>JAPYXD010000702.1:1010000-1449541 GCA_030998225.1 Diplolepis rosae | reverse complement strand
ATACTCGATTGAATCAGTGCATATCAATTTTTAGAACGGTTAGCACTGCATTCAGATTTGATGAATGAAGAACTACTTGATGTAAGATGTTATATTCGATTGAATCAGTGCAAACCTATTATTTGAAGGTTAGCACTAGATTCTGTGTAAATTAAATAAAGAAATATTGATATCAAAATGTTTGTTCAATTGAATTAGTGCAAACCAATTCTTGGCACGGTTAGCAATAAATTCTGTATAATCGAATAAGGGAATGATATTTAATTGTTTTATTCGATTGAATCAGTGCAAACCAGTTATTGTCACGGTTAGCACTAGATTCAGATTACATGAATAAAGAACCATTTGATACAAAAAATGATATACTCGATTGAATCAGTGCAAATCAATTTTTAGAACGGTTAGCACTGCATTCAGATTTGATGAATGAAGAACTATTTGATGTAAGCTGTTATATTCGATTGAATCAGTGCAAACCTATTATTTGAACGGTTAGCACTAGATTCAGTGTAAATTAAATAAAGAAATATTGATATCAAAATGATTGTTCAATTGTATTAGTGCAAACCAATTATTGGCAAGGTTAGCAATAGATTCAGATTAAATGAATAAAAAACCATTTGATACAAAAAATGATATACTCGATTGAATCAGTGCAAATTAATTTTAGAACGGTTAGCACTGCATTCAGATTTGATGAATGAAGAACTATTTGATGTAAGATGTTATATTCGATTGAATCAGTGCAAACCTATTATTTGAACGGTTAGCACTAGATTCAGTGTAAATTAAATAAAGAAATATTGATATCAAAATGTTTGTTCAATTGAATTAGTGCAAACCAATTATTGGCACGGTTAGCACTAAATACTGTATACACGAATAAGGGAATGATATTGAATTGTTTTATTCGATTGAATCAGTGCAAACCAGTTATTGGCACGGTTAGCACTAGATTCAAATTAAATGAATAAAGAACTATTTGATACAAAATGTTATTTTCGATTGAATCAGTGCAAACCAGTTATTGGCAAGGTTAGCACTAGATTCAGATTAAATGAATAAAGAACAATTTGATACAAAAAATGATATACTCGATTGAATCAGTGAAAATGAATTTTAACAAGGGTTACCACTGCTTTCAGATTTGATTAATGAAGAAATTTTCGATGTTTGATGTTATATTCGATTGAATCAGTGCAAACCTATTATTTGAACGGTTAGCACTAGATTCAGTGTAGATTAAATAAAGAAATATTGATATCAAAATGTTTGTTCGATTGAATCAGTGCAAACCAATTATTGGCACGGTTAGCACTAAATTCTGTATAATCGAATAAGGGAATGATATTGAATTGTTTTATTCGATTGAATCAGTGCAAACCAGTTATTGGCAAGGTTAGCACTAGATTCAGATTAAATGAATAAAGAACCATTTGATACAAAAAATGATATACTCGATTGAATCAGTGCAAATCAATTTTTAGAACGGTTAGCACTGCATTCAGATTTGATGAATGAAGAACTATTTGATGTAAGATGTTATATTCGATTGAATCAGTGCATACCTATTATTTGAACCGTTAGCACTAGATTCAGATTACATGAATAAAGAACCATTTGATACAAAAATGATATACTCGATTGAATCAGTGCATATCAATTTTTAGAACGGTTAGCACTGCATTCAGATTTGATGAATGAAGAACTACTTGATGTAAGATGTTATATTCGATTGAATCAGTGCAAACCTATTATTTGAAGGTTAGCACTAGATTCTGTGTAAATTAAATAAAGAAATATTGATATCAAAATGTTTGTTCAATTGAATTAGTGCAAACCAATTCTTGGCACGGTTAGCAATAAATTCTGTATAATCGAATAAGGGAATGATATTTAATTGTTTTATTCGATTGAATCAGTGCAAACCAGTTATTGTCACGGTTAGCACTAGATTCAGATTACATGAATAAAGAACCATTTGATACAAAAAATGATATACTCGATTGAATCAGTGCAAATCAATTTTTAGAACGGTTAGCACTGCATTCAGATTTGATGAATGAAGAACTATTTGATGTAAGCTGTTATATTCGATAGAATCAGTGCAAACCTATTATTTGAACGGTTAGCACTAGATTCAGTGTAAATTAAATAAAGAAATATTGATATCAAAATGATTGTTCAATTGTATTAGTGCCTACCAATTATTGGCAAGGTTAGCAATAGATTCAGATTAAATGAATAAAAAACCATTTGATACAAAAAATGATATACTCGATTGAATCAGTGCAAATTAATTTTTAGAACGGTTAGCACTGCATTCAGATTTGATGAATGAAGAACTATTTGATGTAAGATGTTATATTCGATTGAATCAGTGCAAACCTATTATTTGAACGGTTAGCTCTAGATTCAGTGTAAATTAAATAAAGAAATATTGATATCAAAATGTTTGTTCAATTGAATTAGTGCAAACCAATTATTGGCACGGTTAGCACTAAATACTGTATAAACGAATAAGGGAATGATATTGAATTGTTTTTTTCGATTGAATCAGTGCAAACCAGTTATTGTCACGGTTAGCACTAGATTCAGATTAAATGAATAAAGAACTTTTTGATATATAATGTTATTTTCGATTGAATCAGTGCAAACCAGTTATTGGCAAGGATAGCAATAGATTCAGATTAAATGAATAAAGAACCATTTGATACAAAAAATGATATACTCGATTGAATCAGTGCAAATCAATTTTTATAACGGTTAGCACTGCATTCAGATTTGATGAATGAAGAACTATTTGATGTAAGATGTTATATTCGATTGAATCAGTGCAAACCTATTATTTGAACGGTTAGCACTAGATTCAGATTACATGAATAAAGAACCATATGATACAAAAAATGATATACTCGATTGAATCAGTGCAAATCAATTTTTAGAACGGTTAGCACTGCATTCAGATTTGATGAATGAAGAACTACTTGATGTAAGATGTTATATTCGATTGAATCAGTGCAAACCTCTTATTTGAAGGTTAGCACTAGATTCTGTGTGAATTAAATAAAGAAATATTGATATCAAAATGTTTGTTCAATTGAATTAGTGCAAACCAATTCTTGGCACGGTTAGCACTAAATTCTGTATAATCGAATAAGGGAATGATATTGAATTGTTTTATTCGATTGAATCAGTGCAAACCAGTTATTGTCACGGTTAGCACTAGATTCAGATTAAATGAATAAATAAACATTTAATACAAAAAATGATATACTCGAGTGAATCAGTGCAAACCTATTATTTGAACGGTTAGCACTAGATTCAGTGTAAATTAAATTAAGAAATATTGATATCAAAATGTTTGTTCAATTGTATTAGTGCAAACCAATTATTGGCACGGTTAGCAATAAATTCTGTATAATCGATTAAGGGAATGATATTGAATTGTTTTATTCGATTGAATCAGTGCAAACCAGTTATTGGCACGGTTAGCACTAGATTCAGATTAAATGAATAAAGAACCAATTGATACAAAAAATGATATACTCGATTGAATCATTGCAAATCAATTTTTAGAACGGTTAGCACTGCATTCAGATTTGATGAATGAAGAACTATTTGATGTAAGATGTTATATTCGATTGAATCAGTGCAAACCTATTATTTGAACGGTTAGCACTAGATTCAGTGTAAATTAAATAAAGAAATATTGATATCAAAATGATTGTTCAATTGTATTAGTGCAAACCAATTATTGGCACGGTTAGCACTAAATTCTGTATAATCAAATAAGGGAATGATATTGAATTGTTTTATTCGACTGAATCAGTGCAAACCAGTTATTGGCACGGTTAGCACTAGATTCAGATTAAATGAATAAAGAAACATTTGATACAAAAAATGATATACTCGATTGAATCATTGCAAACCTATTATTTGAACGGTTAGCACTAGAATCAGTGTAAATTAAATAAAGAAATATTGATATCAAAATGTTTGTTCAATTGAATTAGTGCAAACCAATTATTGGCACGGTTAGCACTAAATACAGTATAAACGAATATGGGAATGATATTGAATTGTTTTTTTCGATTGAATCAGTGCAAACCAGTTATTGTCACGGTTAGCACTAGATTCAGATTAAATGAATAAAGAACTTTTTGATACATAATGTTATTTTCGATTGAATCAGTGCAAACCAGTTACTGGCAAGGTTAGCACTAGATTCAGATTAAATGAATAAAGAACCATTTGATACAAAATATGATATACTCGATTGAATCAGTGCAAACCTATTATTTGAACGGTTAGCACTGCATTCAGATTTGATGAATGAAGAACTACTTGATGTAAGATGTTATATTCGATTGAATCAGTGCAAACCTATTATTTGAAGGTTAGCACTAGATTCTGTGTAAATTAAATAAAGAAATATTGATATCAAAATGTTTGTTCAATTGAATTAGTGCAAACCAATTCTTGGCACGGTTAGCACTAAATTCTGTATAATCGAATAAGGGAATGATAGTTAATTGTTGTATTCGATTGAATCAGTTCAAACCAGGTGTTGTCACGGTCAGCACTAGATTCAGATTACATGAATAAAGAACCATTTGATACAAAAAATGATATACTCGATTGAATCATTGCAAACCTATTATTTGAACGGTTAGCACTAGAATCAGTGTAAATTAAATAAAGAAATATTGATATCAAAATGTTTGTTCAATTGAATTAGTGCAAACCAATTATTGGCACGGTTAGCACTAAATTCTGTATAATCAAATAAGGGAATGATATTGAATTGTTTTATTCGATTGAATCAGTGCAAACCAGTTATTGGCACGGTTAGCACTAGATTCAGATTAAATGAATAAAGAACTATTTGATACATAATGTTATTTTGGATTGAATCAGTGCAAACCAGTTATTGGCAAGGTTAGCACTAGATTCAGATTAAATGAATAAAGAACCATTTGATACAAAAAATGATATACTCGATTGAATCAGTGCAAATCAATTTTTAGAACGGTTAGCACTGCATTCAGATTTGATGAAGGAAGAACTACTTGATGTAAGATGTTATATTCGATTGAATCAGTGCAAACCTATTATTTGAAGGTTAGCACTAGATTCTGGGTAAATTAAATAAAGAAATAATGATATCAAAATGTTTGTTCAATTGAATTAGTGCAAACCAATTCTTGGCACGGTTATCACTAAATTCTGTATAATCGAATAAGGGAAGCATATTTAATTTTTTTATTAGATTGAATCAGTGCAAAACAGTTATTGTCACAGTCAGCACTAGATTCAGATTACATGAATAAAGAACCATTTGATACAAAAAATGATATACTCGATTGAATCAGTCCAAACTATTTACTGGCACGGTTAGCACTAGATTCAGATTACATGAATAAAGAACCATTTGATACAAAAAATGATATACTCGATGGAATCAATGCAAATCAATTTTTAGAAAGGTTAGCACTGCATTCAGATTTGATGAATGAAGAACTATTTGATGTAAGATGTTATATTCGATTGAATCAGTGCAAACCTATTATTTGAACGGTTAGCACTAGATTCAGTGTAAATTAAATAAAGAAATATTGATATCAAAATGTTTGTTCAATTGAATTAGTGCAAACCAATTATTGGCACGGTTAGCACTAGATTCAGATTAAATGAATAAAGAACTATTTGATACATAATGTTATTTTCGATTGAATCAGTGCAAACAAGTTATTGGCAAGGTTAGTACTAGATTCAGATTAAATGAATAAAGAACCATTTGATACAAAAAATGATATACTCGATTGAATCAGTGCAAATCAATTTTTAGAACGGTTAGGAATGCATTCGGATTTGATGAATGATAAACTATTTGATGTAAGATGTTATATTCGATTGAATCAGTGCAAACCTATTATTTGAACGGTTAGCAATAGATTCAGTGTAAATTAAATAAAGAAATATTGATATCAAAATGTTTGTTCAATTGAATTAGTGCAAACCAATTATTGGCACGGCTAGCACTAAATTCTGTATAAACGAATAAGGGAATGACATTGAATTGTTTTTTTCGATTGAATCAGTGCAAACCAGCTATTGTCACGGTTAGCACTAGATTCAGATTAAATGAATAAAGAACTATTTGATACATAATGTTATTTTCGATTGAATCAGTGCAAACGAGTTATTGGCAAGGTTAGCACTAGATTCAGATTAAATGAATAAAGAACCATTTGATACAAAAAATGATTTACTGGATTGAATCAGTGGAAATCAATTTTTAGAACGGTTAGCAATGCATTCAGATTTGATGAATGAAGAACTATTTGATGTAAGTTGTTATATTCGATTGAATCAGTGGAAACCTATTATAGGAACGGTTAGCACTAGATTCTGTGTAAATTAAATAAAGAAATATTGATATCAAAATGTTTGTTCAATTGTATTAGTGCAAACCAATTATTGGCACGGTTAGCACTAGATTCAGATTAAATGAATAAAGAACTATTTGATACATAATGTTATTTTCGATTGAATCAGTGCAAACCAGTTATTGGCAAGGTTAGCACTAGATTCAGATTAAATGAATAAAGAACCATTTGATACAAAAAATGATATACTCGATTGAGTCAGTGCAAATCAATTTTTAGAACGGTTAGCACTGCATTCAGATTTGATGAATGAAGAACTATTTGATGTAAGATGTTATATTCGATTGAATCAGTGCAAACCTATTATTTGAACGGTTAGCACTAGATTCAGATTAGATGGATCAAGAACTATTTGATACAAAAAATGATATACTCGATTAAATCAGTGCAAATCAATTTTTAGAACGGTTAGCACTGCATTCAGATTTGATGAATGAAGAACTATTTGATGTAAGATGTTATATTCGATTGAATCAGTGCAAACCTATTATTTGAACGGTTAGCACTAGATTCAGTGTAAATTAAATACAGAAATATTGATATCAAAATGTTTGTTCAATTGAATTAGTGCAAACCAATTATTGGCACGGTTAGCACTAAATACTGTATAAACGAATAAGGGAATGATATTGAATAGTTTTGCTCGATTGAATCAGTGCAAACCAGTTATTGTCACGGTTAGCACTAGATTCAGATTAAATGAATAAAGAACTATTTGATATATAATGTTATTTTCGATTGAATCAGTGCAAACCAGTTATTGGCAAGGTTAGCAATAGATTCAGATTGAAGGAATAAAGAACCATTTGATACAAAAAATGATATACTCGATTGAATCAGTGCAAAACAATTTTTAGAACGGTTAGCACTGCATTCAGATTTGATGAATGAAGAACTATTTGATGTAAGATGTTATATTCGATTGAATCAGTGCAAACCTATTATCTGAACGGTTAGCACTAGTTTCAGATTACATGAATAAAGAACCATATGATACAAAAAATGATATACTCGATTGAATCAGTGCAAATCAATTTTTAGAACGGTTAGCACTGCATTCAGATTTGATGAATGAAGAACTACTTGATGTAAGATGTTATATTCGATTGAATCAGTGCAAACCTATTATTTGAAGGTTAGCACTAGATTCTGTGTAAATTAAATAAAGAAATATTGATATCAAAATGTTTGTTCAATTGAATTAGTGCAAACCAATTCTTGGCACGGTTAGCACTAAATTCTGTATAATCGAATAAGGGAATGATATTTAATTGTTTTATTCGATTGAATCAGTGCAAACCAGTTATTGCCACGGTTAGCACTAGATTCAGATTAAATGAATAAAGAACCATTTGATACAATAAATGATATACTCGATTGAATCAGTGCAAACCTATTATTTGAACGGTTAGCACTAGATTCAGTGTAAATTAAATAAAGAAATATTGATATCAAAATGTTTGTTCAATTGTATTAGTGCAAACCAATTATTGGCACGGTTAGCACTAAATTCTGTATAATCAAATAAGGGAATGATATTGAATTGTTTTATTCTATTGAATCAGTGCAAACCAGTTATTGGCACGGTTAGCACTAGATTCAGATTAAATGAATAAAGAACTATTTGATACATAATGTTATTTTGGATTGAATCAGTGCAAACCAGTTATTGGCAAGGTTAGCACTAGATTCAGATTAAATGAATAAAGAACCATTTGATACAAAAAATGATATACTCGATTGAATCAGTGCAAATCAATTTTTAGAACGGTTAGCACTGCATTCAGATTTGATGAAAGAATAACTATATGATGTAAGATGGTATATTCGATTGAATCAGTGCAAACCTATTATTTGAAGGTTAGCACTAGATTCAGATTACATGAATAAAGAACCATTTGATACAAAAAATGATATACTCGATTGAATCAGTGCATATCAATTTTTAGAACGGTTAGCAATGCATTCAGATTTGATGAATGAAGAACTACTTGATGTAAGATGTTACATTCGATTGAATCAGTGCAAACCTATTATTTGAAGGTTAGCACTAGATTCTGTGTAAATTAAATAAAGAAATATTGATATCAAAATATTTGTTCAATTGAATTAGTGTAAACCAATTCTTGGCACGGTTAGCACTAAATTCTGTATAATCGAATAAGGTAATGATATTTAATTGTTTTATTCGATTGAATCAGTGCAAACCAGTTATTGTCACGGTTAGCACTAGATTCAGATTAAATAAATAAAGAACTATTTGATACAAAGTGTTATCTTCGATTGAATCAGTGCAAACCAGTTATTGGCACGGTTAGCACTAGATTCAGATTGAATGAATAAAGAACTATTTGATACATAATGTTATTTTCGATTGAATCAGTGCAAACCAGTTATTGGCAAGGTTAGCACTAGATTCAGATTAAATGAATAAAGAAAAATTAGAAACAAAAAATGATATACTCGATTGAATCAGTGCAAACCTATTATTTGAAGGTTAGCACTAGTTTCTGTGTAAATTAAATAAAGAAATATTGATATCAAAATGTTTGTTCAATTGAATTAGTGCAAACCAATTCTTGCCACGGTTAGCACTAAATTCTGTATAATCGATTAAGGGAATGATATTGAATAGTTTTGCTCGATTGAATCAGTGCAAACCAGTTATTGTCACGGTTAGCACTAGATTCAGATTAAATGAATAAAGAAACATTTGATACAAAAAATGATATACTCGATTGAATCAGTGCAAACCTATTATTTGAACGGTTAGCACTAGATTCAGTGTAAATTAAATTAAAGAAATATTGATATGAAAATGTTTGTTCAATTGAATTAGTGCAAACCAATTATTGGCACGGTTAGCACTAAATTCTGTATAATCAAATAAGGGAATGATATTGAATTGTTTTATTCGATTGAATCAGTGCAAACCAGTTATTGGCACGGTTAGCACTAGATTCAGATTAAATGAATAAAGAACCATTTGATACAAAAAATGATATACTCGATTGAATCAGTGCAAATCAATTTTTAGAACGGTTAGCACTGCATTCAGATTTGATGAATGAAGAACTATTTGATGTAAGATGTTATATTCGATTGAATCAGTGCAAACCTATTATTTGAACGGTTAGCACTAGATTCAGTGTAAATTAAATTAAGAAATATTGATATCAAAATGATTGTTCAATTGTATTAGGTGCAAACCAATTATTGGCACGGTTAGCACTAAATTCTGTATAATCAAATAAGGGAATGATATTGAATTGTTTTATTCGATTGAATCAGTGCAAACCAGTTATTGGCACGGTTAGCACTAGATTCAGATTAAATGAATAAAGAAACATTTGATACAAAAAATGATATACTCGATTGAATCATTGCAAACCTATTATTTGAACGGTTAGCACTAGAATCAGTGTAAATTAAATAAAGAAATATTGATATCAAAATGTTTGTTCAATTGAATTAGTGCAAACCAATTATTGGCACGGTTAGCACTAAATACTGTATAAACGAATAAGGGAATGATATTGAATTGTTTTTCGATTGAATCAGTGCAAACCAGTTATTGTCACGGTTAGCACTAGATTCAGATTAAATGAATAAAGAACTTTTTGATACATAATGTTATTTTCGATTGAATCAGTGCAAACCAGTTACTGGCAAGGTTAGCACTAGATTCAGATTAAATGAATAAAGAACCATTTGATACAAAATATGATATACTCGATTGAATCAGTGCAAACCTATTATTTGAACGGTTAGCACTGCATTCAGATTTGATGAATGAAGAACTACTTGATGTAAGATGTTATATTCGATTGAATCAGTGCAAACCTATTATTTGAAGGTTAGCACTAGATTCTGTGTAAATTAAATAAAGAAATATTGATATCAAAATGTTTGTTCAATTGAATTAGTGCAAACAAATTCTTGGCACGGTTAGCACTAAATTCTGTATAATCGAATAAGGGAATGATATTTAATTGTTTTATTCGATTGAATCAGTGCAAACCAGTTATTGTCACGGTCAGCACTAGATTCAGATTACATGAATAAAGAACCATTTGATACAAAAAATGATATACTCGATTGAATCATTGCAAACCTATTATTTGAACGGTTAGCACTAGAATCAGTGTAAATTAAATAAAGAAATATTGATATAAAAATGTTTGTTCAATTGAATTAGTGCAAACCAATTATTGGCACGGTTATCACTAAATTCTGTATAATCAAATAAGGGAATGATATTGAATTGTTTTATTCGATTGAATCAGTGCAAACCAGTTATTGGCACGGTTAGCACTAGATTCAGATTAAATGAATAAAGAACTATTTGATACATAATGTTTTTTTCGATTGAATCAGTGCAAACCAGTTATTGGCAAGGTTAGCACTAGATTCAGATTAAATGAATAAAGAACCATTTGATACAAAAAATGATATACTCGATTGAATCAGTGCAAATCAATTTTTAGAACGGTTAGCACTGCATTCAGATTTGATGAATGAAGAACTACTTGATGTAAGATGTTATATTCGATTGAATCAGTGCAAACCTATTATTTGAAGGTTAGCACTAGATTCTGTGTAAATTATATAAAGAAATATTGATATCAAAATGTTTGTTCAATTGAATTAGTGCAAACCAATTCTTGGCACGGTTAGCACTAAATTCTGTATAATCGAATAAGGGAATGATATTTAATTGTTTTATTCGATTGAATCAGTGCAAACCAGTTATTGTCACGGTCAGCACTAGATTCAGATTACATGAATAAAGAACCATTTGATACAAAAAATGATATACTCGATTGAATCAGTCCAAACTATTTACTGGCACGGTTAGCACTAGATTCAGATTACATGAATAAAGAACCATTTGATACAAAAAATGATATACTCGATGGAATCAATGCAAATCAATTTTTAGAACGGTTAGCACTGCATTCAGATTTGATGAATGAAGAACTATTCGATGTATGATGTTATATTCGATTGAATCAGTGGAAACCTATTATTTGAACGGTTAGCACTAAATTCTGTATAATCTAATAAGGGAAAGATATTTAATTGTTTTATTCGATTGAATCAGTGCAAACCAGTTATTGTCACGGTCAGCACTAGATTCAGATTACATGAATAAAGAACCATTTGATACAAAAAATGATATACTCGATTGAATCAGTCCAAACTATTTACTGGCACGGTTAGCACTAGATTCAGATTACATGAATAAAGAACCATTTGATACAAAAAATGATATACTCGATGGAATCAATGCAAATCAATTTTTAGAACGGTTAGCACTGCATTCAGATTTGATGAATGAAGAACTATTTGATGTAAGATGTTATATTCGATTGAATCAGTGCAAACCTATTATTTGAACGGTTAGCACTAGATTCAGTGTAAATTAAATAAAGAAATATTGATATCAAAATGTTTGTTCAATTGAATTAGTGCAAACCAATTATTGGCACGGTTAGCACTAGATTCAGATTGAATGAATAAAGAACTATTTGATACATAATGTTATTTTCGATTGAATCAGTGCAAACCAGTTATCGGCACGGTTAGTACTAGATTCAGATTAAATGGATAAAGAACCATTTGATACAAAAAATGATATACTCGATTGAATCAGTGCATATCAATTTTTAGAACGGTTAGGAATGCATTCGGATTTGATGAATGATAAACTATTTGATGTAAGATGTTATATTCGATTGAATCAGTGCAAACCTATTATTTGAACGGTTAGCAATAGATACAGTGTAAATTAAATAAAGAAATATTGATATCAAAAGGTTTGTTCAATTGAATTAGTGCAAACCAATTATTGGCACGGCTAGCACTAAATTCTGTATAAACGAATAAGGGAATGACATTGAATTGTTTTTTTCGATTGAATCAGTGCAAACCAGCTATTGTCACGTTTAGCTCTAGATTCAGATTAAATGAATTAAGATCTATTTTATACATAATGTTATTTTCGATTGAATCAGTGCAAACCAGTTATTGGCAAGGTTAGCACTAGATTCAGATTAAATGAATAAAGAACCATTTGATACAAAAAATGATTTACTGGATTGAATCAGTGGAAATCAATTTTTAGAACGGTTAGCAATGCATTCAGATTTGATGAATGAAGAACTATTTGATGTAAGTTGTTATATTCGATTGAATCAGTGCAAACCTATCATTTGAACGGTTAGCACTAGATTCAGTGTAAATTAAATAAAGAAATATTGATATCAAAATGTTTGTTCAATTGAATTAGTGCAAACCAATTATTGGCACGGTTAGCACTAGATTCAGATTGAATGAATAAAGAACCATTTGATACATAATGTTATTTTCGATTGAATCAGTGCAAACCAGTTATTGGCAAGGTTAGCACTAGATTCAGATTAAATGAATAAAGAACCATTTGATACAAAAAATGATATACTCGATTGAATCAGTGCAAATCAATTTTTAGAACGGTTAGCACTGCATTCGGATTTGATGAATGAAGAACTATTTGATGTAAGATGTTATATTCGATTGAATCAGTGCATACCTATTATTTGAACGGTTAGCACTAGATTCAGATTAGATGGATCAAGAACTATTTGATACAAAAAATGATATACTCGATTGAATCAGTGCAAATTAATTTTTTAGAACGGTTAGCACTGCATTCAGATTTGATGAATGAAGAACTATTTGATGTAAGATGTTATATTCGATTGAATCAGTGCAAACCTATCATTTGAACGGTTAGCACTAGATTCAGTGTAAATTAAATAAAGAAATATTGATATCAAAATGTTTGTTCAATTGAATTAGTGCAAACCAATTATTGGCACGGTTAGCACTAAATTCTGTATAATCGAATAAGGGAATGATATTGAATTGTTTTTTTCGATTGAATCAGTGCAAACCAGTTATTGTCACGGTTAGCACTAGATTCAGATTAAATGAATAAAGAACTTTTTGATATATAATGTTATTTTCGATTGAATCAGTGCAAACCAGTTATTGGCAAGGTTAGCAATAGATTCAGATTAAATGAATAAAGAACCATTTGATACAAAAAATGATATACTCGATTGAATCAGTGCAAATCAATTTTTAGAACGGTTAGCACTGCATTCAGATTTGATGAATGAAGAACTATTTGATGTAAGATGTTATATTCGATTGAATCAGAGCAAACCTATTATCTGAACGGTTAGCACTAGTTTCAGATTACATGAATAAAGAACCATATGATACAAAAAATGATATACTCGATTGAATCAGTGCAAATCAATTTTTAGAAAGGTTAGCACTGCATTCAGATTTGATGAATGAAGAACTACTTGATGTAAGATGTTATATTCGATTGAATCAGTGCAAACCTATTATTTGAAGGTTAGCACTAGATTCTGTGTAAATTAAATAAAGAAATATTGATATCAAATTGTTTTATTCAATTGAATTAGTGCAAACCAATTATTGGCACGGTTATCACTAAATTCTGTATAATCGAATAAGGGAATGATATTGAATTGTTTTATTCGATTGAATCAGTGCAAACCAGTTATTGTCACGGTTAGCACTAGATTCAGATTAAATGAATAAAGAACCATTTGATACAAAAAATGATATACTCGATTGAATCAGTGCAAACCTATTATTTGAACGGTTAGCACTTAGATTCAGTGTAAATTAAATAAAGAAATATTGATATCAAAATGTTTGTTCAATTGAAGTAGTGCAAACCAATTATTGGCTCGGTTAGCACTAAATTCTGTATAATATAATAAGGGAATGATATTGAATTGTTTTATTCGATTGAATCAGTGCAAACCAGTTATTTGAACGGTTAGCACTAGATTCAGATTAAATGAATAAAGAACTATTTGATACATAATGTTTTTTTCGATTGAATCAGTGCAAACCAGTTATTGGCAGGTTTAGCACTAGATTCAGATTAAATGAATAAAGAACCATTTGATACAAAAAATGATATACTCGATTGAATCAGTGCAAATCAATTTTTAGAACGGTTAGCACTGCATTCAGATTTGATGAATGAAGAACTACTTGATGTAAGATGTTATATTCGATTGAATCAGTGCAAACCTATTATTTGAAGGTTAGCACTAGATTCAGATTACATGAATAAAGAACCATTTGATACAAAAAATGATATACTCGATTGAATCAGTGCATATCAATTTTTAGAACGGTTAGCAATGCATTCAGATTTGATGAATGAAGAACTACTTGATGTAAGATGTTATATTCGATTGAATCAGTGCAAACCTATTATTTGAAGGTTAGCACTAGATTCTGTGTAAATTAAATAAAGAAATATTGATATCAAAATGTTTGTTCAATTGAATTAGTGCAAACCAATTCTTGGCACGGTTAGCAATAAATTCTGTATAATCGAATAAGGGAATGATATTTAATTGTTTTATTCGATTGAATCAGTGCAAACCAGTTATTGTCACGGTTAGCACTAGATTCAGATTAAATGAATAAAGAACTATTTGATACAAAAAATGTTATTTTCGATTTAATCAGTGCAAACCAGTTATTGGCACGGTTAGCACTAGATTCAGATTAAATGAATAAAGAACTATTTGATACATAATGTTATTTTCGATTGAATCAGTGCAAACCAGTTATTGGCAAGGTTAGCACTAGATTCAGATTAAATGAATAAAGAAACATTTGATACAAAAAATGATATACTCGATTGAATCAGTGCAAACCTATTATTTGAAGGTTAGCACTAGATTCTGTGTAAATTAAATAAAGAAATATTGATATCAAAATGTTTGTTCAATTGAATTAGTGCAAACCAATTCTTGGCACGGTTAGCACTAAATTCTGTATAATAGAATAAGGGACTGATTTTTAATTGTTTTATTAGATTTAATAAGAGCAAACCAGTTATTGTAACGGATAGAACTAGATTAAGATTAAATGAATAAAGAAACATTTGATACAAAAAATGATATACTCGATTGAATCAGTGCATACCTATTATTTGAAAGGTTAGAACTAGATTCAGTGTAAATTAAATAAAGAAATATTGATATCAAAATGTTTGTTCAATTGAATTAGTGCAAACCAATTATTGGCACGGTTAGCACTAAATTCTGTATAATCAAATAAGGGAAGGATATTGAATTGTTTTATTCGATTGAATCAGTGCAAACCAGTTATTGGCACGGTTAGCACTAGATTCAGATTAAATGAATAAAGAACCATTTGATACAAAAAATGATATACTCGATTGAATCAGTGCAAATCAATTTTTAGAACGGTTAGCACTGCATTCAGATTTGATGAATGAAGAACTATTTGATGTAAGATGTTATATTCGATTGAATCAGTGCAAACCTATTATTTGAACGGTTAGCACTAGATTCAGTGTAAATTAAATAAAGAAATATTGATATCAAAATGTTTGTTCAATTGTATTAGTGCAAACCAATTATTGGCACGGTTAGCACTAAATTCTGTATAATCGAATAAGGGAATGATATTGAATTGTTTTATTCGATTGAATCAGTGCAAACCAGTTATTGTCACGGTTAGCACTAGATTCGGATTAAATAAATAAAGAACTATTTGATACAAAGTGTTATTTTCGATTGAATCAGTGCAAACCAATTATTGGCACGGTTAGCACTAAATTCTGTATAATCGAATAAGGGAATGATATTGAATTGTTTTATTCGATTGAATCAGTGCAAACCAGTTATTGTCACGGTTAGCACTAGATTCAGATTAAATGAATAAAGAACTATTTGATACATAATGTTATTTTGGATTGAATCAGTGCAAACCAGTTATTGGCAAGGTTAGCACTAGATTCAGATTAAATGAATAAAGAACCATTTGATACAAAAAATGAAAAACTCGATTGAATCAGTGCAAACCTATTATTTGAACGGTTAGCACTGCATTCAGATTTGATGAATGGAGAACTACTTGATGTAAGATGTTATATTCGATTGAATCAGTGCAAACCTATTATTTGAAGGTTAGCACTAGATTCTGTGTAAATTAAATAAAGAAATATTGATATCAAAATGTTTGTTCAATTGAATTAGTGCAAACCACTTCTCGGCACGGTTAGCACTAAATTCAGTATAATCGAATAAGGGAATGATATTTAATTGTTTTATTCGATTGAATCAGTGCAAACCAGTTATTGTCACGGTCAGCACTAGATTCAGATTACATGAATAAAGAACCATTTGATACAAAAAATGATATACTCGATTGAATCAGTCCAAACTATTTACTGGCACGGTTAGCACTAGATTCAGATTACATGAATAAAGAACCATTTGATACAAAAAATGATATACTCGATGGAATCAATGCAAATCAATTTTTAGAACGGTTAGCACTGCATACAGATTTGATGAATGAAGAACTATTTGATGTAAGATGTTATATTCGATTGAATCAGTGCAAACCTATTATTTGAACGGTTAGCACTAGATTCAGTGTAAATTAAATAAAGAAATATTGATATCAAAATGTTTGTTCAATTGAATTAGTGCAAACCACTTCTCGGCACGGTTAGCACTAGATTCAGATTAAATGAATAAAGAACTATTTGATACATAATGTTATTTTCGATTGAATCAGTGCAAACAAGTTATTGGCAAGTTTAGTACTAGATTCAGATTAAATGAATAAAGAACCATTTGATACAAAAAATGATATACTCGATTGAATCAGTGCAAATCAATTTTTAGAACGGTTAGGAATGCATTCGGATTTGATGAATGATAAACTATTTGATGTAAGATGTTATATTCGATTGAATCAGTGCAAACCTATTATTTGAACGGTTAGCAATAGATTCAGTGTAAATTAAATAAAGAAATATTGATATCAAAATGTTTGTTCAATTGAATTAGTGCAAACCAATTATTGGCACGGCTAGCACTAAATTCTGTATAAACGAATAAGGGAATGACATTGAATTGTTTTTTTCGATTGAATCAGTGCAAACCAGCTATTGTCACGGTTAGCACTAGATTCAGATTAAATGAATAAAGAACTATTTGATACATAATGTTATTTTCGATTGAATCAGTGCAAACAAGTTATTGGCAAGGTTAGCACTAGATTCAGATTAAATGAATAAAGAACCATTTGATACAAAAAATGATTTACTGGATTGAATCAGTGGAAATCAATTTTTAGAACGGTTAGCAATGCATTCAGATTTGATGAATGAAGAACTATTTTATGTAAGTTGTTATATTCGATTGAATCAGTGCAAACCTATTATTGGAACGGTCAGCACTAGTTTCTGTGTAAATTAAATAAAGAAATATTGATATCAAAATGTTTGTTCAATTGTATTAGTGCAAACCAATTATTGTCACGGTTAGCACTAAATTCAGATTAAATAAATAAAGAACTATTTGATACATAATGTTATTTTCGATTGAATCAGTGCAAACCAGTTATTGGCAAGGTTAGCACTAGATTCAGATTAAATGAATAAAGAACCATTTGATACAAAAAATGATATACTCGATTAAATCAGTGCAAATCAATTTTTAGAACGGTTAGCACTGCATTCGGATTTGATGAATGAAGAACTATTTGATGTAAGATGTTATATTCGATTGAATCAGTGCATACCTATTATTTGAACGGTTAGCACTAGATTCAGATTAGATGGATCAAGAACTATTTGATACAAAAAATGATATACTCCATTGAATCAGTGCAAATTAATTTTTAGAACGGTTAGCACTGCATTCAGATTTGATGAATGAAGAACTATTTGATGTAAGATGTTATATTCGATTGAATCAGTGCAAACCTATTATTTGAACGGTTAGCACTAGATTCAGTGTAAATTAAATAAAGAAATATTGATATCAAAATGTTTGTTCAATTGAATTAGTGCAAACCAATTATTGTCACGGTTAGCACTAAATACTGTATAAACGAATAAGGGAATGATATTGAATTGTTTTTTTCGATTGAATCAGTGCAAACCAGTTATTGCCACGGTTAGCACTAGATTCAGATTAAATGAATAAAGAACTTTTTGATATATAATGTTATTTTCGATTGAATCAGTGCAAACCAGTTATTGGCAAGGTTAGCAATAGATTCAGATTAAATGAATAAAGAACCATTTGATACAAAAAATGATATACTCGATTGAATCAGTGCAAATCAATTTTTAGAACGGTTAGCACTGCATTCAGATTTGATGAATGAAGAACTATTTGATGTAAGATGTTATATTCGATTGAATCAGTGCAAACCTATTATCTGAACGGTTAGCACTAGTTTCAGATTACATGAATAAAGAACCATATGATACAAAAATGATATACTCGATTGAATCAGTGCAAATCAATTTTTAGAACGGTTAGCACTGCATTCAGATTTGATGAATGAAGAACTACTTGATGTAAGATGTTATATTCGATTGAATCAGTGCAAACCTATTATTTGAAGGTTAGCACTAGATTCTGTGTAAATTAAATAAAGAAATATTGTTATCAAAATGTTTGTTCAATTGAATTAGTGCAAACCAATTCTTGGCACGGTTAGCACTAAATTCTGTATAATCGAATAAGGGAATGATATTTAATTGTTTTTTTCGATCGAATCAGTGCAAACCAGTTATTGGCACGGTTAGCACTAGATTCAGATTAAATGAATAAAGAACCATTTGATACAAAAAATGATATACTCGATTGAATCAGTGCAAACCTATTATTTGAACGGTTAGCACTAGATTCAGTGTAAATTAAATAAAGAAATATTGATATCAAAATGTTTGTTCAATTGAATTAGTGCAAACCAATTATTGGCACGGTTAGCACTAAATTCTGTATAATCAAATAAGGGAATGATATTGAATTGTTTTATTCGATTGAATCAGTGCAAACCAGTTATTGGCACGGTTAGCACTAGATTCAGATTAAATGAATAAAGAACTATTTGATACATAATGTTTTTTTCGATTGAATCAGTGCAAACCAGTTATTGGCAAGGTTAGCACTAGATTCAGATTAAATGAATAAAGAACCATTTGATACAAAAAATGATATACTCGATTGAATCAGTGCAAATCAATTTTTAGAACGGTTAGCACTGCATTCAGATTTGATGAATGAAGAACTACTTGATGTAAGATGTTATATTCGATTGAATCAGTGCAAACCTATTATTTGAAGGTTAGCACTAGATTCAGATTACATGAATAAAGAACCATTTGATACAAAAAATGATATACTCGATTGAATCAGTGCATATCAATTTTTAGAACGGTTAGCAATGCATTCAGATTTGATGAATGAAGAACTACTTGATGTAAGATGTTATATTCGATTGAATCAGTGCAAACCTATTATTTGAAGGTTAGCACTAGATTCTGTGTAAATTAAATAAAGAAATATTGATATCAAAATGTTTGTTCAATTGAATTAGTGCAAACCAATTCTTGGCACGGTTAGCAATAAATTCTGTATAATCGAATAAGGGAATGATATTTAATTGTTTTATTCGATTGAATCAGTGCAAACCAGTTATTGTCACGGTTAGCACTAGATTCAGATTACATGAATAAAGAACCATTTGATACAAAAAATGATATACTCGATTGAATCAGTGCAAATCAATTTTTAGAACGGTTAGCACTGCATTCAGATTTGATGAATGAAGAACTATTTGATGTAAGCTGTTATATTCGATTGAATCAGTGCAAACCTATTATTTGAACGGTTAGCACTAGATTCAGTGTAAATTAAATAAAGAAATATTGATATCAAAATGATTGTTCAATTGTATTAGTGCAAACCAATTATTGGCAAGGTTAGCAATAGATTCAGATTAAATGAATAAAAAACCATTTGATACAAAAAATGATATACTCGATTGAATCAGTGCAAATTAATTTTTAGAACGGTTAGCACTGCATTCAGATTTGATGAATGAAGAACTATTTGATGTAAGATGTTATATTCGATTGAATCAGTGCAAACCTATTATTTGAACGGTTAGCACTAGATTCAGTGTAAATTAAATAAAGAAATATTGATATCAAAATGTTTGTTCAATTGAATTAGTGCAAACCAATTATTGGCACGGTTAGCACTAAATACTGTATAAACGAATAAGGGAATGATATTGAATTGTTTTTTTCGATTGAATCAGTGCAAACCAGTTATTGTCACGGTTAGCACTAGATTCAGATTAAATGAATAAAGAACTTTTTGATATATAATGTTATTTTCGATTGAATCAGTGCAAACCAGTTATTGGCAAGGTTAGCAATAGATTCAGATTAAATGAATAAAGAACCATTTGATACAAAAAATGATATACTCGATTGAATCAGTGCAAATCAATTTTTAGAACGGTTAGCACTGCATTCGGATTTGATGAATGAAGAACTACTTGATGTAAGATGTTATATTCGATTGAATCAGTGCAAACCTATTATTTGAAGGTTAGCACTAGATTCTGTGTAAATTAAATAAAGAAATATTGATATCAAAATGTTTGTTCAATTGAATTAGTGCAAACCAATTCTTGGCACGGTTAGCACTAAATTCAGAATAATCGAATAAGGGAATGATATATAAATGATGTATTCGATTAAATCAGTGCAAACCAGTTATTGTCACGGTTAGCACTAGATTCAGATTAAATGAATAAAGAAACATTTGATACAAAAAATGATATACTCGATTGAATCAGTGCAAACCTATTATTTGAACGGTTAGCACTAGATTCAGTGTAAATTAAATAAAGAAATATTGATATCAAAATGTTTGTTCAATTGAATTAGTGCAAACCAATTATTGGCACGGTTAGCACTAAATTCTGTATAATCAAATAAGGGAATGATATTGAATTGTTTTATTCGATTGAATCAGTGCAAACCAGTTATTGGCACGGTTAGCACTAGATTCAGATTAAATGAATAAAGAACTATTTGATACATAATGTTATTTTCGATTGAATCAGTGCAAACCAGTTATTGTCACGGTTAGCACTAGATTCAGATTAAATGAATAAAGAACCATTTGATACAAAAAATGATATACTCGATTGAATCAGTGCAAATAATTTTTAGAACGGTTAGCACTGCATTCAGATTTGATGAATGAAGAACTATTTGATGTAAGATGTTATATTCGATTTGAATCAGTGCAAACCTATTATTTGAACGGTTAGCACTAGATTCAGTGTAAATTAAATAAAGAAATATTGATATCAAAATGATTGTTCAATTGTATTAGTGCAAAACAATTATTGGCACGGTTAGCACTAAATTCTGTATAATCAAATAAGGGAATGATATTGAATTGTTTTATTCGATTGAATCAGTGCAAACCAGTTATTGGCACGGTTAGCACTAGATTCAGATTAAATGAATAAAGAAACATTTGATACAAAAAATGATATACTCGATTGAATCAGTGCAAACCTATTATTTGAACGGTTAGCACTAGAATCAGTGTAAATTAAATAAAGAAATATTGATATCAAAATGTTTGTTCAATTAAATTAGTGCAAACCAATTATTGGCACGGTTAGCACTAAATACTGTATAAACGAATAAGGGAATGATATTGAATTGTTTTTTTCGATTGAATCAGTGCAAACCAGTTATTGTCACGGTTAGCACTAGATTCAGATTAAATGAATAAAGAACTTTTGATACATAATGTTATTTTCGATTGAATCAGTGCAAACCAGTTACTGGCAAGGTTAGCACTAGATTCAGATTAAATGAATAAAGAACCATTTGATACAAAAAATGATATACTCGATTGAATCAGTGCAAACCTATTATTTGAACGGTTAGCACTAGATTCAGTGTAAATTAAATAAAGAAATATTGATATCAAAATGTTTGTTCAATTGAATTAGTGCAAACCAATTATTGGCACGGTTAGCACTAAATTCTGTATAATCAAATAAGGGAATGATATTGAATTGTTTTATTCGATTGAATCAGTGCAAACCAGTTATTGGCACGGTTAGCACTAGATTCAGATTAAATGAATAAAGAACTATTTGATACATAATGTTTTTTTCGATTGAATCAGTGCAAACCAGTTATTGGCAAGGTTAGCACTAGATTCAGATTAAATGAATAAAGAACCATTTGATACAAAAAATGATATACTCGATTGAATCAGTGCAAATCAATTTTTAGAACGGTTAGCACTGCATTCAGATTTGATGAATGAAGAACTACTTGATGTAAGATGTTATATTCGATTGAATCAGTGCAAACCTATTATTTGAAGGTTAGCACTAGATTCTGTGTAAATTAAATAAAGAAATATTGATATCAAAATGTTTGTTCAATTGAATTAGTGCAAACCAATTCTTGGCACGGTTAGCACTAAATTCTGTATAATCGAATAAGGGAATGATATTTAATTGTTTTATTCGATTGAATCAGTGCAAACCAGTTATTGTCACGGTCAGCACTAGATTCAGATTACATGAATAAAGAACCATTTGATACAAAAAATGATATACTCGATTGAATCAGTGCAAATCAATTTTTAGAACGGTTAGCACTGCATTCAGATTTGATGAATGAAGAACTATTTGATGTAAGATGTTATATTCGATTGAATCAGTGCAAACCTATTATTTGAACGGTTAGCACTAGATTCAGTGTAAATTAAATAAAGAAATATTGATATCAAAATGATTGTTCAATTGTATTAGTGCAAACCAATTATTGGCACGGTTAGCACTAAATACTGTATAAACGAATAAGGGACTGATATTGAATTGTTTTTTTCGATTGAATCAGTGCAAACCAGCTATTGCCACGGTTAGCACTAGATTCAGATTAAATGAATAAAGAACTATTTGATACATAATGTTATTTTCGATTGAATCAGTGCAAACCAGTTATTGGCACGGTTAGCACTAGATTCAGATTAAATGAATAAAGAACTATTTGATACATAATGTTATTTTCGATTGAATCATTGCAAACCAGTTATTGGCAAGGTTAGCACTAGATTCAGATTAAATGAATAAAGAACCATTTGATACAAAAAATTATATACTCGATTGAATCAGTGCAAATCAATTTTTATAACGGTTAGCACTGCATTCAGATTTGATGAATGAAGAACTATTTGATGTAAGATGTTATATTCGATTGAATCAGTGCAAACCTATTATTTGAACGATTAGCACTAGATTCAGTGTAAATTAAATAAAGAAATATTGATATAAACTGTTTGTTCAATTGAATTAGTGCAAACCAATTATTGGCACGGTTAGCACTAGATTCAGATTAAATGAATAAAGAACTATTTGATACATAATGTTATTTTCGATTGAATCAGTGCAAACAAGTTATTGGCAACGTTAGCACTATATTCAGATTAAATGAATAAAGAACCATTTGATACAAAAAATGATATACTCGATTGAATCAGTGCAAATCAATTTTTAGAACGGTTAGGAATGCATTCGGATTTGATGAATGATAAACTATTTGATGTAAGATGTTATATTCGATTGAATCAGTGCAAACCAGTTATTGGCACGGTTAGCACTAGATTCAGATTAAATGAATAAAGAACTATTTGATACAAAGTGTTATCTTCGATTGAATCAGTGCAAACCAGTTATTGGCACGGTTAGCACTAGATTCAGATTGAATGAATAAAGAACTATTTGATACATAATGTTATTTTCGATTGAATCAGTGCAAACCAGTTATTGGCAAGGTTAGCACTAGATTCAGATTAAATGAATAAAGAACTATTTGATACATAATGTTATTTTCGATTGAATCAGTGCAAACCAGTTATTGGCAAGGTTAGCACTAGATTCAGATTAAATGAATAAAGAACCATTTGATACAAAAAATGATATACTCGATTAAATCAGTGCAAATCAATTTTTAGAACGGTTAGCACTGCATTCAGATTTGATGAATGAAGAACTATTTGATGTAGGATCTTATATTCGATTGAATCAGGTGAATTCAATTTTTAGAACGGTTAGGAATGCATTCGGATTTGATGAATGATAAACTATTTGATGTAAGATGTTATATTCGATTGCATCAGTGGAAACATATTATTGGAACGGTTAAAGTGCACTAGATTCTGTGTAAATTTAAATAAAGAAATATTGATATAGAAAAGTTTGTTCAATTGAATTAGTGCAAACCAATTACTGGCACGTTTAGCACTAAATTCTGTATAATCGAATAAGGGAATGATATTGAATTGTTTTATTCAATTGAATCAGTGCAAAACCAGTTATTGTCACGGTTAGCACTAGATTCAGATTAAATGAATAAAGAACTATTTGATACAAAATGTTATTTTCGATTTAATCAGTGCAAACCAGTTATTGGCACGGTTAGGGGCACTAGATTCAAGATTAAATGAATAAAGAACTATTTGATACATAATGTTATTTTCTGATTGAATCAGTGCAAACCAGTTATTGTGCAAGGTTAGCACTAGATTCGCTAGATTAAATGAATAAAGAAACATTTGATACAAAAAATGATATACTCGATTGAATCCAAAAGTGCAAACCTATTATTTGAACAGTTTAGCACTAGTTTCAGTGTAAATTAAATAAAGAAATATTGATATCAAAATATTTGTTCAATTGAATTAGTGCAAATCCAATTATTGGCACGGTTAGCACTAAATTCTGTGATAATCGAATAAGGGAATGATATTGAATTGTTTTATTCGATTGAATCAGTGCAAACCAGTTATTGGCTTTACGGTTAGCACTAGATTCAGATTAAATGAATAAAGAACTATTTGATACATAATGTTATTTTCGATTGAATCAGGTGCAAACCAGTTATTGGCAACATTAGCAATAGATTCAGATTAAATGAATAAAGAACCATTTGATACAAAAAATGATGTATACTCGATTGAATCAGTGCAAATCAATTTTTAGAACGGTTAGCACTGCATTCAGGATTTGATGAATAGAAGAACTATTTGATGTAAGATGTTATATTCGATTGAATCAGTGCAAACCTATTATTTGAACGGTTAGCACTAGATTCAGTGTAAATTAAATAAAGAAATATTGATATCAAAATGATTGTTCAATTTGTATTAGTGCAAACCAATTATTGGCACGGTTAGCACTAAATACTCGTATAAACGAATAAGGGACTGATATTGAATTGTTTTTTTCGATTGAATCAGTGCAAACCAGCTATTGCCACGGTTAGCACTAGATTCAGAATTAAATGAATAAAGAACTATTTGATACATAATGTTATTTTCAGATTGAAGCAGTGCAAACCAGTTATTGGCAAAGGTTAGCACTAGATTCAAGATTAAATGAATAAAGAACCATTTGATACAAAAAATGATATACTCAATTGAATCGGTGCAAATCAATTTTTAGAACGGTTAGCACTGCATTCAGATTTGATAAAGAATGAAGAACTATTTGATGTAAGATGTTATATCCAGATTGAATCAGTTGCAAACCTATTATTTGAACGGTTAGCACTAGGATTCAGTATAAATTAAATAAAGAAATATTGATATCAAAATGTTTGTTCAATTGAATTAGTGCAAACCAATTATTGGCACGGCTAGCACTAAATTCTGTATAAAAACGAATAAGGGAATGATATTGAATTGTTTTTTTCGATTGAATCAGTGCAAACCAGCTATTGTCACGGTTAGCACTCGATTCAGATTAAATGAATAAAGAACTATTTTTATACAAAATAAGTTATTTTCGATTGAATTGCAGTCCAAACTATTTACTGGCACGGTTAGCACTAGATTCAGATTACATGAATAAAAAAGAACCATTTGATACAAAAAATGATATACTCGATTGAATCAATGCAAATCAATTTTTAGAACGGTTAGCACTTGGGCATTCTAGATTTGATGAATGAAGAACTCCGGTTTGATGTAAGATGTTATATTCGATTGAATCAGTTGCAAACCTATTATTTGAACGGTTAGCAATCTAGATTCAGTGTAAATTTAAATAAAGAAATATTGATATCAAAATGTTTGTTCAATTGAATTAGTGCCAAACCAATTATTGGCACGGTTAGCACTAGATTCAGATTAAATGAATAAAGAACTATTTGATACATAATGTTATTTTCGATTGAATCAGTGCAAACAAGTTATTGGCAAGGTTAGCACTAGATTCAGATTAAATGAATAAAGAACCATTTGATACAAAAAATGATATACTCGATTGAATCAGTGCAAATCAATTTTTAGAACGGTTAGGAATGCATTCGGATTTGATGAATGATAAACTATTTGATGTAAGATGTTATATTCGATTGAATCAGTGCAAACCTATTATTTGAACGGTTAGCAATAGATTCAGTGTAAATTAAATAAAAGAAATATTGATATCAAAATGTTTGTTCAACGTTGAATTAGTGCAAACCAATTATTGGCACGGCTAGCACTAAATTCTGTATAAACGAATAAAGGGAATGACATTGAATTGTTTTTTTCGATTTGAATCAGTGCAAACCAGCTATTGTCACGGTTAGCACTAGATTCAGATTAAATGAATAAAGAACTATTTGATACATAATGTTATTTTCGATTGAATCAGTGCAAACAAGTTATTGGCAAGGTTAGCACTAGATTCAGATTAAATGAATAAAGAACCATTTGATTACAAAAAATGATTTACTGGATTGAATCAGTGGAAATCAATTTTTAGAACGGTTAGCAATGCATTCAAATTTGATGAATGAAGAACTATTTGATGTAAGTTGTTATATTCGATTGAATCAGTGCAAACCTATTATTTGAACGGATTTAGCACTAGATTCAGTGTAAACGTTAAATAAAGAAATATTGATATCAAAATGTTTGTTCAATTGAATAAGTGCAAACCAATTATTGGCACGGTTAGCACTAGATTCAGATTAAATGAATAAAGAACTATTTGATACATAATGTTATTTTCGATTGAATCAGTGCAAACCAGTTATTGGCAAGGTTAGCACTAGATTCATCGGATTAAATGAATAAAGAACCATTTGATACAAAAAATGATATACTCGATTGAATCAGTTGCAAATCAATTTTTAGAACGGTTAGCACTGCCATTCAAATTACATGAATAAAGAACCATTTGATGTAAGATGTTATATTCGATTGAATCAAAGTGCAAACCTATTATTTGAACGGTTAGCACTTAGATTCAGATTACATGAATAAAGAACCATTTGATACAAAAAATGATATACTCGATTGAATCAGTGCAAATCAATTTTTAGAACGGTTAGCACTGCATTCAGATTTGATGAATGAAGAACTACTTGATGTAAGATGTTATATTCTGATTGAATCAGTGCAAACCTATTATTTGAAGGTTAGCACTAGATTCTGTGTAAATTAAATAAAGAAATATTGATATCAAAATGTTTGTTCAATTGAATTAGTGCAAAAACCAATTCTTGGCACGGTTAGCAATAAATTCTGTATAATCGAATAAGGGAATGATATTTAATTGTTTTATTCGATTGAATCAGTGCAAACCAGTTATTGTCACGGTTAGCTTGCTAGATTCAGATTACATGAATAAAGAACCATTTGATACAAAAAATAATATACTCGATTGAATCAGTGCAAATCAATTTTTAGAACGGTTAGCACTGCATTTCAGATTTGATGAATGAAGAACTCATTTGATGCTAAGATGTTATATTCGATTGAATCAGTGCAAACCTATTTATGTGAACGGTTAGCACTAGATTCGAGTGGTAAATTAAATAAAGAAATATTGATAATCAAAATGATTGTTCATTTGTATTAGTGCAAACCAATTATTGGCAAGGTTAGCAATAGATTCAGATTAAATGAATAAAAAACCATTTGATACAAAAAATGATATACTCGGATTGAATCAGTGCAAATTAATTTTTAGAACGGTTAGCAAAGTGCATTCAGATTTGATGAATGAAGAACTATTAGATGTAAGATGTTATATTCGAATTGAATCAGTGCAAACCTATTATTTGAACGGTTAGCACTAGATTCAGTGTAAATTAAATAAAGAAATATTGATATTAAAAATGTTTGTTCAATTGAATTAAGTGCAAACCAATTATTGGCACGGTTAGCACTAAATACTGTATAAACGAATAAGGGAATGATATTGAATTGTTTTTTTCGATTGAATCAGTGCAAACCAGTTATGGTCACGGTTAGCACTAGATTCAGATTAAATGAATAAAGAACTTTTTGATACATAATGTTATTTTCGATTGAATCAGTGCAAACCAGTTATTGGCAAGGTTAGCACTAGATTCAGATTAAATGAATAAAGAACCATTTGATACAAAAAATGATATACTCAATTGAATCAGTGCAAATCAATTTTTAGAACGGTTAGCACTGCATTCAAATTACATGAATAAAGAACTATTTGATGTATGATGTTATATTCGATTGAATCAGTGCAAACCTATTATTTGAACGGTTAGCACTGCATTCAGATTTGATGAATGAAGAACTATTCGATGTATGATGTTATATTCGATTGAATCAGTGGAAACCTATTATTTGAACGGTTAGCACTAGATTCAGTGTAAATTAAATAAAGAAATATTGATATCAAAATGATTGTTCAATTGTATTAGTGCAAACCAATTATTTGCACGGTTAGCACTTAATTCTGTATAATCGAATAAGGGAATGATATTGAATTGTTTTATTCGATTGAATCAGTGCAAACCAGTTATTGTCACGGTTAGCACTAGATTCAGATTACATGAATAAAGAACCATTTGATACAAAAAATGATATACTCGATTGAATCAGTGCAAATCAATTTTTAGAACGGTTAGCACTGCATTCAGATTTGATGATTGAAGAAGTATTTTCTTTTAGATGTTTTATTCGATTGTATCAGTGCAAACCATTTATTTTCACGGTTAGCACTAGATTCAGTGTAAGTTAAATAAAGAAATATTGATATCAAAATGATTGTTCAATTGTATTAGTGCAAACCAATTATTTGCACGGTTAGCACTTAATTCTGTATAATCGAATAAGGGAATGATATTGAATTGTTTTATTCGATTGAATCAGTGCAAACCAGTTATTGGCACGGTTAGCACTAGATTCAGATTAAATGAATAAAGAACTATTTGATACATAATGTTATTTTCGATTGAAATCAGTGCAAACCAGTTATTGGCAAGGTTAGCAATAGATTCAGATTAAATGAATAAAGAACCATTTGATACAAAAAATGATATACTCGATTGAATCAGTGCAAATTAATTTTTAGAACGGTTATGCACTGCATTCAGATTTGATGAATGAAGAACTATTTGATGTAAGATGTTACATATTCGATTGAATCAGTGCAAACCTATTATTTGAACGGTTAGCACTAGATTCAGATTAAATGAATAAAGAACTATTTGATACATAATGTTATTTTCGATTGAATCAGTGCAAACCAGTTATTGGCAAGGTTAGCACTAGATTCAGATTAAATGAATAAAAAAGAACTATTTGATACATAAAGTTATTTTCGATTGAATCAAAGTGCAAACCAGTTATTGGCACGGTTAGCACTAGATTAAGATTAAATGAATAAAGAACCCTTTGATACAAAAAATGATATACTTGATTTAATCAGTGTAAATCAAATTTTAGAACGGTTAGCACTGCATTCAGATTTGATGAATGAAGAACTATTTGATGTAAGATGTTATATTCGATTGAATCAGTGCAAACCTTTTATTGGAACGGTTAGCACTAGATTCAGATTAAATGAATAAAGAACTATTTGATACATAATGTTATTTTCGATTGAATCAGTGCAAACCAGTTATTGGCAAGGTTAGCAATAGATTCAGAATAAATGAATAAAGAACCATTTGATACAAAAAATGATATACTCGATTGAATCTCAGTGCAAATTAATTTTTAGAACGGTTATCACTGCATTCAGATTTGATGAATGAAGAACTATTTGATGTAAGATGTTATATTCGATTGAAGCAGTGCAAACCTATTATTTGAACGGTTAGCAATAGATTCAGATTAAATGAATAAAGAACTATTTGATACATAATGTTATTTTCGATTGAATCAGTGCAAACCAGTTATTGGCAATTTTAGCACTAGATTCAGATTAAATGAATAAAGAACTATTTGATACATAAAGTTATTTTCGATTGAATCAGTTGCAAACCAGTTATTGGCACGGTTAGCACTAGATTAAGATTAAATGAATAAAGAACCCTTTGATACAAAAAATGATATACTCGATTGAATCAGTGTAAATCAAATTTTAGAACGGTTAGCACTGCATTCAGATTTGATGAATGAAGAACTATTTGATGTAAGATGTTATATTCGATTGAATCAGTGCAAACCTATTATTTGAACGGTTAGCACTAGATTCAGATGTAAATTGAATAAAGAAATATTGATATTAAAATGTTTGTTCAATTGAATTAGTGCAAACCACTTATTGGCACGGTTAGCACTAAATACTGTATAAACGAATAAGGGAATGATATTGAATTGTTTTTTTCGATTGAATCAGTGCAAACCAGTTATGGTCACGGTTAGCACTAGATTCAGATTAAATGAATAAAGAACTATTTGATACATAATGTTATTTTCGATTGAATCATTGCAAACCAGTTATTGGCAAGGTTAGCACTAGATTCAGATTAAATAAATAAAGAACTATTTGATACAAAGTGTTATTTTCGATTGAATCAGTGCAAACCAGTTATTGGCAAGGTTAGCACTAGATTCAGATTACATGAATAAAGAACCATTTGATACAAAAAATGATATTATACTCGATTGAATCAGTGCAAATCAATTTTTTAGAACGGTTAGCACTGCATTCAGATTTGATGAATGAAGAACTATTCGATGTAAGATGTTATATTCGATTGAATCAGTGGAAACCTATTATAGGAACGGTTAGCACTAGTGTCAGTGTAATTTAAATAAAGAAATATTGATATCAAAATGTTTGTTCAATTGAAGTAGTGCAAACCAATTATTGGCACGGTTAGCACTTAATTCTGTATAATCGAATAAGGGAATGATATTGAATTGTTTATTTGATTGAATCAGAGCAAACCAGTTATTGTCACGGTTAGCACTAGATTCAGATTACATGAATAAAGAACTATTTGATACATAATGTTATTTTCGATTGAATCAGTGCAAACCAGTTATTGGCAAGGTTAGCACTAGATTCAGATTAAGTGAATAAAGAACCATTTGATACAAAAAATGATATACTCGATTGAATCAGTGCAAATCAATTTTTAGAACGGTTATCACTGCCTTCAGATTTGATGAATGAAGAACTATTTGATGTAAGATGTTATATTCGATTGAATCAGTGCAAACCTATTATTTGAACGGTTAAAGAAAGCACTAGATTCAGATTAAACGAATAAAGAACCATTTGATACATACGTTGAAGTTTTCGATTGAATCAGTGCAAACCAGTTATTGGCAAGGTTAGCACTAGATTCAGATTACATGAATAAAGAACCATTTGATACAAAAAATGATATACTCGATTGAATCAGTGCAAATCAATTTTTAGAACGGTTAGCACTGCATTCAGATTTGATGAATGAAGAACTATTCGATGTAAGATGTTATATTCGATTGAATCAGTGCAAACCTATTATTTGAACGGTTAGCACTAGATGTCAGTGTAATTTAAATAAAGAAATATTGATATCAAAATGTTTGTTTAATTGAAGTAGTGCAAACCAATTATTGGCACGGTTAGCACTTAATTCTGTATAATCGAATAAGGGAATGATATTGAATTGTTTATTTGATTGAATCAGAGCAAACCAGTTATTGTCACGGTTAGCACTAGATTCAGATTAAATGAATAAAGAACTATTTGATACATAATGTTATTTTCGATTGAATCAGTGCAAACCAGTTATTGGCAAGGTTAGCACTAGATTCAGATTAAATGAATAAAGAACTATTTGATACATAATGTTATTTTCGATTGAATCAGTGCAAAACCAGTTATTGGCACGGTTAGCACTAGATTAAGATTAAATGAATAAAGAACCCTTTGATACAAAAAATGATATACTCGATTGAATCAGTGTAAATCAAATTTTAGAACGGTTAGCACTGCATTCAGATTTGATGAATGAAGAACTATTTGATGTAAGATGTTATATTCAATTGAATCAGTGCAAACCTATTATTTGAACGGTTAGCACTAGTGTCAGTGTAATTTAAATAAAGAAATATTGATATCAAAATGTTTTTTGAATTGAAGTAGTGCAAACCAATTATTGGCACGGTTAGCACTTAATTCTGTATAATCGAATAAGGGAATGATATTGAATTGTTTATTTGATTGAATCAGAGCAAACCAGTTATCGTTACGGTTAGCACTAGATTCAGATTAAATGAATAAAGAACTATTTGATACATAATGTTATTTTCGATTGAATCGGTGCAAACCAGTTATTGTCACGGTTAGCAGTAGATTCAGATTAAATAAATAAAGAACTATTTGATACAAAGTGTTATTTTCGATTGAATCAGTGCAAACCGGTTATTGTTACGGTTAGCACTAGATTCAGATTAAATGAATAAAGAACCATTTGATACAAAAAATGATATACTCGATTGAATCAGTGCAAATCAATTTTTATAACGGTTAGCACTGCATTCAGATTTGATGAATGAAGAACTATTTGATGTAAGATGTTATATTCGATTGAATCAGTGCAAACCTATTATTTGAACGATTAGCACTAGATTCAGTGTAAATTAAATAAAGAAATATTGATATCAAAATGTTTGTTCAATTGTATTAGTGCAAACCAATTATTGGCAAGGTTAGCAATAGATTCAGATTAAATGAATAAAAAACCATTTGATACAAAAAATGATATACTCGATTGAATCAGTGCAAACCTATTATTTGAACGGTTAGCACTAGATTCAGTGTAAATTAAATAAAGAAATATTGATATCAAAATGTTTGTTCAATTGAATTAGTGCAAACCAATTATTGGCACGGTTAGCACTAAATACTGTATAAACGAATAAGGGAATGATATTGAATTGTTTTTTTCTATTGAATCAGTGCAAACCAGTTATTGTCACGGTTAGCACTAGATTCAGATTAAATGAATAAAGAACTTTTTGATACATAATGTTATTTTCGATTGAATCAGTGCAAACCAGTTACTGGCAAGGTTAGCACTAGATTCAGATTAAATGAATAAAGAACCATTTTGACTACAAAAAATGATATACTCGATTGAATCAGTGCAAACCTATTATTTGAACGAGTTAGCACTAGATTCAGTGTAAATTAAATAAAGAAATATTGATATCAAAATGTTTGTTCAATTGAATTAGTGCAAACCAATTATTGGCACGGTTAGCACCTAAATTCTGTATAATCAAATAAGGGAATGATATTGAATTGTTTTATTCGAAGTTGAATCAGTGCAAACCAGTTATTGGCACGGTTAGCACTAGATTCAGATTAAATGAATAAAGAACTATTTGATACATAATGTTTTTTTCGATTGAATCAGTGCAAACCAATTATTGGCAAGGTTAGCACTAGATTCAGATTAAATGAATAAAGAACCATTTGATACAAAAAATGATATACTCGATTGAATCAGTGCAAATCAATTTTTAGAACGGTTAGCACTGCATTCGGATTTGATGAATGAAGAACTACTTGATGTAAGATGTTATATTCGATTGAATCAGTGCAAACCTATTATTTGAAGGTTAACACTAGATTCTGTGTAAATTAAATAAAGAAATATTGATATCAAAATGTTTGTTCAATCGAATTAGTGCAAACCAATTCTTGGCACGGTTAGCACTAAATACTGTATAAACGAATAAGGGAATGATATTGAATTGTTTTTTTCGATTGAATCAGTGCAAACCAGTTATGGTCACGGTTAGCACTAGATTCAGATTAAATGAGATAAAGAACTATTTGATACATAATGTTATTTTCGATTGAATCAGGTGCAAACCAGTTATTGGCAAGGTTAGCACTAGATTCAGATTAAATGAATAAAGAACTATTTGATACATAATGTTATTTTCGATTGAATCAGTTGCAAACCAGTTATTGGCAAGGTTAGCACTAGATTCAGATTAAATGAATAAAGAACTATTTGATACATAAAGTTATTTTCGATTGAATCAGTGCAAACCAGTTATTGGCACGGTTAGCACTAGATTAAAGATTAAATGAATAAAGAACCCTTTGATACAACAAAATGATATACTTGATTTAATCGAGTGTAAATTCAAATTTTAGAACGGTTAGCACTGCATTCAGATTTGATGAATGAAGAACTATTTGATGTAAGATGTTATATTCGATTGAATCAGTGCAAACCTATTATTTGAACGGTTAGCACTAGATTCAGATTAAATGAATAAAGAACTATTTGATACATAATGTTATTTTCGATTGAATCGAGAATTGCAAACCAGTTATTGGCAAAAGGTTAGCAATAGATTCAGAATAAATGAATAAAGAACCATTTGATACAAAAAATGATATACTCGATTGAATCAGTGCAAATTAATTTTTAGAACGGTTATCACTGCATTCAGATTTGATGAATGAAGAACTATTTGATGTAAGATGTTATATTCGATTGAAGCAGTGCAAACCTATTATTTGAACGGTTAGCAATAGATTCAGATTAAATGAATAAAGAACTATTTGATACATAATGTTATTTTCGATTGAATCAGTGCAAACCAGTTATTGGCAATTTTAGCACTAGATTCAGATTAAATGAATAAAGAACTATTTGATACATAAAGTTATTTTCGATTGAATCAGTGCAAACCAGTTATTGGCACGGTTAGCACTAGATTAAGATTAAATGAATAAAGAACCCTTTGATACAAAAAATGATATACTCGATTGAATCAGTGTAAATCAAATTTTAGAACGGTTAGCACTGCATTCAGATTTGATGAATGAAGAACTATTTGATGTAAGATGTTATATTCGATTGAATCAGTGCAAACCTATTATTTGAACGGTTAGCACTAGATTCAGATTAAATGAATAAAGAAATATTGATATTAAAATGTTTGTTCAATTGAATTAGTGCAAACCAATTATTGGCACGGTTAGCACTAAATACTGTATAAACGAATAAGGGAATGATATTGAATTGTTTTTTTCGATTGAATCAGTGCAAACCAGTTATGGTCACGGTTAGCACTAGATTCAGATTAAATGAATAAAGAACTATTTGATACATAATGTTATTTTCGATTGAATCAGTGCAAACCAGTTATTGGCAAGGTTAGCACTAGATTCAGATTAAATGAATAAAGAACTATTTGATACATAATGTTATTTTCGATTGAATCAGTGCAAACCAGTTATTGGCAAGGTTAGCACTAGATTCAGATTACATGAATAAAGAACCATTTGATACAAAAAATGATATACTCGATTGAGTCAGTGCAAATCAATTTTTAGAACGGTTAGCACTGCATTCAGATTTGATGAATGAAGAACTATTCGATGTAAGATGTTATATTCGATTGAATCAGTGGAAACCTATTATAGGAACGGTTAGCACTAGTGTCAGTGTAATTTAAATAAAGAAATATTGATATCAAAATGTTTGTTCAATTGAAGTAGTGCAAACCAATTATTGGCACGGTTAGCACTTAATTCTGTATAATCGAATAAGGGAATGATATTGAATTGTTTATTTGATTGAATCAGAGCAAACCAGTTATTGTCACGGTTAGCACTAGATTCAGATTACATGAATAAAGAACTATTTGATACATAATGTTATTTTCGATTGAATCAGTGCAAACCAGTTATTGGCAAGGTTAGCACTAGATTCAGATTAAGTGAATAAAGAACCATTTGATACAAAAAATGATATACTCGATTGAATCAGTGCAAATCAATTTTTAGAACGGTTATCACTGCCTTCAGATTTGATGAATGAAGAACTATTTGATGTAAGATGTTATATTCGATTGAATCAGTGCAAACCTATTATTTGAACGGTTAGCACTAGATTCAGATTAAACGAATAAAGAACCATTTGATACATAATGTTATTTTCGATTGAATCAGTGCAAACCAGTTATTGGCAAGGTTAGCACTAGATTCAGATTACATGAATAAAGAACCATTTGATACAAAAAATGATATACTCGATTGAATCAGTGCAAATCAATTTTTAGAACGGTTAGCACTGCATTCAGATTTGATGAATGAAGAACTATTCGATGTAAGATGTTATATTCGATTGAATCAGTGCAAACCTATTATTTGAACGGTTAGCACTAGTGTCAGTGTAATTTAAATAAAGAAATATTGATATCAAAATGTTTGTTTAATTGAAGTAGTGCAAACCAATTATTGGCACGGTTAGCACTTAATTCTGTATAATCGAATAAGGGAATGATATTGAATTGTTTATTTGATTGAATCAGAGCAAACCAGTTATTGTCACGGTTAGCACTAGATTCAGATTAAATGAATAAAGAACTATTTGATACATAATGTTATTTTCGATTGAATCAGTGCAAACCAGTTATTGGCAAGGTTAGCACTAGATTCAGATTAAATGAATAAAGAACTATTTGATACATAAAGTTATTTTCGATTGAATCAGTGCAAACCAGTTATTGGCACGGTTAGCACTAGATTAAGATTAAATGAATAAAGAACCCTTTGATACAAAAAATGATATACTCGATTGAATCAGTGTAAATCAAATTTTAGAACGGTTAGCACTGCATTCAGATTTGATGAATGAAGAACTATTTGATGTAAGATGTTATATTCAATTGAATCAGTGCAAACCTATTATTTGAACGGTTAGCACTAGTGTCAGTGTAATTTAAATAAAGAAATATTGATATCAAAATGTTTTTGAATTGAAGTAGTGCAAACCAATTATTGGCACGGTTAGCACTTAATTCTGTATAATCGAATAAGGGAATGATATTGAATTGTTTATTTGATTGAATCAGAGCAAACCAGTTATCGTTACGGTTAGCACTAGATTCAGATTAAATGAATAAAGAACTATTTGATACATAATGTTATTTTCGATTGAATCAGTGCAAACCAGTTATTGGCAGGGTTAGCACTAGATTCAGATTAAATGAATAAAGAACTATTTGATACATAATGTTATTGTCGATTGAATCAGAGCAAACCAGTTATTGTCACGGTTAGCACTAGATTCAGATTACATGAATAAAGAACCATTTGATACAAAAAATGATATACTCGATTGAATCAGTGCAAATCAATTTTTAGAACGGTTAGCACTGCATTCAGATTTGATGAATGAAGAACTATTTGATGTAAGATGTTATATTCGATTGAATCAGTGCAAACCTATTATTTGAACGGTTAGCACTAGATTCAGTGTAAATTAAATAAAGAAATATTGATATCAAAATGATTGTTCATTTGTATTAGTGCAAACCAATTATTGGCAAGGTTAGCAATAGATTCAGATTAAATGAATAAAAAACCATTTGATACAAAAAATGATATACTCGATTGAATCAGTGCAAACCTATTATTTGAACGGTTAGCACTAGATTCAGTGTAAATTAAATAAAGAAATATTGATATCAAAATGTTTGTTCAATTGAATTAGTGCAAACCAATTATTGGCACGGTTAGCACTAAATACTGTATAAACGAATAAGGGAATGATATTGAATTGTTTTTTTCTATTGAATCAGTGCAAACCAGTTATTGTCACGGTTAGCACTAGATTCAGATTAAATGAATAAAGAACTTTTTGATACATAATGTTATTTTTCGATTGAATCAGTGCAAACCAGTTACTGGCAAGGTTAGCACTAGATTCAGATTAAATGAATAAAGAACCATTTGATACAAAAAATGATATACTCGATTGAATCAGTGCAAACCTATTATTTGAACGGTTAGCACTAGATTCAGTGTAAATTAAATAAAGAAATATTGATATCAAAATGTTTGTTCAATTGAATTAGTGCAAACCAATTATTGGCACGGTTAGCACTAAATTCTGTATAATCAAATAAGGGAATGATATTGAATTGTTTTATTCGATTGAATCAGTGCAAACCAGTTATTGGCACGGTTAGCACTAGATTCAGATTAAATGAATAAAGAACTATTTGATACATAATGTTTTTTTCGATTGAATCAGTGCAAACCAGTTATTGGCAAGGTTAGCACTAGATTCAGATTAAATGAATAAAGAACCATTTGATACAAAAAATGATATACTCGATTGAATCAGTGCAAATCAATTTTTAGAACGGTTAGCACTGCATTCAGATTTGATGAATGAAGAACTACTTGATGTAAGATGTTATATTCGATTGAATCAGTGCAAACCTATTATTTGAAGGTTAACACTAGATTCTGTGTAAATTAAATAAAGAAATATTGATATCAAAATGTTTGTTCAATTGAATTAGTGCAAACCAATTCTTGGCACGGTTAGCACTAAATTCTGTATAATCGAATAAGGGAATGATATTTAATTGTTTTATTCGATTGAATCAGTGCAAACCAGTTATTGTCACGGTCAGCACTAGATTCAGATTACATGAATAAAGAACCATTTGATACAAAAAATGATATACTCGATTGAATCAGTGCAAATCAATTTTTAGAACGGTTAGCACTGCATTCAGATTTGATGAATGAAGAACTATTTGATGTAAGATGTTATATTCGATTGAATCAGTGCAAACCTATTATTTGAACGGTTAGCACTAGATTCAGTGTAAATTAAATAAAGAAATATTGATATCAAAATGATTGTTCAATTGTATTAGTGCAAACCAATTATTGGCACGGTTAGCACTAAATACTGTATAAACGAATAAGGGAATGATATTGAATTGTTTTTTTCGTTTGAAGCAGTGCAAACCAGTTATTGCCACGGATAGCACTAGATTCAGATTAAATGAATAAAGAACTATTTGATACATAATGTTATTTTCGATTGAATCAGTGCAAACCAGTTATTGGCAAGGTTAGCACTAGATTCAGATTAAATGAATAAAGAACCATTTGATACAAAAAATGATATACTCGATTAAATCAGTGCAAATCAATTTTTAGAACGGTTAGGAATGCATTCGGATTTGATGAATGATAAACTATTTGATGTAAGATGTTATATTCGATTGCATCAGTGGAAACCTATTATTGGAACGGTTAGCACTAGATTCTGTGTAAATTAAATAAAGAAATATTGATATAGAAAAATTTGTTCAATTGAATTAGTGCAAACCAATTACTGGCACGGTTAGCACTAAATTCTGTATAATCGATTAAGGGAATGATATTGAATAGTTTTGCTCGATTGAATCAGTGCAAACCAGTTATTGTCACGGTTAGCACTAGATTCAGATTAAATGAATAAAGAACTATTTGATACAAAGTGTTATCTTCGATTGAATCAGTGCAAACCAGTTATTGGCACGGTTAGCACTAGATTCAGATTAAATGAATAAAGAACTATTTGATACATAATGTTATTTTCGATTGAATCAGTGCAAACCAGTTATTGGCAAGGTTAGCACTAGATTCAGGTTAAATGAATAAAGAACCATTTGATACAATAAATGATATACTCGATTGAATCAGTGCAAACCTATTATTTGAACGGTTAGCACTAGATTCAGTGTAAATTAAATAAAGAAATATTGATATCAAAATGTTGGTTCAATTGAATTAGTTGCAAACCAATTATTGGCACGGTTAGCACTAAATTCTGTATAATCGAATAAGGGAATGATATTGAATTGTTTTATTCGATTGAATCAGTGCAAACCAGTTATTGGCACGGTTAGCACTAGATTCAGATTAAATGAATAAAGAACTATTTGATACATAATGTTATTTTGGATTGAATCAGTGCAAACCAGTTATTGGCAAGGTTAGCACTAGATTCAGATTAACTTAATAAAGAACTATTTGATACATAATGTTATTTTCGATTGAATCAGTGCAAACCAGTTATTGGCAAGGTTAGCACTAGATTCAGATTAAATGAATAAAGAACCCTTTGATACAAAAAATGATATACTCGATTGAATCAGTGCAAATCAATTTTTAGAACGGTTAGCACTGCATTCAGATTTGATGAATGAAGAACTATTTGATGTAGGATCTTATATTCGATTGAATCAGGGGAATTCAATTTTTAGAACGGTTAGGAATGCATTCGGATTTGATGAATGATAAACTATTTGATGTAAGATGTTATATTCGATTGCATCAGTGGAAACATATTATTGGAACGGTTAGCACTAGATTCTGTGTAAATTAAATAAAGAAATATTGATATAGAAAAGTTTGTTCAATTGAATTAGTGCAAACCAATTACTGGCACGTTTAGCACTAAATTCTGTATAATCGAATAAGGGAATGATATTGAATTGTTTTATTCAATTGAATCAGTGCAAAACCAGTTATTGTCACGGTTAGCACTAGATTCAGATTAAATGAATAAAGAACTATTTGATACAAAATGTTATTTTCGATTTAATCAGTGCAAACCAGTTATTGCCACGGATAGCACTAGATTCAGATTAAATGAATAAAGAACTATTTGATACATAATGTTATTTTCGATTGAATCAGTGCAAACCAGTTATTGGCAAGGTTAGCACTAGATTCAGATTAAATGAATACAGAACCATTTGATACAAAAAATGATATACTCGATTGAATCAGTGCAAACCTATTATTTGAACGGTTAGCACTAGATTCAGTGTAAATTAAATAAATAAATATTGATATCAAAATGTTTGTTCAATTGAATTAGTGCAAACCAATTATTGGCACGGTTAGCACTGAATTCTGTATAATCGAATAAGGGAATGATATTGAATTGTTTTATTCGATTGAATCAGTGCAAACCAGTTATTGGCACGGTTAGCACTAGATTCAGATTAAATGAATAAAGAACTATTTGATACATAATGTTATTTACGATTGAATCAGTGCAAACCAGTTATTGGCAAGGTTAGCACTAGATTCAGATTAAATGAATAAAGAACCATTTGATACAAAAAATGATATACTCGATTGAATCAGTGCAAATCAATTTTTAGAACGGTTAGCACTGCATTCAGATTTGATGAATGAAGAACTATTCGATGTAAGATGTTATATTCGATTGAATCAGTGGAAACCTATTATAGGAACGGTTATCACTAGTGTCAGTGTAATTTAAATAAAGAAATATTGATATCAAAATGTTTGTTCAATTGAAGTAGTGCAAACCAATTATTGGCACGGTTAGCACTTAATTCTGTATAATCGAATAAGGGAATGATATTGAATTGTTTATTTGATTGAATCAGAGCAAACCAGTTATTGTCACGGTTAGCACTAGATTCAGATTAAATGAATAAAGAACTATTTGATACATAATGTTATTTTCGATTGAATCAGTGCAAACCAGTTATTGGCAAGGTTAGCACTAGATTCAGATTAAATGAATAAAGAACCATTTGATACAAAAAATGATATACTCGATTAAATCAGTGCAAATCAATTTTTAGAACGGTTAGCACTGCATTCGGATTTGATGAATGATAAACTATTTGATGTAAGATGTTATATTCGATTGCATCAGTGGAAACCTATTATTGGAACGGTTAGCACTAGATTCTGTGTAAATTAAATAAAGAAATATTGATATAGAAAAATTTGTTCAATTGAATTAGTGCAAACCAATTACTGGCACGGTTAGCACTAAATTCTGTATAATCGATTAAGGGAATGATATTGAATAGTTTTGCTCGATTGAATCAGTGCAAACCAGTTATTGTCACGGTTAGCACTAGATTCAGATTAAATGAATAAAGAACTATTTGATACAAAGTGTTATCTTCGATTGAATCAGTGCAAACCAGTTATTGGCACGGTTAGCACTAGATTCAGATTAAATGAATAAAGAACTATTTGATACATAATGTTATTTTCGATTGAATCAGTGCAAACCAGTTATTGGCAAGGTTAGCACTAGATTCAGATTAAATGAATAAAGAACCATTTGATACAAAAAATGATATACTCGATTGAAGCAGTGCAAACCTATTATTTGAACGGTTAGCACTAGATTCAGTGTAAATTAAATAAAGAAATATTGATATCAAAATGTTGGTTCAATTGAATTAGTGCAAACCAATTATTGGCACGGTTAGCACTAAATTCTGTATAATCGAATAAGGGAATGATATTGAATTGTTTTATTCGATTGAATCAGTGCAAACCAGATATTGGCACGGTTAGCACTAGATTCAGATTAAATGAATAAAGAACTATTTGATACATAATGTTATTTTAGATTGACTCAGTGCAAACCAGTTATTGGCAAGGTTAGCACTAGATTCAGATTAAATGAATAAGGAACTAGTTTATACATAATGTTATTTTCGATTGAATCAGTGCAAACCAGTTATTGGCAAGGTTAGCACTAGATTCAGATTAAATGAATAAAGAACCATTTGATACAAAAAATGATATACTCGATTGAATCAGTGCACATCAATTTTTAGAACGGTTAGCACTGCATTCAGATTTGATGAATGAAGAACTATTTGATGTAGGATCTTATATTCGATTGAATCAGGGGAATTCAATTTTTAGAACGGTTAGGAATGCATTCGGATTTGATGAATGATAAACTATTTGATGTAAGATGTTATATTCGATTGCATCAGTGGAAACATATTATTGGAACGGTTAGCACTAGATTCTGTGTAAATTAAATAAAGAAATATTGATATAGAAAAGTTTGTTCAATTGAATTAGTGCAAACCAATTACTGGCACGTTTAGCACTAAATTCTGTATAATCGAATAAGGGAATGATATTGAATTGTTTTATTCAATTGAATCAGTGCAAACCAGTTATTGTCACGGTTAGCACTAGATTCAGATTAAATGAATAAAGAACTATTTGATACAAAGTGTTATTTTCGATTGAATCAGTGCAAACCAGTTATTGGCACGGTTAGCACTAGATTCAGATTAAATGAATAAAGAACTATTTGATACATAATGTTATTTTCGATTGAATCAGTGCAAACCAGTTATTGGCAAGGTTAGCACTAGATTCAGATTAAATGAATACAGAACCATTTGATACAAAAAATGATATACTCGATTGAATCAGTGCAAACCTATTATTTGAACGGTTAGCACTAGATTCAGTGTAAATTAAATAAATAAATATTGATATCAAAATGTTTGTTCAATTGAATTAGTGCAAACCAATTATTGGCACGGTTAGCACTGAATTCTGTATAATCGAATAAGGGAATGATATTGAATTGTTTTATTCGATTGAATCAGTGCAAACCAGTTATTGGCACGGTTAGCACTAGATTCAGATTAAATGAATAAAGAACTATTTGATACATAATGTTATTTACGATTGAATCAGTGCAAACCAGTTATTGGCAAGGTTAGCACTAGATTCAGATTACATGAATAAAGAACCGTTTGATACAAAAAATGATATACTCGATTGAATCAGTGCAAATCAATTTTTAGAGCGGTTAGCACTGCATTCAGAATTGATGAATGAAGAACTATTCGATGTAAGATGTTATATTCGATTGAATCAGTGGAAACCTATTATAGGAACGGTTAGCACTAGTGTCAGTGTAATTTAAATAAAGAAATATTGATATCAAAATGTTTGTTCAATTGAAGTAGTGCAAACCAATTATTGGCACGGTTAGCACTTAATTCTGTATAATCGAATAAGGGAATGATATTGAATTGTTTATTTGATTGAATCAGAGCAAACCAGTTATTGTCACGGTTAGCACTAGATTCAGATTACATGAATAAAGAACTATTTGATACATAATGTTATTTTCGATTGAATCAGTGCAAACGAGTTATTGGCAAGGTTAGCACTAGATTCAGATTAAATGAATAAAGAACCATTTGATACAAAAAATGATATACTCGATTGAATCAGTGCAAATCAATTTTTAGAACGGTTAGCACTGCATTCAGATTTGATGAATGAAGAACTATTCGATGTAAGATGTTATATTCGATTGAATCAGTGGAAACCTATTATAGGAACGGTTAGCACTAGTGTCAGTGTAATTTAAATAAAGAAATATTGATATCAAAATGTTTGTTCAATTGAAGTAGTGCAAACCAATTATTGGCACGGTTAGCACTTAATTCTGTATAATCGAATAAGGGAATGATATTGAATTGTTTATTTGATTGAATCAGAGCAAACCAGTTATTGTCACGGTTAGCACTAGATTCAGATTACATGAATAAAGAACTATTTGATACATAATGTTATTTTCGATTGAATCAGTGCAAACCAGTTATTGGCAAGGTTAGCACTAGATTCAGATTAAGTGAATAAAGAACCATTTGATACAAAAAATGATATACTCGATTGAATCAGTGCAAATCAATTTTTAGAACGGTTATCACTGCCTTCAGATTTGATGAATGAAGAACTATTTGATGTAAGATGTTATATTCGATTGAATCAGTGCAAACCTATTATTTGAACGGTTAGCACTAGATTCAGATTAAATGAATAAAGAACTATTTGATACATAATGTTATTTTCGATTGAATCAGTGCAAACCAGTTATTGGCAAGGTTAGCACTAGATTCAGATTACATGAATAAAGAACCATTTGATACAAAAAATGATATACTCGATTGAATCAGTGCAAATCAATTTTTAGAACGGTTAGGAATGCATTCAGATTTGATGAATGAAGAACTACTTGATGTAAGATGTTATATTCGATTGAATCAGTGCAAACCTATTATTTGAAGGTTAGCACTAGATTCAGTGTAAATTAAATAAAGAAATATTGATATCAAAATGTTGGTTCAATTGAATCAGTGCAAACCAATTATTGGCACGGTTAGCACTAAATTCTGTATAATCGAATAAGGGAATGATATTGAATTGTTTTATTCGATTGAATCAGTGCAAACCAGTTATTGGCACGGTTAGCACTAGATTCAGATTAAATGAATAAAGAACTATTTCAGACGTACTGTAATATTAGATTGAATCACATCAAACCATGTAGTGGCAAGGTTAGAACTAGATTCAGATTAAATGAATAAGGAACTATTTGATACATAATGTTATTTTCGATTGAATCAGTGCAAACCAGTTATTGGCAAGGTTAGCACTAGATTCAGATTAAATGAATAAAGAACCCTTTGATACAAAAAATGATATACTCGATTGAATCAGTGCAAACCTATTATTTGAACGGTTAGCACTAGATTCAGTGTAAATTAAATAAAGAAATATTGATATCAAAATGTTGGTTCAATTGAATCAGTGCAAACCAATTATTGGCACGGTTAGCACTAAATTCTGTATAATCGAATAAGGGAATGATATTGAATTGTTTTATTCGATTGAATCAGTGCAAACCAGTTATTGGCACGGTTAGCACTAGATTCAGATTAAATGAATAAAGAACTATTTGATACATAATGTTATTTTAGATTGAATCAGTGCAAACCAGTTATTGGCAAGGTTAGCACTAGATTCAGATTAAAATGAATAAGGAACTATTTGATACATAATGTTATTTTCGATTGAATCAGTGCAAACCAGTTATTGGCAAGGTTAGCACTAGATTCAGATTAAATGAATAAAGAACCCTTTGATACAAAAAATGATATACTCGATTGAATCAGTGCAAACCTATTATTTGAACGGTTAGCACTAGATTCAGTGTAAATTAAATAAAGAAATATTGATATCAAAATGTTGGTTCAATTGAATTAGTGCAAACCAATTATTGGCACGGTTAGCACTAAATTCTGTATAATCGAATAAGGGAATGATATTGAATTGTTTTATTCGATTGAATCAGTGCAAACCAGTTATTGGCACGGTTAGCACTAGATTCAGATTAAAATGAATAAAGAACTATTTGATACATAATGTTATTTTAGATTGAATCAGTGCAAACCAGTTATTGGCAAGGTTAGCACTAGATTCAGATTAAATGAATAAGGAACTATTTGATACATAATGTTATTTTCGATTGAATCAGTGCAAACCAGTTATTGGCAAGGTTAGCACTAGATTCAGATTAAATGAATAAAGAACCCTTTGATACAAAAAATGATATACTCGATTGAATCAGTGCAAATGAATTTTTAGAACGGTTAGCACTGCATTCAGATTTGATGAATGAAGAACTATTTGATGTAGGATCTTATATTCGATTGAATCAGGGGAATTCAATTTTTAGAACGGTTAGGAATGCATTCGGATTTGATGAATGATAAACTATTTGATGTAAGATGTTATATTCGATTGCATCAGTGGAAACATATTATTGGAACGGTTAGCACTAGATTCTGTGTAAATTAAATAAAGAAATATTGATATAGAAAAGTTTGTTCAATTGAATTAGTGCAAACCAATTCTTGGCACGTTTAGCACTAAATTCTGTATAATCGAATAAGGGAATGATATTGAATTGTTTTATTCGATTGAATCAGTGCAAACCAGTTATTGTCACGGTTAGCACGAGATTCAGATTAAATGAATAAAGAACGATTTGATACAAAATGTTATTTTCGATTTAATCAGAGCAAACCAGTTATTGTCACGGTTAGCACTAGATTCAGATTACATGAATAAAGAACTATTTGATACATAATGTTATTTTCGATTGAATCAGTGCAAACCAGTTATTGGCAAGGTTAGCACTAGATTCAGATTAAGTGAATAAAGAACGATTTGATACAAAAAATGATATACTCGATTGAGTCAGTGCAAATCAATTTTTAGAACGGTTAGCACTGCATTCAGATTTGATGAATGAAGAACTATTCGATGTAAGATGTTATATTCGATTGAATCAGTGGAAACCTATTATAGGAACGGTTAGCACCAGTGTCAGTGTAATTTAAATAAAGAAATATTGATATCAAAATGTTTGTTCAATTGAAGTAGTGCAAACCAATTATTGGCACGGTTAGCACTTAATTCTGTATAATCGAATAAGGGAATGATATTGAATTGTTTATTTGATTGAATCAGAGCAAACCAGTTATTGTCACGGTTAGCACTAGATTCAGATTACATGAATAAAGAACTATTTGATACATAATGTTATTTTCGATTGAATCAGTGCAAACCAGTTATTGGCAAGGTTAGCACTAGATTCAGATTAAGTGAATAAAGAACCATTTGATACAAAAAATGATATACTCGATTGAATCAGTGCAAATCAATTTTTAGAACGGTTATCACTGCCTTCAGATTTGATGAATGAAGAACTATTTGATGTAAGATGTTATATTCGATTGAATCATTGCAAACCTATTATTTGAACGGTTAGCACTAGATTCAGATTAAATGAATAAAGAACTATTTGATACATAATGTTATTTTCGATTGAATCAGTGCAAACCAGTTATTGGCAAGGTTAGCACTAGATTCAGATTACATGAATAAAGAACCATTTGATACAAAAAATGATATACTCGATTGAATCAGTGCAAATCAATTTTTAGAACGGTTAGGAATGCATTCAGATTTGATGAATGAAGAACTACTTGATGTAAGATGTTATATTCGATTGAATCAGTGCAAACCTATTATTTGAAGGTTAGCACTAGATTCAGTGTAAATTAAATAAAGAAATATTGATATCAAAATGTTTGTTCAATTGAATAAGTGCAAACCAATTATTGGCACGGTTAGCACTAAATTCTGTATAATCGAATAAGGGAATGATATTGAATTGTTTTATTCGATTGAATCAGTGCAAACCAGTTATTGGCACGGTTAGCACTAGATTCAGATTAAATGAATAAAGAACTATTTGATACATAATGTTATTTTCGATTGAATCAGTGCAAACCAGTTATTGGCACGGTTAGCACTAGATTCAGATTAAATGAATAAGGAACTATTTGATACATAATGTTATTTTCGATTGAATCAGTGCAAACCAGTTATTGGCAAGGTTAGCACTAGATTCAGATTAAATGAATAAAGAACCCTTTGATACAAAAAATGATATACTCGATTGAATCAGTGCAAACCTATTATTTGAACGGTTAGCACTAGATTCAGTGTAAATTAAATAAAGAAATATTGATATCAAAATGTTTGTTCAATTGTATTAGTGCAAACCAATTATTGGCACGGTTAGCACTAAATTCTGTATAATCGAATAAGGGAATGATATTGAATTGTTTTATTCGATTGAATCAGTGCAAACCAGTTATTGGCACGGTTAGCACTAGATTCAGATTAAATGAATAAAGAACTATTTGATACATAATGTTATTTTGGATTGAATCAGTGCAAACCAGTTATTGGCACGGTTAGCACTAGATTCAGATTAAATGAATAAGGAACTATTTGATACATAATGTTATTTTCGATTGAATCATTGCAAACCAGTTATTGGCAAGGTTAGCACTAGATTCAGATTAAATGAATAAAGAACCATTTGATACAAAAAATGATATACTCGATTAAATCAGTGCAAATCAATTTTTAGAACGGTTAGCACTGCATTTAGATTTGATGAATGAAGAACTATTTGATGTAGGATCTTATATTCGATTGAATCAGGGGAATTCAATTTTTAGAACGGTTAGGAATGCATTCGGATTTGATGAATGATAAACTATTTGATGTAAGATGTTATATTCGATTGCATCAGTGGAAACATATTATTGGAACGGTTAGCACTAGATTCTGTGTAAATTAAATAAAGAAATATTGATATAGAAAAGTTTGTTCAATTGAATTAGTGCAAACCAATTACTGGCACGTTTAGCACTAAATTCTGTATAATCGAATAAGGGAATGATATTGAATTGTTTTATTCCATTGAATCAGTGCAAACCAGTTATTGTCACGGTTAGCACTAGATTCAGATTAAATTAATAAAGAACTATTTGATACAAAGTGTTATTTTCGATTGAATCAGTGCAAACCAGTTATTGGCACGGTTAGCACTAGATTCAGATTGAATGAATAAAGAACTATTTGATACATAATGTTATTTTCGATTGAATCAGTGCAAACCAGTTATTGGCAAGGTTAGCACTAGATTCAGATTAAATGAATAAAGAACCATTTGATACAAAAAATGATATACTCGATTGAATCAGTGCAAACCTTGTATTTGCACGGTTAGCACTAGATTCAGTGTAAATTAAATAAATAAATATTGATATCAAAATGTTTGTTCAATTGAATTAGTGCAAACCAATTATTGGCACGGTTAGCACTAAATTCTGTATAATCGAATAAGGGATGATATTGAATTGTTTTATTCGATTGAATCAGTGCAAACCAGTTATTGGCACGGTTAGCACTAGATTCAGATTAAATGAATAAAGAACTATTTGATACATAATGTTATTTACGATTGAATCAGTGCAAACCAGTTATTGGCAAGGTTAGCACTAGATTCAGATTACATGAATAAAGAACCGTTTGATACAAAAAATTATATACTCGATTGAATCAATGCAAATCAATTTTTAGAACGGTTAGCACTGCATTCAGATTTGATGAATGAAGAACTATTCGATGTAAGATGTTATATTCGATTGAATCAGTGGAAACCTATTATAGGAACGGTTAGCACTAGTGTCAGTGTAATTTAAATAAAGAAATATTGATATCAAAATGTTTGTTCAATTGAAGTAGTGCAAACCAATTATTGGCACGGTTAGCACTTAATTCTGTATAATCGAATAAGGGAATGATATTGAATTGTTTATTTGATTGAATCAGAGCAAACCAGTTATTGTCACGGTTAGCACTAGATTCAGATTACATGAATAAAGAACTATTTGATACATAATGTTATTTTCGATTGAATCAGTGCAAACCAGTTATTGGCAAGGTTAGCACTAGATTCAGATTAAGTGAATAAAGAACCATTTGATACAAAAAATGATATACTCGATTGAATCAGTGCAAATCAATTTTTAGAACGGTTAGCACTGCATTCAGATTTGATGAATGAAGAACTATTCGATGTAAGATGTTATATTCGATTGAATCAGTGGAAACCTATTATAGGAACGGTTAGCACTAGTGTCAGTGTAATTTAAATAAAGAAATATTGATATCAAAATGTTTGTTCAATTGAAGTAGTGCAAACCAATTATTGGCACGGTTAGCACTTAATTCTGTATAATCGAATAAGGGAATGATATTGAATTGTTTATTTGATTGAATCAGAGCAAACCAGTTATTGTCACGGTTAGCACTAGATTCAGATTACATGAATAAAGAACTATTTGATACATAATGTTATTTTCGATTGAATCAGTGCAAACCAGTTATTGGCAAGGTTAGCACTAGATTCAGATTAAGTGAATAAAGAACCATTTGATACAAAAAATGATATACTCGATTGAATCAGTGCAAATCAATTTTTAGAACGGTTATCACTGCCTTCAGATTTGATGAATGAAGAACTATTTGATGTAAGATGTTATATTCGATTGAATCAGTGCAAACCTATTATTTGAACGGTTAGCACTAGATTCAGATTAAATGAATAAAGAACTATTTGATACATAATGTTATTTTCGATTGAATCAGTGCAAACCAGTTATTGGCAAGGTTAGCACTAGATTCAGATTACATGAATAAAGAACCATTTGATACAAAAAATGATATACTCGATTGAATCAGTGCAAATCAATTTTTAGAACGGTTAGCACTGCATTAAGATTTGATGAATGAAGAACTATTCGATGTAAGATCTTATATTCGATTGAATCAGTGCAAACCTATTATTTGAACGGTTAGCACTAGTGTCAGTGTAATTTAAATAAAGAAATATTGATATCAAAATGTTTGTTTAATTGAAGTAGTGCAAACCAATTATTGGCACGGTTAGCACTTAATTCTGTATAATCGAATAAGGGAATGATATTGAATTGTTTATTTGATTGAATCAGAGCAAACCAGTTATTGTCACGGTTAGCACTAGATTCAGATTAAATGAATAAAGAACTATTTGATACATAATGTTATTTTCGATTGAATCAGTGCAAACCAGTTATTGGCAAGGTTAGCACAAGATTCAGATTAAATGAATAAAGAACTATTTGATACATAAAAGTTATTTTCGATTGAATCAGTGCAAACCAGTTATTGGCACGGTTAGCACTAGATTAAGATTAAATGAATAAAGAACCCTTTGATACAAAAAATGATATACTCGATTGAATCAGTGTAAATCAAATTTTAGAACGGTTAGCACTGCATTCAGATTTGATGAATGAAGAACTATTTGATGTAAGATGTTATATTCAATTGAATCAGTGCAAACCTATTATTTGAACGGTTAGCACTAGTGTCAGTGTAATTTAAATAAAGAAATATTGATATCAAAATGTTTTTTGAATTGAAGTAGTGCAAACCAATTATTGGCACGGTTAGCACTTAATTCTGTATAATCGAATAAGGGAATGATATTGAATTGTTTATTTAGATTGAATCAGAGCAAACCAGTTATCGTTACGGTTAGCACTAGATTCAGATTAAATGAATAAAGAACTATTTGATACATAATGTTATTTTCGATTGAATCAGTGCAAACCAGTTATTGGCAGGGTTAGCACTAGATTCAGATAAAATGAATAAAGAACTATTTGATACATAATGTTATTTTCGATTGAATCAGAGCAAACCAGTTATTGTCACGGTTAGCACTAGATTCAGATTACATGAATAAAGAACCATTTGATACAAAAAATGATATACTCGATTGAATCAGTGCAAATCAATTTTTAGAACGGTTAGCACTGCATTCAGATTTGATGAATGAAGAACTATTTGATGTAAGATGTTATATTCGATTGGATCAGTGCAAACCTATTATTTGAACGGTTAGCACTAGATTCAGTGTAAATTAAATAAAGAAATATTGATATCAAAATGATTGTTCATTTGTATTAGTGCAAACCAATTATTGGCAAGGTTAGCAATAGATTCAGATTAAATGAATAAAAAACCATTTGATACAAAAAATGATATACTCGATTGAATCAGTGCAAACCTATTATTTGAACGGTTAGCACTAGATTCAGTGTAAATTAAATAAAGAAATATTGATATCAAAATGTTTGTTCAATTGAATTAGTGCAAACCAATTATTGGCACGGTTAGCACTAAATACTGTATAAACGAATAAGGGAATGATATTGAATTGTTTTTTTCGATTGAATCAGTGCAAACCAGTTATTGTCACGGTTAGCACTAGATTCAGATTAAATGAATAAAGAACTTTTTGATACATAATGTTATTTTCGATTGAATCAGTGCAAACCAGTTACTGGCAAGGTTAGCACTAGATTCAGATTAAATGAATAAAGAACCATTTGATACAAAAAATGATATACTCGATTGAATCAGTGCAAACCTATTATTTGAACGGTTAGCACTAGATTCAGTGTAAATTAAATAAAGAAATATTGATATCAAAATGTTTGTTCAATTGAATTAGTGCAAACCAATTATTGGCACGGTTAGCACTAAATTCTGTATAATCAAATAAGGGAATGATATTGAATTGTTTTATTCGATTGAATCAGTGCAAACCAGTTATTGGCACGGTTAGCACTAGATTCAGATTAAATGAATAAAGAACTATTTGATACATAATGTTGTTTTCGATTGAATCAGTGCAAACCAGTTATTGGCAAGGTTAGCACTAGATTCAGATTAAATGAATAAAGAACCATTTGATACAAAAAATGATATACTCGATTGAATCAGTGCAAATCAATTTTTAGAACGGTTAGCACTGCATTCAGATTTGATGAATGAAGAACTACTTGATGTAAGATGTTATATTCGATTGAATCAGTGCAAACCTATTATTTGAAGGTTAGCACTAGATTCTGTGTAAATTAAATAAAGAAATATTGATATCAAAATGTTTGTTCAATTGAATTAGTGCAAACCAATTCTTGGCACGGTTAGCACTAAATTCTGTATAATCGAATAAGGGAATGATATTTAATTGTTTTATTCGATTGAATCAGTGCAAACCAGTTATTGTCACGGTCAGCACTAGATTCAGATTAAATGAATAAAGAACCATTTGATACAAAAAATGATATACTCGATTGAATCAGTGCAAATCAATTTTTATAACGGTTAGCACTGCATTCAGATTTGATGAATGAAGAACTATTTGATGTAAGATGTTATATTCGATTGAATCAGTGCAAACCTATTATTTGAACGATTAGCACTAGATTCAGTGTAAATTAAATAAAGAAATATTGATATCAAAATGTTTGTTCAATTGTATTAGTGCAAACCAATTATTGGCACGGTTAGCACTAAATTCTGTATAAACGAATAAGGGAATGATATTGAATTGTTTTTTTCGATTGAATCAGTGCAAACCAGTTATTGGCACGGTTAGCACTAGATTCAGATTAAATGAATAAAGAACTATTTGATACATAATGTTATTTTCGATTGAATCATTGCAAACCAGTTATTGGCAAGGTTAGCACTAGATTCAGATTAAATAAATAAAGAACTATTTGATACAAAGTGTTATTTTCGATTGAATCAGTGCAAACCAATTATTGGCACGGTTAGCACTAGATTCAGATTACATGAATAAAGAACCATTTGATACAAAAAATGATATACTCGATTGAATCAGTGCAAATCAATTTTTAGAACGGTTAGCACTGCATTCAGATTTGATGAATGAAGAACTATTTGATGTAAGATGTTATATTCGATTGGATCAGTGCAAACCTATTATTTGAACGGTTAGCACTAGATTCAGTGTAAATTAAATAAAGAAATATTGATATCAAAATGATTGTTCATTTGTATTAGTGCAAACCAATTATTGGCAAGGTTAGCAATAGATTCAGATTAAATGAATAAAAAACCATTTGATACAAAAAATGATATACTCGATTGAATCAGTGCAAACCTATTATTTGAACGGTTAGCACTAGATTCAGTGTAAATTAAATAAAGAAATATTGATATCAAAATGTTTGTTCAATTGAATTAGTGCAAACCAATTATTGGCACGGTTAGCACTAAATACTGTATAAACGAATAAGGGAATGATATTGAATTGTTTTTTTCGATTGAATCAGTGCAAACCAGTTATTGTCACGGTTAGCACTAGATTCAGATTAAATGAATAAAGAACTTTTGATACATAATGTTATTTTCGATTGAATCAGTGCAAACCAGTTACTGGCAAGGTTAGCACTAGATTCAGATTAAATGAATAAAGAACCATTTGATACAAAAAATGATATACTCGATTGAATCAGTGCAAACCTATTATTTGAACGGTTAGCACTAGATTCAGTGTAAATTAAATAAAGAAATATTGATATCAAAATGTTTGTTCAATTGAACTAGTGCAAACCAATTATTGGCACGGTTAGCACTAAATTCTGTATAATCAAATAAGGGAATGATATTGAATTGTTTTATTCGATTGAATCAGTGCAAACCAGATATCCGCCCGGTTAGCACTAGATTCAGATTAAATGAATAAAGAACTATTTGATACATCTTGTTTTTTCCGATTGAATCAGTGCTAACCAGTTATGGGCAAGGTTAGCACTAGATTCAGATTAAATGAATAAAGAACCATTTGATACAAAAAATGATATACTCGATTGAATCAGTGCAAATCAATTTTTAGAACGGTTAGCACTGCATTCAGATTTGATGAATGAAGAACTACTTGATGTAAGATGTTATATTCGATTGAATCAGTGCAAACCTATTATTTGAAGGTTAGCACTAGATTCTGTGTAAATTAAATAAAGAAATATTGATATCAAAATGTTTGTTCAATTGAATTAGTGCAAACCAATTCTTGGCACGGTTAGCACTAAATTCTGTATAATCGAATAAGGGAATGATATTTAATTGTTTTATTCGATTGAATCAGTGCAAACCAGTTATTGTCACGGTCAGCACTAGATTCAGATTACATGAATAAAGAACCATTTGATACAAAAAATGATATACTCGATTGAATCAGTGCAAATCAATTTTTAGAACGGATAGCACTGCATTTAGATTTGATGAATGAAGAACTATTTGATGTAAGATGTTATATTCGATTGAATCAGTGGAAACCTATTATTGGAACGGTCAGCACTAGTTTCTGTGTAAATTAAATAAAGAAATATTGATATCAAAATGATTGTTCAATTGTATTAGTGCAAACCAATTATTGGCACGGTTAGCACTAAATACTGTATAAACGAATAAGGGAATGATATTGAATTGTTTTTTTCGATTGAATCAGTGCAAACCAGCTATTGCCACGGTTAGCACTAGATTCAGATTGAATGAATAAAGAACTATTTGATACATAATGTTATTTTCGATTGAATCAGTGCAAACCAGTTATTGGCAAGGTTAGCACTAGATTCAGATTAAATGAATAAAGAACCATTTGATACAAAAAATGATATACTCGATTAAATCAGTGCAAATCAATTTTTAGAACGGTTAGGAATGCATTCGGATTTGATGAATGATAAACTATTTGATGTAAGATGTTATATTCGATTGCATCAGTGGAAACATATTATTGGAACGGTTAGCACTAGATTCTGTGTAAATTAAATAAAGAAATATTGATATAGAAAAAGTTTGTTCAATTGAATTAGTGCAAACCAATTACTGGCACGTTTAGCACTAAATTCTGTATAATCGAATAAGGGAATGATATTGAATTGTTTTATTCAATTGAATCAGTGCAAACCAGTTCTTCTCACGGATAGCACTAGATTCAGATTCAATGCATAAAGAACTATTTGATACAAAGTGTTATTTTCGATTGAATCAGTGCAAACCAGTTATTGGCACGGTTAGCACTAGATTCAGATTAAATGAATAAAGAACTATTTGATACATAATGTTATTTTCGATTGAATCAGTGCAAACCAGTTATTGGCAAGGTTAGCACTAGATTCAGATTAAATGAATAAAGAACCATTTGATACAAAAAATGATATACTCGATTGAATCAGTGCAAACCTATTATTTGAACGGTTAGCACTAGATTCAGTGTAAATTAAATAAAGAAATATTGATATCAAAATGTTTGTTCAATTGTATTAGTGCAAACCAATTATTGGCACGGTTAGCACTAAATTCTGTATAATCGAATAAGGGAATGATATTGAATTGTTTTATTCGATTGAATCAGTGCAAACCAGTTATTGGCACGGTTAGCACTAGATTCAGATTAAATGAATAAAGAACTATTTGATACATAATGTTATTTTCGATTGAATCAGTGGAAACCAGTTATTGGCAACGTTAGCAATAGATTCAGATTAAATGAATAAAGAACCATTTGATACAAAAAATGATATACTCGATTGAATCAGTGCAAATCAATTTTTAGAACGGTTAGCACTGCATTCAGATTTGATGAATGAAGAACTATTCGATGTAAGATGTTATATTCGATTGAATCAGTGGAAACCTATTATAGGAACGGTTATCACTAGATTCTGTGTAAATTAAATAAAGAAATATTGATATCAAAATGTTTGTTCAATTGAATTAGTGCAAACCAATTATTGGCACGGTTAGCACTAAATACTGTATAAACGAATAAGGGAATGATATTGAATTGTTTTTTTCGATTGAATCAGTGCAAACCAGCTATTGCCACGGTTAGCACTAGATTCAGATTAAATGAATAAAGAACTATTTGATACATAATGTTATTTTCAATTGAAGCAGTGCAAACCAGTTATTGGCAAGGTCAGCACTAGATTCAGATTAAATGAATAAAGAACCATTTGATACAAAAAATGATATACTCAATTGAATCGGTGCAAATCAATTTTTAGAACGGTTAGCACTGCATTCAGATTTGATGAATGAAGAACTATTTGATGTAAGATGTTATATACGATTGAATCAGTGCAAACCTATTATTTGAACGGTTAGCACTAGGTTCAGTGTAAATTAAATAAAGAAATATTAATATCAAAATGTTTGTTCAATTGAATTAGTGCAAACCAATTATTGGCACGGTTAGCACTAAATTCTGTATAATCGAATAAGGGAATGATAGTGAATTGTTTTTTTCGATTGAATCAGTGCAAACCAGCTATTGTCACGGTTAGCACTCGATTCAGATTAAATGAATAAAGAACTATTTTATACAAAATGTTATTTTCGATTGAATCAGTCCAAACTATTTACTGGCACGGTTAGCACTAGATTCAGATTACATGAATAAAGAACCATTTGAGACATAACATGATATACTCGATTGAATCAATGCAAATCTATTTTTAGAACGGTTAGCACTGCATTCAGATTTGATGAATGGAGAACTATTCGATGTAAGATGTTATATTCGATTGAATCAGTGCAAACCTATCATTTGAACGGTTAGCACTAGTTTCAGTGTAAATTAAATAAAGAAATATTGATATCAAAATGTTTGTTCAATTGAATTAGTGCAAACCAATTATTGGCACGGTTAGCACTAGATTCAGATTGAATGAATAAAGAACTATTTGATACATAATGTTATTTTCGATTGAATCAGTGCAAACAAGTTATTGGCAAGGTTAGCACTAGATTCAGATTAAATGAATAAAGAACCATTTGATACAAAAAATGATATACTCGATTGAATCAGTGCAAATCAATTTTTAGAACGGTTAGGAATGCATTCGGATTTGATGAATGATAAACTATTTGATGTAAGATGTTATATTCGATTGAATCAGTGCAAACCTATTATTTGAACGGTTAGCAATAGATTCAGTGTAAATTAAATACAGAAATATTGATATCAAAATGTTTGTTCAATTGAATTAGTGCAAACCAATTATTGGCACGGCTAGCACTAAATTCTGTATAAACGAATAAGGGAATGACATTGAATTGTTTTTTTCGATTGAATCAGTGCAAACCAGCTATTGTCACGGTTAGCACTAGATTCAGATTAAATGAATAAAGAACTATTTGATACATAATGTTATTTTCGATTGAATCAGTGCAAACAAGTTATTGGAAAGGTTAGCACTAGACTCAGATTAAATGAATAAAGAACCATTTGATACAAAAAATGATTTACTGGATTGAATTAGTGGAAATCAATTTTTAGAACGGTTAGCAATGCATTCAGATTTGATGAATGAAGAACTACTTGATGTAAGATGTTATATTCGATTGAATCAGTGCAAACCTATTATTTGAAGGTTAGCACTAGATTCTGTGTAAATTAAATAAAGAAATATTGATATCAAAATGTTTGTTCAATTGAATAAGTGCAAACCAATTATTGGCACGGTTAGCACTAGATTCAGATTAAATGAATAAAGAACTATTTGATACATAATGTTATTTTGGATTGAATCAGTGCAAACCAGTTATTGGCAAGGTTAGCACTAGATTCAGATTAAATGAATAAAGAACCATTTGATACAAAAAATGATATACTCGATTGAATCAGTGCAAATCAATTTTTAGAACGGTTAGCACTGCATTCAGATTACATGAATAAAGAACCATTTGATGTAAGATGTTATATTCGATTGAATCAGTGCAAACCTATTATTTGAACGGTTAGCACTAGATTCAGATTACATGAATAAAGAACCATTTGATACAAAAAATGATATACTCGATTGAATCAGTGCAAATCAATTTTTAGAACGGTTAGCACTGCATTCAGATTTGATGAATGAAGAACTACTTGATGTAAGATGTTATATTCGATTGAATCAGTGCAAACCTATTATTTGAAGGTTAGCACTAGATTCTGTGTAAATTAAATAAAGAAATATTGATATCAAAATGTTTGTTCAATTGAATTAGTGCAAACCAATTCTTGGCACGGTTAGCAATAAATTCTGTATAATCGAATAAGGGAATGATATTTAATTGTTTTATTCGATTGAATCAGTGCAAACCAGTTATTGTCACGGTTAGCACTAGATTCAGATTACATGAATAAAGAACCATTTGATACAAAAAATGATATACTCGATTGAATCAGTGCAAATCAGTTTTTAGAACGGTTGGCACTGCATTCAGATTTGATGAATGAAGAACTATTTGATGTAAGATGTTATATTCGATTGAATCAGTGCAAACCTATTATGTGAAAGGTTAGCACTAGATTCAGTGTAAAATTAAATAAAGAAATATTGATATCAAAATGATTGTTCATTTGTATTAGTGCAAACCAATTATTGGCAAGGTTAGCAATAGATTCAGATTAAATGAATAAAAAACCATTTGATACAAAAAATGATATACTCGATTGAATCAGTGCAAATTAATTTTTAGAACGGTTAGCAGTGCATTCAGATTTGATGAATGAAGAACTATTAGATGTAAGATGTTATATTCTATTGAATCAGTGCAAACCTATTATTTGAACGGTTAGCACTAGATTCAGTGTAAATTAAATAAAGAAATATTGATATTAAAATGTTTGTTCAATTGAATTAGTGCAAACCAATTATTGGCACGGTTAGCACTAAATACTGTATAAACGAATAAGGGAATGATATTGAATTGTTTTTTTCGATTGAATCAGTGCAAACCAGTTATGGTCACGGTTAGCACTAGATTCAGATTAAATGAATAAAGAACTTTTTGATACATAATGTTATTTTCGATTGAATCAGTGCAAACCAGTTACTGGCAAGGTTAGCACTAGATTCAGATTAAATGAATAAAGAACCATTTGATACAAAAAATGATATACTCGATTGAATCAGTGCAAACCTATTATTTGAACGGTTAGCACTAGATTCAGATTACATGAATAAAGAACCATTTGATACAAAAAATGATATACTCGATTGAATCAGTGCAAATCAATTTTTAGAACGGTTAGCACTGCATTCAGATTTGATGAATGAAGAACTACTTGATGTAAGATGTTATATTCGATTGAATCAGTGCAAACCTATTATTTGAAGGTTAGCACTAGATTCTGTGTAAATTAACTAAAGAAATATTGATATCAAAATGTTTGTTCAATTGAATTAGTGCAAACCAATTCTTGGCACGGTTAGCAATAAATTCTGTATAATCGAATAAGGGAATGATATTTAATTGTTTATTCGATTGAATCAGTGCAAACCAGTTACTGTCACGGTTAGCACTAGATTCAGATTACATGAATAAAGAACCATTTGATACAAAAAATGATATACTCGATTGAATCAGTGCAAATCAATTTTTAGAACGGTTAGCACTGCATTCAGATTTGATGAATGAAGAACTATTTGATGTAAGATGTTATATTCGATTGAATCAGTGCAAACCTATTATTTGAACGGTTAGCACTAGATTCAGTGTAAATTGAATAAAGAAATATTGATATCAAAATGATTGTTCAATTGTATTAGTGCAAACCAATTATTTGCACGGTTAGCACTTAATTCTGTATAATCGAATAAGGGAATGATATTGAATTGTTTTATTCGATTGAATCAGTGCAAACCAGTTATTGGCACTGTTAGCACTAGATTCAGATTAAATGAATAAAGAACTATTTGATACATAATGTTATTTTCGATTGAATCAGTGCAAACCAGTTATTGGCAAGGTTAGCAATAGATTCAGATTAAATGAATAAAGAACCATTTGATACAAAAAATGATATACTCGATTGAATCAGTGCAAATTAATTTTTAGAACGGTTATCACTGCATTCAGATTTGATGAATGAAGAACTATTTGATGTAAGATGTTATATTCGATTGAATCAGTGCAAACCTATTATTTGAACGGTTAGCACTAGATTCAGTGTAAATTAAATAAAGAAATATTGATATCAAAATGATTGTTCAATTGTATTAGTGCAAACCAATTATTTGCACGGTTAGCACTTAATTCTGTATAATCGAATAAGGGAATGATATTGAATTGTTTTATTCGATTGAATCAGTGCAAACCAGTTATTGGCAAGGTTAGCACTAGATTCAGATTAAATGAATAAAGAACTATTTAATACATAATGTTATTTTCGATTGAATCAGTGCAAACCAGTTATTGGCAAGGTTAGCACTAGATTCAGATTACATGAATAAAGAACCATTTGATACAAAAAATGATATACTCGATTGAATCAGTGCAAATCAATTTTTAGAACGGTTAGCACTGCATTCAGATTTGATGAATGAAGAACTATTCGATGTAAGATGTTATATTCGATTGAATCAGTGGAAACCTATTATAGGAACGGTTAGCACTAGTGTCAGTGTAATTTAAATAAAGAAATATTGATATCAAAATGTTTGTTCAATTGAAGTAGTGCAAACCAATTATTGGCACGGTTAGCACTTAATTCTGTATAATCGAATAAGGGAATGATATTGAATTGTTTATTTGATTGAATCAGAGCAAACCAGTTATTGTCACGGTTAGCACTAGATTCAGATTAAATGAATAAAGAACTATTTGATACATAATGTTATTTTCGATTGAATCAGTGCAAACCAGTTATTGGCAAGGTTAGCACTAGATTCAGATTAAGTGAATAAAGAACCATTTGATACAAAAAATGATATACTCGATTGAATCAGTGCAAATCAATTTTTAGAACGGTTATCACTGCATTCAGATTTGATGAATGAAGAACTATTTGATGTAAGATGTTATATTCGATTGAATCAGTGCAAACCTATTATTTGAACGGTTAGCACTAGATTCAGATTAAATGAATAAAGAACTATTTCATACATAATGTTATTTTCGATTGAATCAGTGCAAACCAGTTATTGGCAAGGTTAGCACTAGATTCAGATTACATGAATAAAGAACCATTTGATACAAAAAATGATATACTCGATTGAATCAGTGCAAATGAATTTTTAGAACGGTTAGCACTGCATTCAGATTTGATGAATGAAGAACTATTCGATGTAAGATGTTATATTCGATTGAATCAGTGCAAACCTATTATTTGAAGGTTAGCACTAGATTCTGTGTAAATTAAATAAAGAAATATTGATATCAAAATGTTTGTTCAATTGAATTAGTGCAAACCAATTCTTGGCACGGTTAGCAATAAATTCTGTATAATCGAATAAGGGAATGATATTTAATTGTTTTATTCGATTGAATCAGTGCAAACCAGTTATTGTCACGGTTAGCACTAGATTCAGATTACATGAATAAAGAACCATTTGATACAAAAAATGAAATACTCGATTGAATCAGTGCAAATCAGTTTTTAGAACGGTTAGCACTGCATTCAGATTTGATGAATGAAGAACTATTTGATGTAAGATGTTATATTCGATTGAATCAGTGCAAACCTATTATGTGAACGGTTAGCACTAGATTCAGTGTAAATTAAATAAAGAAATATTGATATCAAAATGATTGTTCATTTGTATTAGTGCAAACCAATTATTGGCAAGGTTAGCAATAGATTCAGATTAAATGAATAAAAAACCATTTGATACAAAAAATGATATACTCGATTGAATCAGTGCAAATTAATTTTTAGAACGGTTAGCAGTGCATTCAGATTTGAAGAAATGAAGAACTATTAGATGTAAGATGTTATATTCTATTGAATCAGTGCAAACCTATTATTTGAACGGTTAGCACTGGATTCAGTGTAAATTAAATAAAGAAATATTGATATTAAAATGTTTGTTCAATTGAATTAGTGCAAACCAATTATTGGCACGGTTAGCACTAAATACTGTATAAACGAATAAGGGAATGATATTGAATTGTTTTTTTCGATTGAATCAGTGCAAACCAGTTATGGTCACGGTTAGCACTAGATTCAGATTAAATGAATAAAGAACTTTTTGATACATAATGTTATTTTCGATTGAATCAGTGCAAACCAGTTACTGGCAAGGTTAGCACTAGATTCAGATTAAATGAATAAAGAACCATTTGATACAAAAAATGATATACTCGATTGAATCAGTGCAAACCTATTATTCGAACGGTTAGCACTAGATTCAGATTACATGAATAAAGAACCATTTGATACAAAAAATGATATACTCGATTGAATCAGTGCAAATCAATTTTTAGAACGGTTAGCACTGCATTCAGATTTGATGAATGAAGAACTACTTGATGTAAGATGTTATATTCGATTGAATCAGTGCAAACCTATTATTTGAAAGTTAGCACTAGATTCTGTGTAAATTAACTAAAGAAATATTGATATCAAAATGTTTGTTCAATTGAATTAGTGCAAACCAATTCTTGGCACGGTTAGCAATAAATTCTGTATAATCGAATAAGGGAATGATATTTAATTGTTTATTCGATTGAATCAGTGCAAACCAGTTATTGTCACGGTTAGCACTAGATTCAGATTACATGAATAAAGAACCATTTGATACAAAAAATGATATACTCGATTGAATCAGTGCAAATCAATTTTTTAGAACGGTTAGCACTGCATTCAGATTTGATGAATGAAGAACTATTTGATGTAAGATGTTATATTCGATTGAATCAGTGCAAACCTATTATTTGAACGGTTAGCACTAGATTCAGTGTAAATTGAATAAAGAAATATTGATATCAAAATGATTGTTCAATTGTATTAGTGCAAACCAATTATTTGCACGGTTAGCACTTAATTCTGTATAATCGAATAAGGGAATGATATTGAATTGTTTTATTCGATTGAATCAGTGCAAACCAGTTATTGGCACTGTTAGCACTAGATTCAGATTAAATGAATAAAGAACTATTTGATACATAATGTTATTTTCGATTGAATCAGTGCAAACCAGTTATTGGCAAGGTTAGCAATAGATTCAGATTAAATGAATAAAGAACCATTTGATACAAAAAATGATATACTCGATTGAATCAGTGCAAATTAATTTTAGAACGGTTATCACTGCATTCAGATTTGATGAATGAAGAACTATTTGATGTAAGATGTTATATTCGATTGAATCAGTGCAAACCTATTATTTGAACGGTTAGCACTAGATTCAGTGTAAATTAAATAAAGAAATATTGATATCAAAATGATTGTTCAATTGTATTAGTGCAAACCAATTATTTGCACGGTTAGCACTTAATTCTGTATAATCGAATAAGGGAATGATATTGAATTGTTTTATTCGATTGAATCAGTGCAAACCAGTTATTGGCAAGGTTAGCACTAGATTCAGATTAAATGAATAAAGAACTATTTGATACATAAAGTTATTTTCGATTGAATCAGTGCAAACCAGTTATTGGCACGGTTAGCACTAGATTAAGATTAAATGAATAAAGAACCCTTTGATACAAAAAATGATATACTCGATTGAATCAGTGTAAATCAAATTTTAGAACGGTTAGCACTGCATTCAGATTTGATGAAGGAAGAACTATTTGATGTAAGATGTTACATTCGATTGAATCAGTGCAAACCTATTATTTGAACGGTTAGCACTAGATTCAGTTTAAATGAATAAAGAACTATTTGATACATAATGTTATTTTCGATTGAATCAGTGCAAACCAGTTATTGGCAAGGTTAGCAATAGATTCAGATTAAATGAATAAAGAACCATTTGATACAAAAAATGATATACTCGATTGAATCAGTGCAAATTAATTTTTTAGAACGGTTAGCACTGCATTCAGATTTGATGAAGGAAGAACTATTTGATGTAAGATGTTACATTCGATTGAATCAGTGCAAACCTATTATTTGAACGGTTAGCACTAGATTCAGATTAAATGAATAAAGAACCATTTGATACAATAATGTTATTTTCGATTGAATCAGTGCAAACCAGTTATTGGCAAGGTTAGCACTAGATTCAGATTAAATGAATAAAGAACTATTTGATACATAAAGTTATTTTCGATTGAATCAGTGCAAACCAGTTATTGGCACGGTTAGCACTAGATTAAGATTAAATGAATAAAGAACCCTTTGATACAAAAAATGATATACTCGATTGAATCAGTGTAAATCAAATTTTAGAACGGTTAGCACTGCATTCAGATTTGATGAATGAAGAACTATTTGATGTAAGATGTTATATTCGATTGAATCAGTGCAAACCTATTATTTGAACGGTTAGCACTAGATTCAAATTAAATGAATAAAGAACTATTTGATACATAATGTTATTTTCGATTGAATCAGTGCAAACCAGTTATTGGCAAGGTTAGCACTAGATTCAGATTACATGAATAAAGGACCATTTGATACAAAAAATGATATACTCGATTGAATCAGTGCAAATCAATTTTTAGAACGGTTAGCACTGCATTCAGATTTGATGAATGAAGAACTATTCGATGTAAGATGTTATATTCGATTGAATCAGTGGAAACCTATTATAGGAACGGTTAGCACTAGTGTCAGTGTAATTTAAATAAAGAAATATTGATATCATAATGTTTGTTCAATTGAAGTAGTGCAAACCAATTATTGGCACGGTTAGCACTTAATTCTGTATAATCGAATAAGGGAATGATATTGAATTGTTTATTTGATTGAATCAGAGCAAACCAGTTATTGTCACGGTTAGCACTAGATTCAGATTAAATGAATAAAGAACTATTTGATACATAATGTTATTTTCGATTGAATAAGTGCAAACCAGTTATTGGCAAGGTTAGCACTAGATTCAGATTAAGTGAATAAAGAACCATTTGATACAAAAAATGATATACTCGATTGAATCAGTGCAAATCAATTTTTAGAACGGTTATCACTGCATTCAGATTTGATGAATGAAGAACTATTTGATGTAAGATGTTATATTCGATTGAATCAGTGCAAACCTATTATTTGAACGGTTAGCACTAGATTCAGATTAAATGAATAAAGAACTATTTGATACATAATGTTATTTTCGATTGAATCAGTGCAAACCAGTTATTGGCAAGGTTAGCACTAGATTCAGATTACATGAATAAAGAACCATTTGATACAAAAAATGATATACTCGATTGAATCAGTGCAAATGAATTTTTAGAACGGTTAGCACTGCATTCAGATTTGATGAATGAAGAACTATTCGATGTAAGATGTTATATTCGATTGAATCAGTGGAAACCTATTATAGGAACGGTTAGCACTAGTGTCAGTGTAATTTAAATAAAGAAATATTGATATCAAAATGTTTGTTCAATTGAATTAGTGCAAACCAATTCTTGGCACGGTTAGCAATAAATTCTGTATAATCGAATAAGGGAATGATATTTAATTGTTTTATTCGATTGAATCAGTGCAAACCAGTTATTGTCACGGTTAGCACTAGATTCAGATTACATGAATAAAGAACCATTTGATACAAAAAATGATATACTCGATTGAATCAGTGCAAATCAATTTTTAGAACGGTTAGCACTGCATTCAGATTTGATGAATGAAGAACTATTTGATGTAAGATGTTATATTCGATTGAATCAGTGCAAACCTATTATTTGAACGGTTAGCACTAGATTCAGTGTAAATTAAATAAAGAAATATTGATATCAAAATGATTGTTCAATTGTATTAGTGCAAACCAATTATTTGCACGGTTAGCACTTAATTCTGTATAATCGAATAAGGGAATGATATTGAATTGTTTTATTCGATTGAATCACTGCAAACCAGTTATTGTCACTGATAGCACTAGATTCAGATTAAATAAATAAAGAACTATTTGATACATAATGTTATTTTCGATTGAATCAGTGCAAACCAGTTATTGGCAAGGTTAGCAATAGATTCAGATGAAATGAATAAAGAACCATTTGATACAAAAAATGATATACTCGATTGAATCAGTGCAAATTAATTTTTAGAACGGTTATCACTGCATTCAGATTTGATGAATGAAGAACTATTTGATGTAAGATGTTATATTCGATTGAATCAGTGCAAACCTATTATTTGAACGGTTAGCACTAGATTCAGTGTAAATTAAATAAAGAAATATTGATATCAAAATGATTGTTCAATTGTATTAGTGCAAACCAATTATTTGCACGGTTAGCACTTAATTCTGTATAATCGAATAAGGGAATGATATTGAATTGTTTTATTCGATTGAATCAGTGCAAACCAGTTATTGGCACTGTTAGCACTAGATTCAGATTAAATAAATAAAGAACTATTTGATACAAAATGTTATTTTCGATTGAATCAGTGCAAACCAGTTATTGGCAAGGTTAGCACTAGATTCAGATTACATGAATAAAGAACCATTTGATACAAAAAATGATATACTCGATTGAATCAGTGCAAATGAATTTTTTAGAACGGTTAGCACTGCATTCAGATTTGATGAATGAAGAACTATTCGATGTAAGATGTTATATTCGATTGAATCAGTGGAAACCTATTATAGGAACGGTTAGCACTAGTGTCAGTGTAATTTAAATAAAGAAATATTGATATCAAAATGTTTGTTCAATTGAATTAGTGCAAACCAATTCTTGGCACGGTTAGCAATAAATTCTGTATAATCGAATAAGGGAATGATATTTAATTGTTTTATTCGATTGAATCAGTGCAAACCAGTTATTGTCACGGTTAGCACTAGATTCAGATTACATGAATAAAGAACCATTTGATACAAAAAATGATATACTCGATTGAATCAGTGCAAATCAATTTTTAGAACGGTTAGCACTGCATTCAGATTTGATGAATGAAGAACTATTTGATGTAAGATGTTATATTCGATTGAATCAGTGCAAACCTATTATTTGAACGGTTAGCACTAGATTCAGTGTAAATTAAATAAAGAAATATTGATATCAAAATGATTGTTCAATTGTATTAGTGCAAACCAATTATTTGCACGGTTAGCACTTAATTCTGTATAATCGAATAAGGGAATGATATTGAATTGTTTTATTCGATTGAATCAGTGCAAACCAGTTATTGGCACTGTTAGCACTAGATTCAGATTAAATAAATAAAGAACTATTTGATACATAATGTTATTTTCGATTGAATCAGTGCAAACAAGTTATTGGAAAGGTTAGCACTAGACTCAGATTAAATGAATAAAGAACCATTTGATACAAAAAATGATTTACTGGATTGAATCAGTGGAAATCAATTTTTAGAACGGTTAGCAATGCATTCAGATTTGATGAATGAAGAACTACTTGATGTAAGATGTTATATTCGATTGAATCAGTGCAAACCTATTATTTGAAGGTTAGCACTAGATTCTGTGTAAATTAAATAAAGAAATATTGATATCAAAATGTTTGTTCAATTGAATAAGTGCAAACCAATTATTGTCACGGTTAGCACTAGATTCAGATTAAATGAATAAAGAACTATTTGATACATAATGTTATTTTCGATTGAATCAGTGCAAACCAGTTATTGGCAAGGTTAGCACTAGATTCAGATTAAATGAATAAAGAACCATTTGATACAAAAAATGATATACTCGATTGAATCAGTGCAAATCAATTTTTAGAACGGTTAGCACTGCATTCAGATTACATGAATAAAGAACCATTTGATGTAAGATGTTATATTCGATTGAATCAGTGCAAACCAGTTATTGGCACTGTTAGCACTAGATTCAGATTAAATGAATAAAGAACTATTTGATACATAATGTTATTTTCGATTGAATCAGTGCAAACCAGTTATTGGCAAGGTTAGCAATAGATTCAGATTAAATGAATAAAGAACCATTTGATACAAAAAATGATATACTCGATTGAATCAGTGCAAATTAATTTTTAGAACGGTTATCACTGCATTCAGATTTGATGAATGAAGAACTATTTGATGTAAGATGTTATATTCGATTGAATCAGTGCAAACCTATTATTTGAACGGTTAGCAATAGATTCAGTGTAAATTAAATAAAGAAATATTGATATCAAAATGTTTGTTCAATTGAATTAGTGCAAACCAATTATTGGCACGGCTAGCACTAAATTCTGTATAAACGAATAAGGGAATGACATTGAATTGTTTTTTTCGATTGAATCAGTGCAAACCAGCTATTGTCACGGTTAGCACTAGATTCAGATTAAATGAATAAAGAACTATTTGATACATAATGTTATTTTCGATTGAATCAGTGCAAACAAGTTATTGGAAAGGTTAGCACTAGACTCAGATTAAATGAATAAAGAACCATTTGATACAAAAAATGATTTACTGGATTGAATTAGTGGAAATCAATTTTTAGAACGGTTAGCAATGCATTCAGATTTGATGAATGAAGAACTACTTGATGTAAGATGTTATATTCGATTGAATCAGTGCAAACCTATTATTTGAAGGTTAGCACTAGATTCTGTGTAAATTAAATAAAGAAATATTGATATCAAAATGTTTGTTCAATTGAATAAGTGCAAACCAATTATTGGCACGGTTAGCACTAGATTCAGATTAAATGAATAAAGAACTATTTGATACATAATGTTATTTTCGATTGAATCAGTGCAAACCAGTTATTGGCAAGGTTAGCACTAGATTCAGATTAAATGAATAAAGAACCATTTGATACAAAAAATGATATACTCGATTGAATCAGTGCAAATCAATTTTTAGAACGGTTAGCACTGCATTCAGATTACATGAATAAAGAACCATTTGATGTAAGATGTTATATTCGATTGAATCAGTGCAAACCTATTATTTGAACGGTTAGCACTAGATTCAGATTACATGAATAAAGAACCATTTGATACAAAAAATGATATACTCGATTGAATCAGTGCAAATCAATTTTTAGAACGGTTAGCACTGCATTCAGATTTGATGAATGAAGAACTATTCGATGTAAGATGTTATATTCGATTGAATCAGTGGAAACCTATTATAGGAACGGTTAGCACTAGTGTCAGTGTAATTTAAATAAAGAAATATTGATATCAAAATGTTTGTTCAATTGAAGTAGTGCAAACCAATTATTGGCACGGTTAGCACTTAATTCTGTATAATCGAATAAGGGAATGATATTGAATTGTTTTATTCGATTGAATCAGTGCAAACCAGTTATTGTCAAGGTTAGCACTAGATTCAGATTAAATGAATAAAGAACTATTTGATACATAATGTTATTTTCGATTGAATCAGTGCAAACCAGTTATTGGCAAGGTTAGCACTAGATTCAGATTAAATGAATAAAGAACCATTTGATACAAAAAATGATATACTCGATTGAATCAGTGCAAATCAATTTTTAGAACGGTTAGCACTGCATTCAGATTTGATGAATGAAGAACTATTCGATGTAAGATGTTATATTCGATTGAATCAGTGGAAACCTATTATAGGAACGGTTAGCACTAGTGTCAGTGTAATTTAAATAAAGAAATATTGATATCAAAATGTTTGTTCAATTGAAGTAGTGCAAACCAATTATTGGCACGGTTAGCACTTAATTCTGTATAATCGAATAAGGGAATGATATTGAATTGTTTATTTGATTGAATCAGAGCAAACCAGTTATTGTCACGGTTAGCACTAGATTCAGATTAAATGAATAAAGAACTATTTGATACATAATGTTATTTTCGATTGAATCATTGCAAACCAGTTATTGGCAAGGTTAGCACTAGATTCAGATTAAATGAATAAAGAACCATTTGATACAAAAAATGATATACTCGATTGAGTCAGTGCAAATCAATTTTTAGAACGGTTATCACTGCATTCAGATTTGATGAATGAAGAACTATTTGATGTAAGATGTTATATTCGATTGAATCAGTGCAAACCTATTATTTGAACGGTTAGCACTAGATTCAGATTAAATGAATAAAGAACTATTTCATACATAATGTTATTTTCGATTGAATCAGTGCAAACCAGTTATTGGCAAGGTTAGCACTAGATTCAGATTACATGAATAAAGAACCATTTGATACAAAAAATGATATACTCGATTGAATCAGTGCAAATGAATTTTTAGAACGGTTAGCACTGCATTCAGATTTGATGAATGAAGAACTATTCGATGTAAGATGTTATATTCGATTGAATCAGTGCAAACCTATTATTTGAAGGTTAGCACTAGATTCTGTGTAAATTAAATAAAGAAATATTGATATCAAAATGTTTGTTCAATTGAATTAGTGCAAACCAATTCTTGGCACGGTTAGCAATAAATTCTGTATAATCGAATAAGGGAATGATATTTAATTGTTTTATTCGATTGAATCAGTGCAAACCAGTTATTGTCACGGTTAGCACTAGATTCAGATTACATGAATAAAGAACCATTTGATACAAAAAATGATATACTCGATTGAATCAGTGCAAATCAGTTTTTAGAACGGTTAGCACTGCATTCAGATTTGATGAATGAAGAACTATTTGATGTAAGATGTTATATTCGATTGAATCAGTGCAAACCTATTATGTGAACGGTTAGCACTAGATTCAGTGTAAATTAAATAAAGAAATATTGATATCAAAATGATTGTTCATTTGTATTAGTGCAAACCAATTATTGGCAAGGTTAGCAATAGATTCAGATTAAATGAATAAAAAACCATTTGATACAAAAAATGATATACTCGATTGAATCAGTGCAAATTAATTTTTAGAACGGTTAGCAGTGCATTCAGATTTGATGAATGAAGAACTATTAGATGTAAGATGTTATATTCTATTGAATCAGTGCAAACCTATTATTTGAACGGTTAGCACTGGATTCAGTGTAAATTAAATAAAGAAATATTGATATTAAAATGTATGTTCAATTGAATTAGTGCAAACCAATTATTGGCACGGTTAGCACTAAATACTGTATAAACGAATAAGGGAATGATATTGAATTGTTTTTTTCGATTGAATCAGTGCAAACCAGTTATGGTCACGGTTAGCACTAGATTCAGATTAAATGAATAAAGAACTTTTTGATACATAATGTTATTTTCGATTGAATCAGTGCAAACCAGTTACTGGCAAGGTTAGCACTAGATTCAGATTAAATGAATAAAGAACCATTTGATACAAAAAATGATATACTCGATTGAATCAGTGCAAACCTATTATTCGAACGGTTAGCACTAGATTCAGATTACATGAATAAAGAACCATTTGATACAAAAAATGATATACTCGATTGAATCAGTGCAAATCAATTTTTAGAACGGTTAGCACTGCATTCAGATTTGATGAATGAAGAACTACTTGATGTAAGATGTTATATTCGATTGAATCAGTGCAAACCTATTATTTGGAGGTTAGCACTAGATTCTGTATAAATTAACTAAAGAAATATTGATATCAAAATGTTTGTTCAATTGAATTAGTGCAAACCAATTCTTGGCACGGTTAGCAATAAATTCTGTATAATCGAATAAGGGAATGATATTTAATTGTTTATTCGATTGAATCAGTGCAAACCAGTTATTGTCACGGTTAGCACTAGATTCAGATTACATGAATAAAGAACCATTTGATACAAAAAATGATATTCTCGATTGAATCAGTGCAAATCAATTTTTAGAACGGTTAGCACTGCATTCAGATTTGATGAATGAAGAACTATTTGATGTAAGATGTTATATTCGATTGAATCAGTGCAAACCTATTATTTGAACGGTTAGCACTAGATTCAGTGTAAATTGAATAAAGAAATATTGATATCAAAATGATTGTTCAATTGTATTAGTGCAAACCAATTATTTGCACGGTTAGCACTTAATTCTGTATAATCGAATAAGGGAATGATATTGAATTGTTTTATTCGATTGAATCAGTGCAAACCAGTTATTGGCACTGTTAGCACTAGATTCAGATTAAATGAATAAAGAACTATTTGATACATAATGTTATTTTCGATTGAATCAGTGCAAACCAGTTATTGGCAAGGTTAGCAATAGATTCAGATTAAATGAATAAAGAACCATTTGATACAAAAAATGATATACTCGATTGAATCAGTGCAAATTAATTTTTAGAACGGTTATCACTGCATTCAGATTTGATGAATGAAGAACTATTTGATGTAAGATGTTATATTCGATTGAATCAGTGCAAACCTATTATTTGAACGGTTAGCACTAGATTCAGTGTAAATTAAATAAAGAAATATTGATATCAAAATGATTGTTCAATTGTATTAGTGCAAACCAATTATTTGCACGGTTAGCACTTAATTCTGTATAATCGAATAAGGGAATGATATTGAATTGTTTTATTCGATTGAATCAGTGCAAACCAGTTATTGGCACTGTTAGCACTAGATTCAGATTAAATGAATAAAGAACTATTTGATACATAATGTTATTTTCGATTGAATCAGTGCAAACCAGTTATTGGCAAGGTTAGCACTAGATTCAGATTAATGGAATAAAGAACAATTTGATACAAAAATTGATATACTCGATTGAATCAGTGCAAATCAATTTTTAGAAGGGTTATCACTGCATTCAGATTTGATGAATGAAGAACTATTTGATGTAAGATGTTATATTCGATTGAATCAGTGCAAACCTATTATTTGAACGGTTAGCACTAGATTCAGATTAAATGAATAAAGAACTATTTGATACATAATGTTATTTTCGATTGAATCAGTGCAAACCAGTTATTGGCAAGGTTAGCACTAGATTCAGATTACATGAATAAAGAACCATTTGATACAAAAAATGATATACTCGATTGAATCAGTGCAAATGAATTTTTAGAACGGTTAGCACTGCATTCAGATTTGATGAATGAAGAACTATTCGATGTAAGATGTTATATTCGATTGAATCAGTGGAAACCTATTATAGGAACGGTTAGCACTAGTGTCAGTGTAATTTAAATAAAGAAATATTGATATCAAAATGTTTGTTCAATTGAATTAGTGCAAACCAATTCTTGGCACGGTTAGCAATAAATTCTGTATAATCGAATAAGGGAATGATATTTAATTGTTTTATTCGATTGAATCAGTGCAAACCAGTTATTGTCACGGTTAGCTCTAGATTCAGATTACATGAATAAAGAACCATTTGATACAAAAAATGATATACTCGATTGAATCAGTGCAAATCAATTTTTAGAACGGTTAGCACTGCATTCAGATTTGATGAATGAAGAACTATTCGATGTAAGATGTTATATTCGATTGAATCAGTGCCAACCTATTATTTGAACGGTTAGCACTAGATTCAGATTACATGAATAAAGAACCATTTGATACAAAAAATGATATACTCGATTGAATCAGTGCAAATCAATTTTTAGAACGGTTAGCACTGCATTCAGATTTGATGAATGAAGAACTACTTGATGTAAGATGTTATATTCGATTGAATCAGTGCAAACCTATTATTTGAAGGTTAGCACTAGCTTCTGTGTAAATTAGATAAAGAAATATTGATATCAAAATGTTTGTTCAATTGAATTAGTGCAAACCAATTCTTGGCACGGTTAGCAATAAATTCTGTATAATCGAATAAGGGAATGATATTTAATTGTTTTATTCGATTGAATTAGTGCAAATCAGTTATTGTCACGGTTAGCACTAGATTCGGATTAAATGAATAAAGAACCATTTGATACAAAAAATGATATACTCGATTGAATCAGTGCAAACAAATTTTTAGAACCGTTAGCACTGCATTTAGATTTGATGAATGAAGAACTATTTGATGTAAGATGTTATATTCGATTGAATCAGTGCAAACCAGTTATTGGCACGGTTAGCACTAGATTCAGATTAAATTAATAAAGAACTATTTGATACAAAATGTTATTTTCGATTGAATCAGTGCAAACCAGTTATTGGCAAGGTTAGCACTAGATTAGGATTAAACGAATAAAGAACCCTTTGATACAAAAAATGATATACTCGATTGAATCAGTGTAAATCAATTTTTAGAACGGTTAGCACTGCATTCAGATTTGATGAATGAAGAACTATTTGATGTAAGATGTTATATTCAATTGAATCAGTGCAAACCTATTATTTGAACGGTTAGCACTAGTGTCAGTGTAATTTAAATAAAGAAATATTGATATCAAAATGTTTGTTCAATTGAAGTAGTGCAAACCAATTATTGGCACGGTTAGCACTAGATTCAGATTAAATGAATAAAAAACCATTTGATACAAAAAATGATATACTCGATTGAATCAGTGCAAATCAATTTTTAGAACGGTTAGCACTGCATTCAGATTTGATGAATGAAGAACTACTTGATGTAAGATGTTATATTCGATTGAATCAGTGCAAACCTATTATTTGAAGGTTAGCACTAGATTCTGTGTAAATTAAATAAAGAAATATTGATATCAAAATGTTTGTTCAATTGAATTAGTGCAAACCAATTCTTGGCACGGTTAGCAATAAATTCTGTATAATCGAATAAGGGAATGATATTTAATTGTTTTATTCGATTCAATCAGTGCAAACCAGTTATTGTCACGGTTAGCACTAGATTCAGATTACATGAATAAAGAACCATTTGATACAAAAAATGATATACTCGATTGAATCAGTGCAAATCAATTTTTAGAACGGTTAGCACTGCATTCAGATTTGATGAATGAAGAACTATTTGATGTAAGATGTTATATTCGATTGAATCAGTGCAAACCTATTATTTGAACGGTTAGCACTAGATACAGTGTAAATTAAATAAAGAAATATTGATATCAAAATGATTGTTCAATTGTATTAGTGCAAACCAATTATTGGCAAGGTTAGCAATAGATTCAGATTAAATGAATAAAAAACCATTTGATACAAAAAATGATATACTCGATTGAATCAGTGCAAATTAATTTTTAGAACGGTTAGCACTGCATTCAGATATGATGAATGAAGAACTATTTGATGTAAGATGTTATATTCGATTCAATCAGTGCAAACCTATTATTTGAACGGTTTGCACTAGATTCAGTGTAAATTAAATAAAGAAATATTGATATCAAAATGTTTGTTCAATTGAATTAGTGCAAACCAATTATTGGCACGGTTAGCACTAAATACTGTATAAACGAATAAGGGAATGATATTGAATTGTTTTTTTCGATTGAATCAGTGCAAACCAGTTATTGTCACGGTTAGCACTAGATTCAGATTAAATGAATAAAGAACTTTTTGATACATAATGTTATTTTCGATTGAATCAGTGCAAACCAGTTTCTGGCAAGGTTAGCACTAGATTCAGATTAAATGAATAAAGAACCATTTGATACAAAAAATGATATACTCGATTGAATCAGTGCAAACCTATTATTTGAACGGTTAGCACTAGATTCAGTGTAAATTAAATAAAGAAATATTGATATCAAAATGTTTGTTCAATTGAATTAGTGCAAACCAATTATTGGCACGGTTAGCACTAAATTCTGTATAATCAAATAAGGGAATGATATTGAATTGTTTTATTCGATTGAATCAGTGCAAACCAGTTATTGGCACGGTTAGCACTAGATTCAGATTAAATGAATAAAGAACTATTTGATACATAATGTTATTTTCGATTGAATCAGTGCAAACCAGTTATTGGCAAGGTTAGCAATAGATTCAGATTAAATGAATAAAGAACCATTTGATACAAAAAATGATATACTCGATTGAATCAGTGCAAACCTATTATTTGAAGGTTAGCACTAGATTCTGTGTAAATTAAATAAAGAAATATTGATATCAAAATGTTTGTTCAATTGAAGTAGTGCAAACCAATTATTGGCACGGTTAGCACTTAATTCTGTATAATCGAATAAGGGAATGATATTGAATTGTTTTTTTCGATTGAATCAGTGCATATCAGTTATTGTCACGGTTAGCACTAGATTCTGTGTAAATTAAATAAAGAAATATTGATATAGAAAAATTTGTTCAATTGAATTAGTGCAAACCAATTACTGGCACGTTTAGCACTAAATTCTGTGTAATCGAATAAGGGAATGATATTGAATTGTTTTATTCAATTGAATCAGTGCAAACCAGTTATTGTCACGGTTAGCACTAGATTCAGATTACATGAATAAAGAACCATTTGAAACAAAATGTAATTTTCGATTGAATCAGTGCAAACCAGTTATTGGCACGGTTAGCACTAGATTCAGTGTAAATTAAATAAAGAAATATTGATATCAAAATGTTTGTTCAATTGAATTAGTGCAAACCAATTATTGGCACGGTTAGCACTAAATACTGTATAAACGAATAAGGGAATGATATTGAATTGTTTTTTTCGATTGAATCAGTGCAAACCAGTTATGGTCACGGTTAGCACTAGATTCAGATTAAATGAATAAAGAACTTTTTGATACATAATGTTATTTTCGATTGAATCAGTGCAAACCAGTTACTGGCAAGGTTAGCACTAGATTCAGATTAAATGAATAAAGAACCATTTGATACAAAAAATGATATACTCGATTGAATCAGTGCAAACCTATTATTCGAACGGTTAGCACTAGATTCAGATTACATGAATAAAGAACCATTTGATACAAAAAATGATATACTCGATTGAATCAGTGCAAATCAATTTTTTAGAACGGTTAGCACTGCATTCAGATTTGATGAATGAAGAACTACTTGATGTAAGATGTTATATTCGATTGAATCAGTGCAAACCTATTATTTGAAGGTTAGCACTAGATTCTGTGTAAATTAACTAAAGAAATATTGATATCAAAATGTTTGTTCAATTGAATTAGTGCAAACCAATTCTTGGCACGGTTAGCAATAAATTCTGTATAATCGAATAAGGGAATGATATTTAATTGTTTATTCGATTGAATCAGTGCAAACCAGTTATTGTCACGGTTAGCACTAGATTCAGATTACATGAATAAAGAACCATTTGATACAAAAAATGATATTCTCGATTGAATCAGTGCAAATCAATTTTTAGAACGGTTAGCACTGCATTCAGATTTGATGAATGAAGAACTATTTGATGTAAGATGTTATATTCGATTGAATCAGTGCAAACCTATTATTTGAACGGTTAGCACTAGATTCAGTGTAAATTGAATAAAGAAATATTGATATCAAAATGATTGTTCAATTGTATTAGTGCAAACCAATTATTTGCACGGTTAGCACTTAATTCTGTATAATCGAATAAGGGAATGATATTGAATTGTTTTATTCGATTGAATCAGTGCAAACCAGTTATTTGCACGGTTAGCACTAGATTCAGATTAAATGAAAAAAGAACTATTTGATAAATAAATTTATGTTCTATTTAATCAGTGCAAACCAGTTATTGGCAAGGTTAGCAATAGATTCAGATTAAATGAATAAAGAACCATTTGATACAAAAAATGATATACTCGATTGAATCAGTGCAAATTAATTTTTAGAACGGTTATCACTGCATTCAGATTTGATGAATGAAGAACTATTTGATGTAAGATGTTATATTCGATTGAATCAGTGCAAACCTATTATTTGAACGGTTAGCACTAGATTCAGTGTAAATTAAATAAAGAAATATTGATATCAAAATGTTTGTTCAATTGAATTAGTGCAAACCAATTCTTGGCACGGTTAGCAATAAATTCTGTATAATCGAATAAGGGAATGATATTTAATTGTTTATTCGATTGAATCAGTGCAAACCAGTTATTGTCACGGTTAGCACTAGATTCAGATTACATGAATAAAGAACCATTTGATACAAAAAATGATATACTCGATTGAATCAGTGCAAACCAATTTTTAGAACGGTTAGCACTAGATTCAGTGTAAATTAAATAAAGAAATATTGATATTAAAATGTTTGTTCAATTGAATTAGTGCAAACCAATTATTGGCACGGTTAGCACTAAATACTGTATAAACGAATAAGGGAATGATATTGAATTGTTTTTTTCGATTGAATCAGTGCAAACCAGTTATGGTCACGGTTAGCACTAGATTCAGATTAAATGAATAAAGAACTTTTTGATACATAATGTTATTTTCGATTGAATCAGTGCAAACCAGTTACTGGCAAGGTTAGCACTAGATTCAGATTAAATGAATAAAGAACCATTTGATACAAAAAATGATATACTCGATTGAATCAGTGCAAACCTATTATTTGAACGGTTAGCACTAGATTCAGATTACATGAATAAAGAACCATTTGATACAAAAAATGATATACTCGATTGAATCAGTGCAAATCAATTTTTAGAACGGTTAGCACTGCATTCAGATTTGATGAATGAAGAACTACTTGATGTAAGATGTTATATTCGATTGAATCAGTGCAAACCTATTATTTGAAGGTTAGCACTAGATTCTGTGTAAATTAACTAAAGAAATATTGATATCAAAATGTTTGTTCAATTGAATTAGTGCAAACCAATTCTTGGCACGGTTAGCAATAAATTCTGTATAATCGAATAAGGGAATGATATTTAATTGTTTATTCGATTGAATCAGTGCAAACCAGTTACTGTCACGGTTAGCACTAGATTCAGATTACATGAATAAAGAACCATTTGATACAAAAAATGATATACTCGATTGAATCAGTGCAAATCAATTTTTAGAACGGTTAGCACTGCATTCAGATTTGATGAATGAAGAACTATTTGATGTATGATGTTATATTCTATTGAATCAGAGCAAACCTAATAATTGAACTGTTAGCACTAGATTCAGTGTAAATTGAATAAAGAAATATTGATATCAAAATGATTGTTCAATTGTATTAGTGCAAACCAATTATTTGCACGGTTAGCACTTAATTCTGTATAATCGAATAAGGGAATGATATTGAATTGTTTTATTCGATTGAATCAGTGCAAACCAGTTATTGGCACGGTTAGCACTAGATTCAGATTAAATGAATAAAGAACTATTTGATACATAATGTTATTTTCGATTGAATCATTGCAAACCAGTTATTGGCAAGGTTAGCAATAGATTCAGATTAAATGAATAAAGAACCATTTGATACAAAAAATGATATACTCGATTGAATCAGTGCAAATCAATTTTTAGAACGGTTAGCACTGCATTCAGATTTGATGAATGAAGAACTATTTGATGTAAGATGTTATATTCGATTGAATCAGTGCAAATCTATTATTTGAACGGTTAGCACTAGATTCAGTGTAAATGAAATAAAGAAATATTGATATCAAAATGTTTGTTCAATTGTATTAGTGCAAACCAATTATTGGCACGGTTAGCACTAAATTCTGTATAATCGAATAAGGGAATGATATTGAATTGTTTTATTCGATTGAATCAGTGCAAACCAGTTATTGGCAAGGTTAGCACTAGATTCAGATTAAATGAATAAAGAACTATTTAATACATAATGTTATTTTCGATTGAATCAGTGCAAACCAGTTATTGGCACGGTTAGCACTAGATTCAGATTAAATGAATAAAGAACCATTTGATACAAAAAATGATATACTCGATTGAATCAGTGCAAATCAATTTTTAGAACGGTTAGCACTGCATTCAGATTTGATGAATGAAGAACTATTTGATGCAAGATGTTATATTCGATTGAATCAGTGGAAACCTATTATAGGAGCGGTTAGCACTAGTGTCAGTGTAATTTAAATAAAGAAATATTGATATCAAAATGTTTGTTCAATTGAAGTAGTGCAAACCAATTATTGGCACGGTTAGCACTTAATTCTGTATAATCGAATAAGGGAATGATATTGAATTGTTTATTTGATTGAATCAGAGCAAACCAGTTATTGTCACGGTTAGCACTAGATTCAGATTAAATGAATAAAGAACTATTTGATACATAATGTTATTTTCGATTGAATCAGTGCAAACCAGTTATTGGCAAGGTTAGCACTAGATTCAGGTTAAATGAATAAAGAACCATTTGATACAAAAAATGATATACTCGATTGAATCAGTGCAAATCAATTTTTAGAACGGTTAGCACTGCATTCAGATTTGATGAAGGAAGAACTATTTGATGTAAGATGTTACATTCGATTGAATCAGTGCAAACCTATTATTTGAACGGTTAGCACTAGATTCAGATTAAATGAATAAAGAACCATTTCATACATAATGTTATTTTCGATTGAATCAGTGCAAACCAGTTATTGGCAAGGTTAGCACTAGATTCAGATTACATGAATAAAGAACCATTTGATACAAAAAATGATATACTCGATTGAATCAGTGCAAATGAATTTTTAGAACGGTTAGCACTGCATTCAGATTTGATGAATGAAGAACTATTCGATGTAAGATGTTATATTCGATTGAATCAGTGCAAACCTATTATTTGAAGGTTAGCACTAGATTCTGTGTAAATTAAATAAAGAAATATTGATATCAAAATGTTTGTTCAATTGAATTAGTGCAAACCAATTCTTGGCACGGTTAGCAATAAATTCTGTATAATCGAATAAGGGAATGATATTTAATTGTTTTATTCGATTGAATCAGTGCAAACCAGTTATTGTCACGGTTAGCACTAGATTCAGATTACATGAATAAAGAACCATTTGATACAAAAAATGAAATACTCGATTGAATCAGTGCAAATCAGTTTTTAGAACGGTTAGCACTGCATTCAGATTTGATGAATGAAGAACTATTTGATGTAAGATGTTATATTCGATTGAATCAGTGCAAACCTATTATGTGAACGGTTAGCACTAGATTCAGTGTAAATTAAATAAAGAAATATTGATATCAAAATGATTGTTCATTTGTATTAGTGCAAACCAATTATTGGCAAGGTTAGCAATAGATTCAGATTAAATGAATAAAAAACCATTTGATACAAAAAATGATATACTCGATTGAATCAGTGCAAATTAATTTTTAGAACGGTTAGCAGTGCATTCAGATTTGAAGAAATGAAGAACTATTAGATGTAAGATGTTATATTCTATTGAATCAGTGCAAACCTATTATTTGAACGGTTAGCACTGGATTCAGTGTAAATTAAATAAAGAAATATTGATATTAAAATGTTTGTTCAATTGAATTAGTGCAAACCAATTATTGGCACGGTTAGCACTAAATACTGTATAAACGAATAAGGGAATGATATTGAATTGTTTTTTTCGATTGAATCAGTGCAAACCAGTTATGGTCACGGTTAGCACTAGATTCAGATTAAATGAATAAAGAACTTTTTGATACATAATGTTATTTTCGATTGAATCAGTGCAAACCAGTTACTGGCAAGGTTAGCACTAGATTCAGATTAAATGAATAAAGAACCATTTGATACAAAAAATGATATACTCGATTGAATCAGTGCAAACCTATTATTCGAACGGTTAGCACTAGATTCAGATTACATGAATAAAGAACCATTTGATACAAAAAATGATATACTCGATTGAATCAGTGCAAATCAATTTTTAGAACGGTTAGCACTGCATTCAGATTTGATGAATGAAGAACTACTTGATGTAAGATGTTATATTCGATTGAATCAGTGCAAACCTATTATTTGAAAGTTAGCACTAGATTCTGTGTAAATTAACTAAAGAAATATTGATATCAAAATGTTTGTTCAATTGAATTAGTGCAAACCAATTCTTGGCACGGTTAGCAATAAATTCTGTATAATCGAATAAGGGAATGATATTTAATTGTTTATTCGATTGAATCAGTGCAAACCAGTTATTGTCACGGTTAGCACTAGATTCAGATTACATGAATAAAGAACCATTTGATACAAAAAATGATATACTCGATTGAATCAGTGCAAATCAATTTTTAGAACGGTTAGCACTGCATTCAGATTTGATGAATGAAGAACTATTTGATGTAAGATGTTATATTCGATTGAATCAGTGCAAACCTATTATTTGAACGGTTAGCACTAGATTCAGTGTAAATTGAATAAAGAAATATTGATATCAAAATGATTGTTCAATTGTATTAGTGCAAACCAATTATTTGCACGGTTAGCACTTAATTCTGTATAATCGAATAAGGGAATGATATTGAATTGTTTTATTCGATTGAATCAGTGCAAACCAGTTATTGGCACTGTTAGCACTAGATTCAGATTAAATGAATAAAGAACTATTTGATACATAATGTTATTTTCGATTGAATCAGTGCAAACCAGTTATTGGCAAGGTTAGCAATAGATTCAGATTAAATGAATAAAGAACCATTTGATACAAAAAATGATATACTCGATTGAATCAGTGCAAATTAATTTTTAGAACGGTTATCACTGTATTCAGATTTGATTAATGAAGAACTATTTGATGTAAGATGTTATATTCGATTGAATCAGTGCAAACCTATTATTTGAACGGTTAGCACTAGATTCAGATTAAATGAATAAAGAACTATTTGATACATAATGTTATTTTCGATTGAATCAGTGCAAACCAGTTATTGGCAAGGTTAGCAATAGATTCAGATTAAATGAATAAAGAACCATTTGATACAAAAAATGATATACTCGATTGAATCAGTGCAAATTAATTTTTAGAACGGTTATCACTGCATTCAGATTTGATTAATGAAGAACTATTTGATGTAAGATGTTATATTCGATTGAATCAGTGCAAACCTATTATTTGAACGGTTAGCACTAGATTCAGATTAAATGAATAAAGAACTAATTGATACATAATGTTATTTTCTATTGAATCAGTGCAAACCAGTTATTGGCAAGGTTAGCACTAGATTCAGATTAAATGAATAAAGAACTATTTGATACATAAAGTTATTTTCGATTGAATCAGTGCAAACCAGTTATTGGCACGGTTAGCACTAGATTAAGATTAAATGAATAAAGAACCCTTTGATACAAAAAATGATATACTCGATTGAATCAGTGTAAATCAAATTTTAGAACGGTTAGCACTGCATTCAGATTTGATGAAGGAAGAACTATTTGATGTAAGATGTTACATTCGATTGAATCAGTGCAAACCTATTATTTGAACGGTTAGCACTAGATTCAGATTAAATGAATAAAGAACCATTTGATACATAATGTTATTTTCGTTTGAATCAGTGCAAACCAGTTATTGGCAAGGTTAGCACTAGATTCAGATTACATGAATAAAGAACCCTTTGATACAAAAAATGATATATTCGATTGAATCAGTGCAAATCAATTTTTAGAACGGTTAGCACTGCATTCAGAATTGATGAATGAAGAACTATTCGATGTAAGATGTTATATTCGATTGAATCAGTGGAAACCAATTATTGGCACGGTTAGCACTAGTGTCAGTGTAATTTAAATAAAGAAATATTGATATCAAAATGTTTGTTCAATTGAAGTAGTGCAAACCAATTATTGGCACGGTTAGCACTTAATTCTGTATAATCGAATAAGGGAATGATATTGAATTGTTTATTTGATTGAATCAGAGCAAACCAGTTATTGTCACGGTTAGCACTAGATTCAGATTAAATGAATAAAGAACTATTTGATACATAATGTTATTTTCGATTGAATAAGTGCAAACCAGTTATTGGCAAGGTTAGCACTAGATTCAGATTAAGTGAATAAAGAACCATTTGATACAAAAAATGATATACTCGATTGAATCAGTGCAAATCAATTTTTAGAACGGTTATCACTGCATTCAGATTTGATGAATGAAGAACTATTTGATGTAAGATGTTATATTCGATTGAATCAGTGCAAACCTATTATTTGAACGGTTAGCACTAGATTCAGATTAAATGAATAAAGAACTATTTGATACATAATGTTATTTTCGATTGAATCAGTGCAAACCAGTTATTGGCAAGGTTAGCACTAGATTCAGATTACATGAATAAAGAACCATTTGATACAAAAAATGATATACTCGATTGAATCAGTGCAAATGAATTTTTAGAACGGTTAGCACTGCATTCAGATTTGATGAATGAAGAACTATTCGATGTAAGATGTTATATTCGATTGAATCAGTGGAAACCTATTATAGGAACGGTTAGCACTAGTGTCAGTGTAATTTAAATAAAGAAATATTGATATCAAAATGTTTGTTCAATTGAATTAGTGCAAACCAATTCTTGGCACGGTTAGCAATAAATTCTGTATAATCGAATAAGGGAATGATATTTAATTGTTTTATTCGATTGAATCAGTGCAAACCAGTTATTGGCACGGTTAGCACTAGATTCAGATTACATGAATAAAGAACCATTTGATACAAAAAATGATATACTGGATTGAATCAGTGCAAATCAATTTTTAGAACGGTTAGCACTGCATTCAGATTTGATGAATGAAGAACTATTTGATGTAAGATGTTATATTCGATTGAATCAGTGCAAACCTATCATTTGAACGGTTAGCACTAGATTCAGTGTAAATTAAATAAAGAAATATTGATATCAAAATGATTGTTCAATTGTATTAGTGCAAACCAATTATTTGCACGGTTAGCACTTAATTCTGTATAATCGAATAAGGGAATGATATTGAATTGTTTTATTCGATTGAATCAGTGCAAACCAGTTATTGGCACTGTTAGCACTAGATTCAGATTAAATAAATAAAGAACTATTTGATACATAATGTTATTTTCGATTGAATCAGTGCAAACCAGTTATTGGCAAGGTTAGCAATAGATTCAGATGAAATGAATAAAGAACCATTTGATACAAAAAATGATATACTCGATTGAATCAGTGCAAATTAATTTTTTAGAACGGTTATCACTGCATTCAGATTTGATGAATGAAGAACTATTTGATGTAAGATGTTATATTCGATTGAATCAGTGCAAACCTATTATTTGAACGGTTAGCACTAGATTCAGTGTAAATTAAATAAAGAAATATTGATATCAAAATGATTGTTCAATTGTATTAGTGCAAACCAATTATTTGCACGGTTAGCACTTAATTCTGTATAATCGAATAAGGGAATGATATTGAATTGTTTTATTCGATTGAATCAGTGCAAACCAGTTATTGGCACGGTTAGCACTAGATTCAGATTAAATGAATAAAGAACTATTTGATACATAATGTTATTTTCGATTGAATAATTGCAAACAAGTAATTGGAAAGGTTAGCACTAGACTCAGATTAAATGAATAAAGAACCATTTGATACAAAAAATGATTTACTGGATTGAATCAGTGGAAATCAATTTTTAGAACGGTTAGCAATGCATTCAGATTTGATGAATGAAGAACTACTTGATGTAAGATGTTATATTCGATTGAATCAGTGCAAACCTATTATTTGAAGGTTAGCACTAGATTCTGTGTAAATTAAATAAAGAAATATTGATATCAAAATGTTTGTTCAATTGAATAAGTGCAAACCAATTATTGGCACGGTTAGCACTAGATTCAGATTAAATGAATAAAGAACTATTTGATACATAATGTTATTTTCGATTGAATCAGTGCAAACCAGTTATTGGCAAGTTTAGCACTAGATTCAGATTAAATGAATAAAGAACCATTTGATACAAAAAATGATATACTCGATTGAATCAGTGCAAATCAATTTTTAGAACGGTTAGCACTGCATTCAGATTAGATGAATAAAGAACCATTTGATGTAAGATGTTATATTCGATTGAATGAGTTCAAACCTGTTATTGTCTCTGTTAGCTATAGAGTCAGAATAACTTAATAAAGAACTATTTGATACATAATGTTATTTTCGATTGAATCAGTGCAAACCAGTTATTGGCAAGGTTAGCAATAGATTCAGATTAAATGAATAAAGAACCATTTGATACAAAAAATGATATACTCGATTGAATCAGTGCAAATTAATTTTTAGAACGGTTATCACTGCATTCAGATTTGATGAATGAAGAACTATTTGATGTAAGATGTTATATTCGATTGAATCAGTGCAAACCTATTATTTGAACGGTTAGCAATAGATTCAGTGTAAATTAAATAAAGAAATATTGATATCAAAATGTTTGTTCAATTGAATTAGTGCAAACCAATTATTGGCACGGCTAGCACTAAATTCTGTATAAACGAATAAGGGAATGACATTGAATTGTTTTTTTCGATTGAATCAGTGCAAACCAGCTATTGTCACGGTTAGCACTAGATTCAGATTAAATGAATAAAGAACTATTTGATACATAATGTTATTTTCGATTGAATCAGTGCAAACAAGTTATTGGAAAGGTTAGCACTAGACTCAGATTAAATGAATAAAGAACCATTTGATACAAAAAATGATTTACTGGATTGAATTAGTGGAAATCAATTTTTAGAACGGTTAGCAATGCATTCAGATTTGATGAATGAAGAACTACTTGATGTAAGATGTTATATTCGATTGAATCAGTGCAAACCTATTATTTGAAGGTTAGCACTAGATTCTGTGTAAATTAAATAAAGAAATATTGATATCAAAATGTTTGTTCAATTGAATAAGTGCAAACCAATTATTGGCACGGTTAGCACTAGATTCAGATGAAATGAATAAAGAACTATTTGATACATAATGTTATTTTCGATTGAATCAGTGCAAACCAGTTATTGGCAAGGTTAGCACTAGATTCAGATTAAATGAATAAAGAACCATTTGATACAAAAAATGATATACTCGATTGAATCAGTGCAAATCAATTTTTAGAACGGTTAGCACTGCATTCAGATTACATGAATAAAGAACCATTTGATGTAAGATGTTATATTCGATTGAATCAGTGCAAACCTATTATTTGAACGGTTAGCACTAGATTCAGATTACATGAATAAAGAACCATTTGATACAAAAAATGATATACTCGATTGAATCAGTGCAAATCAATTTTTAGAACGGTTAGCACTGCATTCAGATTTGATGAATGAAGAACTACTTGATGTAAGATGTTATATTCGATTGAATCAGTGCAAACCTATTATTTGAAGGTTAGCACTAGATTCTGTGTAAATTAAATAAAGAAATATTGATATCAAAATGTTTGTTCAATTGAATTAGTGCAAACCAATTCTTGGCACGGTTAGCAATAAATTCTGTATAATCGAATAAGGGAATGATATTTAATTGTTTTATTCGATTGAATCAGTGCAAACCAGTTATTGTCACGGTTAGCACTAGATTCAGATTACATGAATAAAGAACCATTTGATACAAAAAATGATATACTCGATTGAATCAGTGCAAATCAGTTTTTAGAACGGTTAGCACTGCATTCAGATTTGATGAATGAAGAACTATTTGATGTAAGATGTTATATTCGATTGAATCAGTGCAAACCTATTATGTGAACGGTTAGCACTAGATTCAGTGTAAATTAAATAAAGAAATATTGATATCAAAATGATTGTTCATTTGTATTAGTGCAAACCAATTATTGGCAAGGTTAGCAATAGATTCAGATTAAATGAATAAAAAACCATTTGATACAAAAAATGATATACTCGATTGAATCAGTGCAAATTAATTTTTAGAACGGTTAGCAGTGCATTCAGATTTGATGAATGAAGAACTATTAGATGTAAGATGTTATATTCTATTGAATCAGTGCAAACCTATTATTTGAACGGTTAGCACTAGATTCAGTGTAAATTAAATAAAGAAATATTGATATTAAAATGTTTGTTCAATTGAATTAGTGCAAACCAATTATTGGCACGGTTAGCACTTAATTCTGTATAATCGAATAAGGGAATGATATTGAATTGTTTTATTCGATTGAATCAGTGCAAACCAGTTATTGGCAAGGTTAGCACTAGATTCAGATTAAATGAATAAAGAACTATTTAATACATAATGTTATTTTCGATTGAATCAGTGCAAACCAGTTATTGGCGAGGTTAGCACTAGATTCAGATTAAATGAATAAAGAACGATTTGATACAAAAAATGATATACTCGATTGAGTCAGTGCAAATCAATTTTTAGAACGGTTAGCACTGCATTCAGATTTGATGAATGAAGAACTATTCGATGTAAGATGTTATATTCGATTGAATCAGTGGAAACCTATTATAGGAACGGTTAGCACTAGTGTCAGTGTAATTTAAATAAAGAAATATTGATATCAAAATGTTTGTTCAATTGAAGTAGTGCAAACCAATTATTGGCACGGTTAGCACTTAATTCTGTATAATCGAATAAGGGAATGATATTGAATTGTTTTATTCGATTGAATCAGTGCAAACCAGGTATTGTCACGGTTAGCACTAGATTCAGATTAAATGAATAAAGAACTATTTGATACATAATGTTATTTTCGATTGAATCAGTGCAAACCAGTTATTGGCAGGTTTAGCACTAGATTCAGATTAAATGAATAAAGAACCATTTGATACAAAAAATGATATACTCGATTGAATCAGTGCAAATCAATTTTTAGAACGGTTAGCACTGCATTCAGATTTGATGAATGAAGAACTATTTGATGTAAGATGTTATATTCGATTGAATCAGTGCAAACCTATTATTTGAACGGTTAGCACTAGATTCAGATTAAATGAATAAAGAACTATTTCATACATAATGTTATTTTCGATTGAATCAGTGCAAACCAGTTATTGGCAAGGTTAGCACTAGATTCAGATTACATGAATAAAGAACCATTTGATACAAAAAATGATATACTCGATTGAATCAGTGCAAATGAATTTTTAGAACGGTTAGCACTGCATTCAGATTTGATGAATGAAGAACTATTCGATGTAAGATGTTATATTCGATTGAATCAGTGCAAACCTATTATTTGAAGGTTAGCACTAGATTCTGTGTAAATTAAATAAAGAAATATTGATATCAAAATGTTTGTTCAATTGAATTAGTGCAAACCAATTCTTGGCACGGTTAGCAATAAATTCTGTATAATCGAATAAGGGAATGATATTTAATTGTTTTATTCGATTGAATCAGTGCAAACCAGTTATTGTCACGGTTAGCACTAGATTCAGATTACATGAATAAAGAACCATTTGATACAAAAAATGATATACTCGATTGAATCAGTGCAAATCAGTTTTTAGAACGGTTAGCACTGCATTCAGATTTGATGAATGAAGAACTATTTGATGTAAGATGTTATATTCGATTGAATCAGTGCAAACCTATTATGTGAACGGTTAGCACTAGATTCAGTGTAAATTAAATAAAGAAATATTGATATCAAAATGATTGTTCATTTGTATTAGTGCAAACCAATTATTGGCAAGGTTAGCAATAGATTCAGATTAAATGAATAAAAAACCATTTGATACAAAAAATGATATACTCGATTGAATCAGTGCAAATTAATTTTTAGAACGGTTAGCAGTGCATTCAGATTTGATGAATGAAGAACTATTAGATGTAAGATGTTATATTCTATTGAATCAGTGCAAACCTATTATTTGAACGGTTAGCACTGGATTCAGTGTAAATTAAATAAAGAAATATTGATATTAAAATGTATGTTCAATTGAATTAGTGCAAACCAATTATTGGCACGGTTAGCACTAAATACTGTATAAACGAATAAGGGAATGATATCGAATTGTTTTTTTCGATTGAATCAGTGCAAACCAGTTATGGTCACGGTTAGCACTAGATTCAGATTAAATGAATAAAGAACTTTTTGATACATAATGTTATTTTCGATTGAATCAGTGCAAACCAGTTACTGGCAAGGTTAGCACTAGATTCAGATTAAATGAATAAAGAACCATTTGATACAAAAAATGATATACTCGATTGAATCAGTGCAAACCTATTATTCGAACGGTTAGCACTAGATTCAGATTACATGAATAAAGAACCATTTGATACAAAAAATGATATACTCGATTGAATCAGTGCAAATCAATTTTTAGAACGGTTAGCACTGCATTCAGATTTGATGAATGAAGAACTACTTGATGTAAGATGTTATATTCGATTGAATCAGTGCAAACCTATTATTTGAAGGTTAGCACTAGATTCTGTGTAAATTAACTAAAGAAATATTGATATCAAAATGTTTGTTCAATTGAATTAGTGCAAACCAATTCTTGGCACGGTTAGCAATAAATTCTGTATAATCGAATAAGGGAATGATATTTAATTGTTTATTCGATTGAATCAGTGCAAACCAGTTATTGTCACGGTTAGCACTAGATTCAGATTACATGAATAAAGAACCATTTGATACAAAAAATGATATTCTCGATTGAATCAGTGCAAATCAATTTTTAGAACGGTTAGCACTGCATTCAGATTTGATGAATGAAGAACTATTTGATGTAAGATGTTATATTCGATTGAATCAGTGCAAACCTATTATTTGAACGGTTAGCACTAGATTCAGTGTAAATTGAATAAAGAAATATTGATATCAAAATGATTGTTCAATTGTATTAGTGCAAACCAATTATTTGCACGTTTAGCACTTAATTCTGTATAATCGAATAAGGGAATGATATTGAATTGTTTTATTCGATTGAATCAGTGCAAACCAGTTATTGGCACTGTTAGCACTAGATTCAGATTAAATGAATAAAGAACTATTTGATACATAATGTTATTTTCGATTGAATCAGTGCAAACCAGTTATTGGCAAGGTTAGCAATAGATTCAGATTAAATGAATAAAGAACCATTTGATACAAAAAATGATATACTCGATTGAATCAGTGCAAATTAATTTTTAGAACGGTTATCACTGCATTCAGATTTGATGAATGAAGAACTATTTGATGTAAGATGTTATATTCGATTGAATCAGTGCAAACCTATTATTTGAACGGTTAGCACTAGATTCAGTGTAAATTAAATAAAGAAATATTGATATCAAAATGATTGTTCAATTGTATTAGTGCAAACCAATTATTTGCACTGTTAGCACTTAATTCTGTATAATCGAATAAGGGAATGATATTGAATTGTTTTATTCGATTGAATCAGTGCAAACCAGTTATTGGCAAGGTTAGCACTAGATTCAGATTAAATGAATAAAGAACTATTTGATACATAAAGTTATTTTCGATTGAATCAGTGCAAACCAGTTATTGGCAAGGTTAGCACTAGATTCAGATTAAGTGAATAAAGAACCATTTGATACAAAAAATGATATACTCGATTGAATCAGTGCAAATCAATTTTTAGAACGGTTATCACTGCATTCAGATTTGATGAATGAAGAACTATTTGATGTAAGATGTTATATTCGACTGAATCAGTGCAAACCTATTATTTGAACGGTTAGCACTAGATTCAGATTAAATGAATAAAGAACTATTTGATACATAATGTTATTTTCGATTGAATCAGTGCAAACCAGTTATTGGCAAGGTTAGCACTAGATTCAGATTACATGAATAAAGAACCATTTGATACAAAAAATGATATACTCGATTGAATCAGTGCAAATCAATTTTTTAGAACGGTTAGCACTGCATTCAGATTTGATGAATGAAGAACTATTCGATGTAAGATGTTATATTCGATTGAATCAGTGGAAACCTATTATAGGAACGGTTAGCACTAGTGTCAGTGTAATTTAAATAAAGAAATATTGATATCAAAATGTTTGTTCAATTGAATTAGTGCAAACCAATTCTTGGCACGGTTAGCAATAAATTCTGTATAATCGAATAAGGGAATGATATTTAATTGTTTTATTCGATTGAATCAGTGCAAACCAGTTATTGTCACGGTTAGCTCTCGATTCGTATAAAATGAATAAAGTACCAGTTGTTAAAAAAAATGATATACTAGATTGAATCAGTGCAAATCAATTTTTAGAACGGTTAGCACTGCATTCAGATTTGATGAATGAAGAACTATTCGATGTAAGATGTTATATTCGATTGAATCAGTGCCAACCTATTATTTGAACGGTTAGCACTAGATTCAGATTACATGAATAAAGAACCATTTGATACAAAAAATGATATACTCGATTGAATCAGTGCAAATCAATTTTTTAGAACGGTTAGCACTGCATTCAGATTTGATGAATGAAGAACTACTTGATGTAAGATGTTATATTCGATTGAATCAGTGCAAACCTATTATTTGAAGGTTAGCACTAGCTTCTGTGTAAATTAGATAAAGAAATATTGATATCAAAATGTTTGTTCAATTGAATTAGTGCAAACCAATTCTTGGCACGGTTAGCAATAAATTCTGTATAATCGAATAAGGGAATGATATTTAATTGTTTTATTCGATTGAATCAGTGCAAACCAGTTATTGTCACGGTTAGCACTAGATTCAGATTACATGAATAAAGAACCATTTGATACAAAAAATGATATACTCGATTGAATCAGTGCAAATCAATTTTTAGAACGGTTAGCACTGCATTTAGATTTGATGAATGAAGAACTATTTGATGTAAGATGTTATATTCGATTGAATCAGTGCAAACCAGTTATTGGCACGGTTAGCACTAGATTCAGATTAAATTAATAAAGAACTATTTGATACAAAATGTTATTTTCGATTGAATCAGTGCAAACCAGTTATTGGCACGGTTAGCACTAGATTAGGATTAAACGAATAAAGAACCCTTTGATACAAAAAATGATATACTCGATTGAATCAGTGTAAATCAATTTTTAGAACGGTTAGCACTGCATTCAGATTTGATGAATGAAGAACTATTTGATGTAAGATGTTATATTCAATTGAATCAGTGCAAACCTATTATTTGAACGGTTAGCACTAGTGTCAGTGTAATTTAAATAAAGAAATATTGATATCAAAATGTTTGTTCAATTGAAGTAGTGCAAACCAATTATTGGCACGGTTAGCACTAGATTCAGATTAAATGAATAAAAAACCATTTGATACAAAAAATGATATACTCGATTGAATCAGTGCAAATCAATTTTTAGAACGGTTAGCACTGCATTCAGATTTGATGAATGAAGAACTATTTGATGTAAGATGTTATATTCGATTGAATCAGTGCAAACCTATTATTTGAAGGTTAGCACTAGATTCTGTGTAAATTAAATAAAGAAATATTGATATCAAAATGTTTGTTCAATTGAATTAGTGCAAACCAATTCTTGGCACGGTTAGCAATAAATTCTGTATAATCGAATAAGGGAATGATATTTAATTGTTTTATTCGATTCAATCAGTGCAAACCAGTTATTGTCACGGTTAGCACTAGATTCAGATTACATGAATAAAGAACCATTTGATACAAAAAATGATATACTCGATTGAATCAGTGCAAATCAATTTTTAGAACGGTTAGCACTGCATTCAGATTTGATGAATGAAGAACTATTTGATGTAAGATGTTATATTCGATTGAATCAGTGCAAACCTATTATTTGAACGGTTAGCACTAGATACAGTGTAAATTAAATAAAGAAATATTGATATCAAAATGATTGTTCAATTGTATTAGTGCAAACCAATTATTGGCAAGGTTAGCAATAGATTCAGATTAAATGAATAAAAAACCATTTGATACAAAAAATGATATACTCGATTGAATCAGTGCAAATTAATTTTTAGAACGGTTAGCACTGCATTCAGATATGATGAATGAAGAACTATTTGATGTAAGATGTTATATTCGATTCAATCAGTGCAAACCTATTATTTGAACGGTTTGCACTAGATTCAGTGTAAATTAAATAAAGAAATATTGATATCAAAATGTTTGTTCAATTGAATTAGTGCAAACCAATTATTGGCACGGTTAGCACTAAATACTGTATAAACGAATAAGGGAATGATATTGAATTGTTTTTTTCGATTGAATCAGTGCAAACCAGTTATTGTCACGGTTAGCACTAGATTCAGATTAAATGAATAAAGAACTTTTTGATACATAATGTTATTTTCGATTGAATCAGTGCAAACCAGTTTCTGGCAAGGTTAGCACTAGATTCAGATTAAATGAATAAAGAACCATTTGATACAAAAAATGATATACTCGATTGAATCAGTGCAAACCTATTATTTGAACGGTTAGCACTAGATTCAGTGTAAATTAAATAAAGAAATATTGATATCAAAATGTTTGTTCAATTGAATTAGTGCAAACCAATTATTGGCACGGTTAGCACTAAATTCTGTATAATCAAATAAGGGAATGATATTGAATTGTTTTATTCGATTGAATCAGTGCAAACCAGTTATTGGCACGGTTAGCACTAGATTCAGATTAAATGAATAAAGAACTATTTGATACATAATGTTATTTTCGATTGAATCAGTGCAAACCAGTTATTGGCAAGGTTAGCAATAGATTCAGATTAAATGAATAAAGAACCATTTGATACAAAAAATGATATACTCGATTGAATCAGTGCAAACCTATTATTTGAAGGTTAGCACTAGATTCTGTGTAAATTAAATAAAGAAATATTGATATCAAAATGTTTGTTCAATTGAAGTAGTGCAAACCAATTATTGGCACGGTTAGCACTTAATTCTGTATAATCGAATAAGGGAATGATATTGAATTGTTTTTTTCGATTGAATCAGTGCATATCAGTTATTGTCACGGTTAGCACTAGATTCTGTGTAAATTAAATAAAGAAATATTGATATAGAAAAATTTGTTCAATTGAATTAGTGCAAACCAATTACTGGCACGTTTAGCACTAAATTCTGTGTAATCGAATAAGGGAATGATATTGAATTGTTTTATTCAATTGAATCAGTGCAAACCAGTTATTGTCACGGTTAGCACTAGAAGCAGATTAAATGAATAAAGAACTATTTGATACAAAATTTTATTTTCGATTGAATCACTGCAAACCAGTTATTGGCACGGTTAGCACTAGATTCAGTGTAAATTAAATAAAGAAATATTGATAATAAAATTTTTTTTCTATTGAATGACCGCAAACCATTTATTGGCACGGTTAGCACTAAATACTGTATAAACGAATAAGGGAATGATATTGAATTGTTTTTTTCGATTGAATCAGTGCAAACCAGTTATGGTCACGGTTAGCACTAGATTCAGATTAAATGAATAAAGAACTTTTTGATACATAATGTTATTTTCGATTGAATCAGTGCAAACCAGTTACTGGCAAGGTTAGCACTAGATTCAGATTACATGAATAAATAAACATTTGATACAAAAAATGATATACTCGATTGAATCAGTGCAAACCTATTTTTAGAACGGTTAGCACTAGATTCAGATTACATGAATAAAGAACCATTTGATACAAAAAATGATATACTCGATTGAATCAGTGCAAAACAATTTTTAGAACGGTTAGCACTGCATTCAGATTTGATGAATGAAGAACTACTTGATGTAAGATGTTATATTCGATTGAATCAGTGCAAACCTATTATTTGAAGGTTAGCACTAGATTCTGTGTAAATTAACTAAAGAAATATTGATATCAAAATGTTTGTTCAATTGAATTAGTGCAAACCAATTCTTGGCACGGTTAGCAATAAATTCTGTATAATCGAATAAGGGAATGATATTTAATTGTTTATTCGATTGAATCAGTGCAAACCAGTTATTGTCACGGTTATCAATAGATTAAGATAATATGAATAAAGAACCATTTGATACAAAATATGTTATTCTCTATTGAATCAGTGCAAATCAATTTTTAGAACGGTTAGCACTGCATTCAGATTTTATGAATGAAGAACTATTTGATGTAAGATGTTAAATTCGATTGAATCACTGCAAAACTATTATTTGAACGGATAGCACTAGATTCAGTGTAAATTGAATAAAGAAATATTGATATCAAAATGATTGTTCAATTGTATTAGTGCAAACCAATTATTTGCACGGTTAGCACTTAATTCTGTATAATCGAATAAGGGAATGATATTGAATTGTTTTATTCGATTGAATCAGTGCAAACCAGTTATTGGCACTGTTAGCACTAGATTCAGATTAAATGAATAAAGAACTATTTGATACATAATGTTATTTTCGATTGAATCAGTGCAAACCAGTTATTGGCAAGGTTAGCAATAGATTCAGATTAAATGAATAAAGAACCATTTGATACAAAAAATGATATACTCGATTGAATCAGTGCAAATTAATTTTTAGAACGGTTATCACTGCATTCAGATTTGATGAATGAAGAACTATTTGATGTAAGATGTTATATTCGATTGAATCAGTGCAAACCTATTATTTGAACGGTTAGCACTAGATTCAGTGTAAATTAAATAAAGAAATATTGATATCAAAATGATTGTTCAATTGTATTAGTGCAAACCAATTATTGGCACGGTTAGCACTTAATTCTGTATAATCGAATAAGGGAATGATATTGAATTGTTTTATTCGATTGAATCAGTGCAAACCAGTTATTGGCAAGGTTAGCACTAGATTCAGATTAAATGAATAAAGAACTATTTGATACATAAAGTTATTTTCGATTGAATCAGTGCAAACCAGTTATTGGCAAGGTTAGCACTAGATTCAGATTAAGTGAATAAACAACCATTTTAAAAAAAAAACGAGATACTCGATTGAATCAGTGCAAATCAATTTTTAGAACGGTTATCACTGCATTCAGATTTGATGAATGAAGAACTAATTGTTGTAAGATGTTATATTCGATTGAATCAGTGCAAACCTATTATTTGAACGGTTAGCACTAGATTCAGATTAAATGAATAAAGAACTATTTGATACATAATGTTATTTTCGATTGAATCAGTGCAAACCAGTTATTGGCAAGGTTAGCACTAGATTCAGATTACATGAATAAAGAACCATTTGATACAAAAAATGATATACTCGATTGAATCAGTGCAAATGAATTTTTAGAACGGTTAGCACTGCATGCAGATTTGATGACTGGAGAACTATTCGATGTAAGATGTTATATTCGATTGAATCAGTGGAAACCTATTATAGGAACGGGTAGCACTAGTGTCAGTGTAATTTAAATAAAGAAATATTGATATCAAAATGTTTGTTCAATTGAATTAGTGCAAACCAATTCTTGGCACGGTTAGCAATAAATTCTGTATAATCGAATAAGGGAATGATATTTAATTGTTTTATTCGATTGAATCAGTGCAAACCAGTTATTGTCACGGTTAGCACTAGATTCAGATTACATGAATAAAGAACCATTTGATACAAAAAATGATATACTCGATTGAATCAGTGCAAATCAATTTTTAGAACGGTTAGCACTGCATTCAGATTTGATGAATGAAGAACTATTTGATGTAAGATGTTATATTCGATTGAATCAGTGCCAACCTATTATTTGAACGGTTAGCACTAGATTCAGATTACATGAATAAAGAACCATTTGATACAAAAAATGATATACTCGATTGAATCAGTGCAAATCAATTTTTAGAACGGTTAGCACTGCATTCAGATTTGATGAATGAAGAACTACTTGATGTAAGATGTTATATTCGATTGAATCAGTGCAAACCTATTATTTGAAGGTTAGCACTAGCTTCTGTGTAAATTAAATAAAGAAATATTGATATCAAAATGTTTGTTCAATTGAATTAGTGCAAACCAATTCTTGGCACGGTTAGCAATAAATTCTGTATAATCGAATAAGGGAATGATATTTAATTGTTTTATTCGATTGAATCAGTGCAAACCAGTTATTGTCACGGTTAGCACTAGATTCAGATTACATGAATAAAGAACCATTTGATACAAAAAATGATATACTCGATTGAATCAGTGCAAATCAATTTTTAGAACGGTTAGCACTGCATTTAGATTTGATGAATGAAGAACTATTTGATGTAAGATGTTATATTCGATTGAATCAGTGCAAACCAGTTATTGGCACGGTTAGCACTAGATTCAGATTAAATTAATAAAGAACTATTTGATACAAAATGTTATTTTCGATTGAATCAGTGCAAACCAGTTATTGGCACGGTTAGCACTAGATTAGGATTAAACGAATAAAGAACCCTTTGATACAAAAAATGATATACTCGATTGAATCAGTGTAAATCAATTTTTAGAACGGTTAGCACTGCATTCAGATTTGATGAATGAAGAACTATTTGATGTAAGATGTTATATTCAATTGAATCAGTGCAAACCTATTATTTGAACGGTTAGCACTAGTGTCAGTGTAATTTAAATAAAGAAATATTGATATCAAAATGTTTGTTCAATTGAAGTAGTGCAAACCAATTATTGGCACGGTTAGCACTAGATTCAGATTAAATGAATAAAAAACCATTTGATACAAAAAATGATATACTCGATTGAATCAGTGCAAATCAATTTTTAGAACGGTTAGCACTGCATTCAGATTTGATGAATGAAGAACTACTTGATGTAAGATGTTATATTCGATTGAATCAGTGCAAACCTATTATTTGAAGGTTAGCACTAGATTCTGTGTAAATTAAATAAAGAAATATTGATATCAAAATGTTTGTTCAATTGAATTAGTGCAAACCAATTCTTGGCACGGTTAGCAATAAATTCTGTATAATCGAATAAGGGACTGATATTTAATTGTTTTATTCGATTCAATCAGTGCAAACCAGTTATTGTCACGGTTAGCACTAGATTCAGATTACATGAATAAAGAACTATTTGATACAAAAAATGATATACTCGATTGAATCAGTGCAAATCAATTTTTAGAACGGTTAGCACTGCATTCAGATTTGATGAATGAAGAACTTTTTTATGTAAGATGTTATATTCGATTGAATCAGTGAAAACCTATTATTTTAAGGGTTAGAAATTTATACTGTTTAAATTAAATAAATAAATTTTGATATCAAAATGATTGTTCAATTGTATTAGTGCAAACCAATTATTGGCAAGGTTAGCAATAGATTCAGATTAAATGAATAAAAAACCATTTGATACAAAAAATGATATACTCGATTGAATCAGTGCAAATTAATTTTTAGAACGGTTAGCACTGCATTCAGATATGATGAATGAAGAACTATTTGATGTAAGATGTTATATTCGATTCAATCAGTGCAAACCTATTATTTGAACGGTTTGCACTAGATTCAGTGTAAATTAAATAAAGAAATATTGATATCAAAATGTTTGTTCAATTGAATTAGTGCAAACCAATTATTGGCACGGTTAGCACTAAATACTGTATAAACGAATAAGGGAATGATATTGAATTGTTTTTTTCGATTGAATCAGTGCAAACCAGTTATTGTCACGGTTAGCACTAGATTCAGATTAAATGAATAAAGAACTTTTTGATACATAATGTTATTTTCGATTGAATCAGTGCAAACCAGTTTCTGGCAAGGTTAGCACTAGATTCAGATTAAATGAATAAAGAACCATTTGATACAAAAAATGATATACTCGATTGAATCAGTGCAAACCTATTATTTGAACGGTTAGCACTAGATTCAGTGTAAATTAAATAAAGAAATATTGATATCAAAATGTTTGTTCAATTGAATTAGTGCAAACCAATTATTGGCACGGTTAGCACTAAATTCTGTATAATCAAATAAGGGAATGATATTGAATTGTTTTATTCGATTGAATCAGTGCAAACCAGTTATTGGCACGGTTAGCACTAGATTCAGATTAAATGAATAAAGAACTATTTGATACATAATGTTATTTTCGATTGAATCAGTGCAAACCAGTTATTGGCAAGGTTAGCAATAGATTCAGATTAAATGAATAAAGAACCAATTGATACAAAAAATGATATACTCGATTGAATCAGTGCAAATCAATTTTTAGAACGGTTAGCACTGCATTCAGATTTGATGAATGAAGAACTATTTGATGTAAGATGTTATATTCGATTGAATCAGTGCAAACCTATTATTTGAACGGTTAGCACTAGATTCAGATTACATGAATAAAGAACCATTTAATACAAAAAATGATATACTCGATTGAATCAGTGCAAATCAATTTTTAGAACGTTTAGCACTGCATTCAGATTTGATGAATGAAGAACTACTTGATGTAAGATGTTATATTCGATTGAATCAGTGCAAACCTATTATTTGAAGGTTAGCACTAGATTCTGTGTAAATTAAATAAAGAAATATTGATATCAAAATGTTTGTTCAATTGAAGTAGTGCAAACCAATTATTGGCACGGTTAGCACTTAATTCTGTATAATCGAATAAGGGAATGATATTGAATTGTTTTTTTCGATTGAATCAGTGCATATCAGTTATTGTCACGGTTAGCACTAGATTCTGTGTAAATTAAATAAAGAAATATTGATATAGAAAAATTTGTTCAATTGAATTAGTGCAAACCAATTACTGGCACGTTTAGCACTAAATTCTGTGTAATCGAATAAGGGAATGATATTGAATTGTTTTATTCGATTGAATCAGTGCAAACCAGTTATTGTCACGGTTAGCACTAGATTCAGATTAAATGAATAAAGAACTATTTGATACAAAGTGTTATTTTCGATTGAATCAGTGCAAACCAGTTATTGGCACGGTTAGCACTAGATTCAGATTAAATGAATAAAGAACTATTTGATACATAATGTTATTTTCGATTGAATCAGTGCAAACCAGTTATTGGCAAGGTTAGCACTAGATTCAGATTAAATGAATAAAGAACCATTTGATACAAAAAATGATATACTCGATTGAATCAGTGCAAACCTATTATTTGAACGGTTAGCACTAGATTCAGTGTAAATTAAATTAAGAAATATTGATATCAAAATGTTTGTTCAATTGTATTAGTGCAAACCAATTATTGGCACGGTTAGCACTAAATTCTGTATAATCGAATAAGGGAATGATATTGAATTGTTTTATTCGATTGAATCAGTGCAAACCAGTTATTGGCACGGTTAGCACTAGATTCAGATTAAATGAATAAAGAACTATTTGATACATAATGTTATTTTCGATTGAATCAGTGCAAACCAGTTATTGGCAAGGTTAGCACTAGATTCAGATTAAATGAATACAGAACCATTTGATACAAAAAATGATATACTCGATTGAATCAGTGCAAATCAATTTTTAGAACGGTTAGCACTGCATTCAGATTTGATGAATGAAGAACTATTCGATGTAAGATGTTATATTCGATTGAATCAGTGGAAACCTATTATAGGAACGGTTAGCACTAGATTCTGTGTAAATTAAATAAAGAAATATTGATATCAAAATGTTTGTTCAATTGAATTAGTGCAAACCAATTATTGGCACGGTTAGCACTAAATACTGTATAAACGAATAAGGGAATGATATTGAATTGTTTTTTTTCGATTGAATCAGTGCAAACCAGCTATTGCCACGGTTAGCACTAGATTCAGATTAAATGAATAAAGAACTATTTGATACATAATGTTATTTTCAATTGAAGCAGTGCAAACCAGTTATTGGCAAGGTTAGCACTAGATTCAGATTAAATGAATAAAGAACCATTTGATACAAAAAATGATATACTCGATTGAATCAGTGCAAATCAATTTTTAGAACGGTTAGGAATGCATTCGGATTTGATGAATGATAAACTATTTGATGTAAGATGTTATATTCCATTGAATCAGTGCAAACCATTTATTTGAACGGTTAGCACTAGATTCAGTGTAAATTAAATAAAGAAATATTGATATCAAAATGTTTGTTCAATTGAATTAGTGCAAACCAATTATTGGCACGGCTAGCACTAAATTCTGTATAAACGAATAAGGGAATGATATTGAATTGTTTTCTTCGATTGAATCAGTGCAAACCAGCTATTGTCACGGTTAGCACTAGATTCAGATTAAATGAATAAAGAACTATTTGATACATAATGTTATTTTCGATTGAATCTGTGCAAACAAGTTATTGGCAAGGTTAGGACTAGATTCAGATTAAATGAATAAAGAACCATTTGATACAAAAAATGTTTTACTGGATTGAATCAGTGGAAATCAATTTTTAGAACGGTTAGCAATGCATTCAGCTTTGATGAATGAAGAACTATTTGATGTAAGTTGTTATATTCGATTGAATCAGTGCAACCCTTTTATTTGAACGGTTAGCACTTGATTTTGTGTAAATTAAATAAAGAAATATTGATATCAAAATGTTTGTTCAATTGAATTAGTGCAAACCAATTATTGGCACGGTTAGCACTAGATTCAGATTAAATGAATAAAGAACTATTTGATACATAATGTTATTTTCGATTGAATCAGTGCAAACCAGTTATTGGCAAGGTTAGCACTAGATTCAGATTAAATGAATAAAGAACCATTTGATACAAAAAATGATATACTCGATTGAATCAGTGCAAATCAATTTTTAGAACGGTTAGCACTGCATTCAGATTATATGAATAAAGAACCATTTGATGTAAGATGATATATTCGATTGAATCAGTGCAAACCTATTATTTGAACGGTTAGCACTAGATTCAGATTAAATGAATAAAGAACCATTTGATACAATAAATGATATACTCGATTGAATCAGTGCAAATCAATTTTTAGAACGGTTAGCACTGCATTCAGATTTGATGAATGAAGAACTATTCGATGTATGATGTTATATTCGATTGAATCAGTGCAAACCTATTATTTGAAGGTTAGCACTAGATTCTGTGTAAATTAAATAAAGAAATATTGATATCAAAATGTTTGTTCAATTGAATTAGTGCAAACCAATTCTTGGCACGGTTAGCAATAAATTCTGTATAATCGAATAAGGGAATGATATTTAATTGTTTTATTCGATTGAATCAGTGCAAACCAGTTATTTTCACGGATAGCACTAGATTCAGATTACATGAATAAAGAACCATTTGATACAATAAATGATATACTCGATTGAATCAGTGCAAATCAATTTTTAGAACGGTTACCACTGCATTCAGATTTGATGAATGAAGAACATATTTGATGTAAGATGTTATATTCGATTGAATCAGTGCAAACCTATTATTTGAACGGTTAGCACTAGATTCAGTGTAAATTAAATAATGAAATATTGATATCAAAATAATTGTTCATTTGTATTAGTGCAAACCAATTATTGGCAAGGTTAGCAATAGATTCAGATTAAATGAATAAAAAACCATTTGATACAAAAAATGATATACTCCATTGAATCAGTGCAAATTAATTTTTTAGAACGGTTAGCACTGCATTCATATTTGATTAATGAAGTACTATTTTATGTAATATTTTATATTCGATTGAATCAGTTCAAACCTATTATTTGAACTGTTAGCACTAGATTCAGTGTAAATTAAATAAAGAAATATTGATATCAAAATGTTTGTTCAATTGTATTAGTGCAAACCAATTATTGGCACGGTTAGCACTAAATACTGTATAAACGAATAAGGGAATGATATTGAATTGTTTTTTTCGATTGAATCAGTGCAAACCAGTTATGGTCACGGTTAGCACTAGATTCAGATTAAATGAATAAAGAACTTTTTGATACATAATGTTATTTTCGATTGAATCGGTGCAAACCAGTTACTGGCAAGGTTAGCACTAGATTCAGATTAAATGAATAAAGAACCATTTGATACAAAAAATGATATACTCGATTGAATCAGTGCAAATCAATTTTTAGAACGGTTAGCACTGCATTCAGATTTGATGAATGAAGAACTACTTGATGTAAGATGTTATATTCGATTGAATCAGTGCAAACCTATTATTTGAAGGTTAGCACTAGATTCTGTTTAAATTAACTAAAGAAATATTGATATCAAAATGTTTGTTCAATTGAATTAGTGCAAACCAATTCTTGGCACGGTTAGCAATAAATTCTGTATAATCGAATAAGGGAATGCTATTTAATTGTTTTATTCGATCGAATCAGTGCAAACCAGTTATTGGCACGGTTAGCACTAGATTCAGATTACATGAATAAAGAACCATTTGATACAAAAAATGATATACTCGATTGAATCAGTGCAAATCAATTTTTAGAACGGTTACCACTGCATTCAGATTTGATGAATGAAGAACTATTTGATGTAAGATGTTATATTCGATTGAATCAGTGCAAACCTATTATTTGAACGGTTAGCACTAGATTCAGTGTAAATTAAATAAAGAAATATTGATATCAAAATAATTGTTCATTTGTATTAGTGCAAACCAATTATTGGCAAGGTTAGCAATAGATTCAGATTAAATGAATAAAAAACCATTTGATACAAAAAATGATATACTCGATTTAATCAGTGCAAATTAATTTTTAGAACGGTTACCACTGCATTCAGATTTGATGAATGAAGAACTATTTGATGTAAGATGTTATATTCGATTGAATCAGTGCAAACCTATTATTTGAACGGTTAGCACTAGATTCAGTGTAAATTAAATAAAGAAATATTGATATCAAAATGTTTGTTCAATTGAATTAGTGCAAACCAATTATTGGCACGGTTAGCACTAAATACTGTATAAACGAATAAGGGAATGATATTGAATTGTTATTTTCGATCGAATCAGTGCAAACAAGTTAAAGTCACTTTTAGCACTATATTCATATTAAATGAATAAAGAACTTTTTGATACATAATGTTATTTTCGATTGAATCGGTGCAAACCAGTTACTGGCAAGGTTAGCACTAGATTCAGATTAAATGAATAAAGAACCATTTGATACAAAAAATGATATACTCGATTGAATCAGTGCAAATCAATTTTTAGAACGGTTAGCACTGCATTCAGATTTGATGAATGAAGAACTACTTGATGTAAGATGTTATATTCGATTGAATCAGTGCAAACCTATTATTTGAAGGTTAGCACTAGATTCTGTTTAAATTAACTAAAGAAATATTGATATCAAAATGTTTGTTCAATTGAATTAGTGCAAACCAATTCTTGGCACGGTTAGCAATAAATTCTGTATAATCGAATAAGGGAATGATATTTAATTGTTTTATTCGATTGAATCAGTGCAAACCAGTTAGTGTCACGGTTTGGACTAGATTCAGTTTCTCTGAATATAGTACCATTTGATACAAAAAATGATATACTCGATTGAATCAGTGCAAATCAATTTTTAGAACGGTTAGCACTGCATTCAGATTTGATGAATGAAGAACTATTTGATGTAAGATGTTATATTCGATTGAATCAGTGCAAACCTATTATTTGAACGGTTAGCAATAGATTCAGTGTAAATTAAATAAAGAAATATTGATATAAAAATGATTGTTCAATTGTATTAGTGCAAACCAATTATTTGCACGGTTAGCGCTTAATTCTGTATAATCGAATAAGGGAATGATATTGAATTGTTTTATTCGATCAAATCAGTGCAAACCAGTTATTGGCACGGTTAGCACTAGATTCAGATTACATGAATAAAGAACCATTTGATACAAAAAATGATATACTCGATTGAATCAGTGCAAAACAATTTTTAGAACGGTTAGCACTGCATTCAGATTTGATGAATGAAGAACTATTTGATGTAAGATGTTATATTCGATTGAATCAGTGCAAACCTATTATTTGAACGGTTAGCACTAGATTCAGTGTAAATTAAATAAAGAAATATTGATATCAAAATAATTGTTCATTTGTATTAGTGCAAACCAATTATTGGCAAGGTTAGCAATAGATTCAGATTAAATGAATAAAAAACCATTTGATACAAAAAATGATATACTCGATTTAATCAGTGCAAATTAATTTTTAGAACGGTTAGCACTGCATTCAGATTTGATGAATGAAGAACTATTTGATGTAAGAAGATCTCTTCGGATGAGTCAGTGCAAACCTATAAGAGGAACGGTTAGAACTAGATTCAGTGACAATAAATTAAAGAAATATTGATATCAAAATAATTGTTCATTTGTATTAGTGCAAACCAATTATTGGCAAGGTTAGCAATAGATTCAGATTAAATGAATAAAAAACCATTTGATACAAAAAATGATATACTCGATTTAATCAGTGCAAATTAATTTTTAGAACGGTTAGCACTGCATTCAGATTTGATGAATGAAGAACTATTTGATGTAAGATGTTATATTCGATTGAATCAGTGCAAACCTATTATTTGAACGGTTAGCACTAGATTCAGAGTAAATTAAATAAATAAATATTGATATCAAAATGTTTGTTCAATTGTATTATTGCAAAACAATTATTGGCACGGTTAGCACTAAATACTGTATAAACGAATAAGGGAATGATATTGAATTGTTTTTTTCGATTGAATCAGTGCAAACCAGTTATGGTCACGGTTAGCACTAGATTCAGATTAAATGAATAAAGAACTTTTTGATACATAATGTTATTTTCGAATGAATCAGTGCAAACCAGTTAGTGGCAAGGTTAGCACTAGATTCAGATTAAATGAATAAAGCACCATTTGATACAAAAAATGATATACTCGATTGAATCAGTGCAAATCAATTTTTAGAACGGTTAGCACTGCATTCAGATTAGATGAATGAAGAACAATTTGATGTAAGATGTTATATTCGATTGAATCAGTGCAAACCAATTATTGGCACGGTTAGCACTAGATTCAGATTAAATGAATAAAAAACCATTTGATACAAAAAATGATATACTAGATTGAATCAGTGCAAATCAATTTTTAGAACGGTTAGCACTGCATTCAGATTTGATGAATGAAGAACTACTTGATGTAAGATGTTATATTCGATTGAATCAGTGCAAACCTATTATTTGAAGGTTAGCACTAGATTCTGTGTAAATTAAATAAAGAAATATTGATATCAAAATGTTTGTTCAATTGAATTAGTGCAAACCAATTCTTGGCACGGTTAGCAATAAATTCTGTATAATCGAATAAGGGAATGATATTTAATTGTTTTAGTCGATTGAATCAGTGCAAACCAGTTATTGTCACGGTTAGCACTAGACTCAGATTAAATGAATAAAGAACCATTTGATACAAAAAATGATATACTCGATTGAATCAGTGCAAATCAATTTTTAGAACGGTTAGCACTGCATTCAGATTTGATGAATGAAGAACTATTTGATGTAAGATGTTATATTCGATTGAATCAGTGCCAACCTATTATTTGAACGGTTAGCACTAGATTCAGATTACATGAATAAAGAACCATTTGATACAAAAAATGATATACTCGATTGAATCAGTGCAAATCAATTTTTAGAACGGTTAGCACTGCATTCAGATTTGATGAATGAAGAACTACTTGATGTAAGATGTTATATTCGATTGAATCAGTGCAAACCTATTATTTGAAGGTTAGCACTAGCTTCTGTGTAAATTAAATAAAGAAATATTGATATCAAAATGTTTGTTCAATTGAATTAGTGCAAACCAATTCTTGGCACGGTTAGCAATAAATTCTGTATAATCGAATAAGGGAATGATATTTAATTGTTTTATTCGATTGAATCAGTGCAAACCAGTTATTGTCACGGTTAGCACTAGATTCAGATTACATGAATAAAGAACCATTTGATACAAAAAATGATATACTCGATTGAATCAGTGCAAATCAATTTTTAGAACGGTTAGCACTGCATTCAGATTTGATGAATGAAGAACTATTTGATGTAAGATGTTATATTCGATTGAATCAGTGCAAACCTATTATTTGAACGGTTAGCAATAGATTCAGTGTAAATTAAATAAAGAAATATTGATATAAAAATGATTGTTCAATTGTATTAGTGCAAACCAATTATTTGCACGGTTAGCGCTTAATTCTGTATAATCGAATAAGGGAATGATATTGAATTGTTTTATTCGATCAAATCAGTGCAAACCAGTTATTGGCACGGTTAGCACTAGATTCAGATTACATGAATAAAGAACCATTTGATACAAAAAATGATATACTCGATTGAATCAGTGCAAAACAATTTTTAGAACGGTTAGCACTGCATTCAGATTTGATGAATGAAGAACTATTTGATGTAAGATGTTATATTCGATTGAATCAGTGCAAACCTATCATTTGAACGGTTAGCACTAGATTCAGTGTAAATTAAATAAAGAAATATTGATATCAAAATAATTGTTCATTTGTATTAGTGCAAACCAATTATTGGCAAGGTTAGCAATAGATTCAGATTAAATGAATAAAAAACCATTTGATACAAAAAATGATATACTCGATTTAATCAGTGCAAATTAATTTTTAGAACGGTTAGCACTGCATTCAGATTTGATGAATGAAGAACTATTTGATGTAAGATGTTATATTCGATTGAATCAGTGCAAACCTATTATTTGAACGGTTAGCACTAGATTCAGTGTAAATTAAATAAAGAAATATTGATATCAAAATAATTGTTCATTTGTATTAGTGCAAACCAATTATTGGCAAGGTTAGCAATAGATTCAGATTAAATGAATAAAAAACCATTTGATACAAAAAATGATAGACTCGATTTAATCAGTGTTAATTTCTTTTTAGAACGGTTAGCACTGCATTCAGATTTGATGAATGAAGAACTATTTGATGTATGATGTTATATTCGATTGAATCAGTGCAAACCTATTATTTGAACGGTTAGCACTAGATTCAGTGTAAATTAAATAAAGAAATATTGATATCAAAATGTTTGTTCAATTGAATTAGTGCAAACCAATTATTGGCACGGTTAGCACTAAATACTGTATAAACGAATAAGGGAATGATATTGAATTGTTTTTTTCGATTGAATCAGTGCAAACCAGTTATGGTCACGGTTAGCACTAGATTCAGATTAAATGAATAAAGAACTTTTTTGATACATAATGTTATTTTCGAATGAATCAGTGCAAACCAGTTACTGGCAAGGTTAGCACTAGATTCAGATTAAATGAATAAAGAACCATTTGATACAAAAAATGATATACTCGATTGAATCAGTGCAAAATCAATTTTTTAGAACGGTTAGCACTGCATTCAGATTACATGAATAAAGAACCATTTGATGTAAGATGTTATATTCGATTGAATCAGTGCAAACCAATTATTGGCACGGTTAGCACTAGATTCAGATTAAATGAATAAAAAACCATTTGATACAAAAAATGATATACTAGATTGAATCAGTGCAAATCAATTTTTAGAACGGTTAGCACTGCATTCAGATTTGATGAATGAAGAACTACTTGATGTAAGATGTTATATTCGATTGAATCAGTGCAAACCTATTATTTGAAGGTTAGCACTAGATTCTGTGTAAATTAAATAAAGAAATATTGATATCAAAATGTTTGTTCAATTGAATTAGTGCAAACCAATTCTTGGCACGGTTAGCAATAAATTCTGTATAATCGAATAAGGGAATGATATTTAATTGTCTTACTCGATTGAATCAGTGCAAACCAGTTATTGTCACGGTTAGCACTAGATTCAGATTACATGAATAAAGAACCATTTGATACAAAAAATGATATACTCGATTGAATCAGTGCAAATCAATTTTTAGAACGGTTAGCACTGCATTCAGATTTGATGAATGAAGAACTATTTGATGTAAGATGTTATATTCGATTGAATCAGTGCCAACCTATTATTTGAACGGTTAGCACTAGATTCAGATTACATGAATAAAGAACCATTTGATACAAAAAATGATATACTCGATTGAATCAGTGCAAATCAATTTTTAGAACGGTTAGCACTGCATTCAGATTTGATGAATGAAGAACTACTTGATGTAAGATGTTATATTCGATTGAATCAGTGCAAACCTATTATTTGAAGGTTAGCACTAGCTTCTGTGTAAATTAAATAAAGAAATATTGATATCAAAATGTTTGTTCAATTGAATTAGTGCAAACCAATTCTTGGCACGGTTAGCAATAAATTCTGTATAATCGAATAAGGGAATGATATTTAATTGTTTTATTCGATTGAATCAGTGCAAACCAGTTATTGTCACGGTTAGCACTAGATTCAGATTACATGAATAAAGAACCATTTGATACAAAAAATGATATACTCGATTGAATCAGTGCAAATCAATTTTTAGAACGGTTAGCACTGCATTTAGATTTGATGAATGAAGAACTATTTGATGTAAGATGTTATATTCGATTGAATCAGTGCAAACCAGTTATTGGCACGGTTAGCACTAGATTCAGATTAAATTAATAAAGAACTATTTGATACAAAATGTTATTTTCGATTGAATCAGTGCAAACCAGTTATTGGCACGGTTAGCACTAGATTAGGATTAAATGAATAAAGAACCCTTTGATACAAAAAATGATATACTCGATTGAATCAGTGTAAATCAATTTTTAGAACGGTTAGCACTGCATTCAGATTTGATGAATGAAGAACTATTTGATGTAAGATGTTATATTCAATTGAATAAGTGCAAACCTATTATTTGAACGGTTAGCACTAGTGTCAGTGTAATTTAAATAAAGAAATATTGATATCAAAATGTTTGTTCAATTGAAGTAGTGCAAACCAATTATTGGCACGGTTAGCACTAGATTCAGATTAAATGAATAAAAAACCATTTGATACAAAAAATGATATACTCGATTGAATCAGTGCAAATCAATTTTTAGAACGGTTAGCACTGCATTCAGATTTGATGAATGAAGAACTACTTGATGTAAGATGTTATATTCGATTGAATCAGTGCAAACCTATTATTTGAAGGTTAGCACTAGATTCTGTGTAAATTAAATAAAGAAATATTGATATCAAAATGTTTGTTCAATTGAATTAGTGCAAACCAATTCTTGGCACGGTTAGCAATAAATTCTGTATAATCGAATAAGGGAATGATATTTAATTGTTTTATTCGATTGAATCAGTGCAAACCAGTTATTGTCACGGTTAGCACTAGATTCAGATTAAATGAATAAAGAACCATTTGATACAAAAAATGATATACTCGATTAAATCAGTGCAAATCAATTTTTAGAACGGTTAGCACTGCATTCAGATTTGATGAATGAAGAACTATTTGATGTAAGATGTTATATTCGATTGAATCAGTGCAAACCTATTATTTGAACGGTTAGCACTAGATACAGTGTAAATTAAATAAAGAAATATTGATATCAAAATGATTGTTCAATTGTATTAGTGCAAACCAATTATTGGCAAGGTTAGCAATAGATTCAGATTAAATGAATAAAAAACCATTTGATACAAAAAATGATATACTCGATTGAATCAGTGCAAATTAATTTTTAGAACGGTTAGCACTGCATTCAGATATGATGAATGAAGAACTATTTGATGTAAGATGTTATATTCGATTCAATCAGTGCAAACCTATTATTTGAACGGTTTGCACTAGATTCAGTGTAAATTAAATAAAGAAATATTGATATCAAAATGTTTGTTCAATTGAATTAGTGCAAACCAATTATTGGCACGGTTAGCACTAAATACTGTATAAACGAATAAGGGAATGATATTGAATTGTTTTTTTCGATTGAATCAGTGCAAACCAGTTATTGTCACGGTTAGCACTAGATTCAGATTAAATGAATAAAGAACTTTTTGATACATAATGTTATTTTCGATTGAATCAGTGCAAACCAGTTTCTGGCAAGGTTAGCACTAGATTCAGATTAAATGAATAAAGAACCATTTGATACAAAAAATGATATACTCGATTGAATCAGTGCAAACCTATTATTTGAACGGTTAGCACTAGATTCAGTGTAAATTAAATAAAGAAATATTGATATCAAAATGTTTGTTCAATTGAATTAGTGCAAACCAATCATTGGCACGGTTAGCACTAAATTCTGTATAATCAAATAAGGGAATGATATTGAATTGTTTTATTCGATTGAATCAGTGCAAACCAGTTATTGGCACGGTTAGCACTAGATTCAGATTAAATGAATAAAGAACTATTTGATACATAATGTTATTTTCTATTGAATCAGTGCAAACCAGTTATTGGCAAGGTTAGCAATAGATTCAGATTAAATGAATAAAGAACCATTTGATACAAAATATGATATACTCCATTGAATCAGTGCAAATCAATTTTTAGAACGGTTAGCACTGCATTCAGATTTGATGAATGAAGAACTATTTGATGTAAGATGTTATATTCGATTGAATCAGTGCAAACCTATTATTTGAACGGTTAGCACTAGATTCTGTGTAAATTAAATAAAGAAATATTGATATCAAAATGTTTGTTCAATTGAAGTAGTGCAAACCAATTATTGGCACGGTTAGCACTTAATTCTGTATAATCGAATAAGGGAATGATATTGAATTGTTTTTTTCGATTGAATCAGTGCAAACCAGTTATTGTCACGGTTAGCACTAGATTCAGATTAAATGAATAAAGAACTTTTTGATACATAATGTTATTTTCGATTGAATCAGTGCAAACCAGTTTCTGGCAAGGTTAGCACTAGATTCAGATTAAATGAATAAAGAACCATTTGATACAAAAAATGATATACTCGATTGAATCAGTGCAAACCTATTATTTGAACGGTTAGCACTAGATTCAGTGTAAATTAAATAAAGAAATATTGATATCAAAATGTTTGTTCAATTGAAGTAGTGCAAACCAATTATTGGCACGGTTAGCACTTAATTCTGTATAATCGAATAAGGGAATGATATTGAATTGTTTTTTTCGATTGAATCAGTGCATATCAGTTATTGTCACGGTTAGCACTAGATTCTGTGTAAATTAAATAAAGAAATATTGATATAGAAAAATTTGTTCAATTGAATTAGTGCAAACCAATTACTGGCACGTTTAGCACTAAATTCTGTATAATCGAATAAGGGAATGATATTGAATTGTTTTATTCAATTGAATCAGTGCAAACCAGTTATTGTCACGGTTAGCACTAGATTCAGATTAAATGAATAAAGAACTATTTGACACAAAATGTTATTTTCGATTTAATCAGTGCAAACCAGTTATTGGCACGGTTATCACTAGATTCAGATTAAATGAATAAGTAACCATTTAATACAAATTGTTATGTTCGCTTTAATCAGTGCAAACCAGTTATTGGCACGGTTAGCACTAGATTCAGATTAAATGAATAAAGAACCATTTGATACAAAAAATGATATACTCGATTGAATCAGTGCAAATCAATTTTTAGAACGGTTAGCACTGCATTCAGATTTGATGAATGAAGAACTATTTGATGTAAGATGTTATATTCGATTGAATCAGTGCAAACCTATTATTTGAACGGTTAGCACTAGATTCTGTGTAAATTAAATAAAGAAATATAGATATCAAAATGTTTGTTCAATTGAAGTAGTGCAAACCAATTATTGGCACGGTTAGCACTTAATTCTGTATAATCGAATAAGGGAATGATATTGAATTGTTTTTTTCGATTGAATCAGTGCAAACCAGTTATTGTCACGGTTAGCACTAGATTCAGATTAAATGAATAAAGAACTTTTTGATACATAATGTTATTTTCGATTGAATCAGTGCAAACCAGTTTCTGGCAAGGTTAGCACTAGATTCAGATTAAATGAATAAAGAACCATTTGATACAAAAAATGATATACTCGATTGAATCAGTGCAAATCAATTTTTAGAACGTTTAGCACTGCATTCAGATTTGATGAATGAAGAACTACTTGATGTAAGATGTTATATTCGATTGAATCAGTGCAAACCTATTATTTGAAGGTTAGCACTAGATTCTGTGTAAATTAAATAAAGAAATATTGATATCAAAATGTTTGTTCAATTGAAGTAGTGCAAACCAATTATTGGCACGGTTAGCACTTAATTCTGTATAATCGAATAAGGGAATGATATTGAATTGTTTTTTTCGATTGAATCAGTGCATATCAGTTATTGTCACGGTTAGCACTAGATTCTGTGTAAATTAAATAAAGAAATATTGATATAGAAAAATTTGTTCAATTGAATTAGTGCAAACCAATTACTGGCACGTTTAGCACTAAATTCTGTATAATCGAATAAGGGAATGATATTGAATTGTTTTATTCAATTGAATCAGTGCAAACCAATTATTGTCACGGTTAGCACTAAATTCAGATTAAATAAATAAAGAACTATTTGATACAAAGTGTAATCTTATATTTAATCAGTGCAAACCAGTTAATGGCACGGTTAGCACTAGAATCAGATTAAATGAATAAATAACTATTTGATACATAATGTTATTTTCGATTGAATCAGTGCAAACCAGTTATTGGCAAGGTTAGCACTAGATTCAGATTAAATGAATAAAGAACGATTTGATACAAAAAGTGATATACTCGATTGAATCAGTGCAAACCTATTATTTGAACGGTTAGCAATAGATTCAGTGTAAGTTAAATAAAGAAATATTGATATCAAAATGTTTGTTCAATTGAATTAGTGCAAACCAATTATTGGCACGGTTAGCACTAAATTCTGTATAATCGAATAAGGGAATGATATTGAATTGTTTTATTCGATTGAATCAGTGCAAACCAGTTATTGGCACGGTTAGCACTAGATTCAGATTAAATGAATAAAGAACTATTTGATACATAATGTTATTTTCGATTGAATCAGTGCAAACCAGTTATTGGCAAGTTTAGCACTAGATTCAGATTAAATGAATAAAGAACCATTTGATACAAAAAATGATATACTCGATTGAATCAGTGCAAATCAATTTTTAGAACGGTTAGCACTGCATTCAGATTTGATGAATGAAGAACTATTTGATGTAAGATGTTATATTCGATTGAATCAGTGCAAACCTATTATTTGAACGGTTAGCACTAGATTCTATGTAAATTATATAAAGAAATATTGATATCAAAATGTTTGTTCAATTGAATTAATGCAAACCAATTATTGGCACGGTTAGCACTTAATTCTGTATAATCGAATAAGGGAATGATATTGAATTGTTTTTTTCGATTGAATCAGTGCAAACCAGTTATTGGCACGGTTAACACTAGATTCAGATTAAATGAATAAAAAACTTTTTGATACATAATGTTATTTTCGATTGAATCAGTGCAAACCAGTTTCTGGCAAGGTTAGCACTAGATTCAGATTAAATGAATAAAGAACCATTTGATACAAAAAATGATATACTCGATTGAATCAGTGCAAACCTATTATTTGAACGGTTAGCACTAGATTCAGTGTAAATTAAATAAAGAAATATTGATATCAAAATGTTTGTTCAATTGAAGTAGTGCAAACCAATTATTGGCACGGTTAGCACTTAATTCTGTATAATCGAATAAGGGAATGATATTGAATTGTTTTTTTCGATTGAATCAGTGCATATCAGTTATTGTCACGGTTAGCACTAGATTCTGTGTAAATTAAATAAAGAAATATTGATATAGAAAAATTTGTTCAATTGAATTAGTGCAAACCAATTACTGGCACGTTTAGCACTAAATTCTGTATAATCGAATAAGGGAATGATATTGAATTGTTTTATTCGATTGAATCAGTGCAAACCAGATATTGTCACGGTTAGCACTAGATTCAGATTATATGAATAAAGAACAATTTGATACAAAATTTTATTTACTATTGAATCAGAGCAAAACAGTAATTGTCACGGTTAGCACTAGATTCAGATTAAATGAATAAAGAACTATTTGATACAAAATGTTATATTCGATTTAATCAGTGCAAACCAGTTATTGGCACGGTTAGCACTAGATTCAGATTAAATGAATAAAGAACCATTTGATACAAAAAATGATATACTCGATTGAATCAGTGCAAATCAATTTTTAGAACGGTTAGCACTGCATTCAGATTTGATGAATGAAGAACTATTTGATGTAAGATGTTATATTCGATTGAATCAGTGCAAACCTATTATTTGAACGGTTAGCACTAGATTCTATGTAAATTAAATAAAGAAATATTGATATCAAAATGTTTGTTCAATTTAATTAGTGCAAACCAGTTCTTGGCACGGTTAGCACTAAATTCTGTATAATCGAATAAGGGAAGGATATTGAATTGTTTTATTCGATTGAATCAGTGCAAACCAGTTATTGTCACGGTTAGCACTAGATTCAGATTAAATGAATAAAGAACTATTTGATACATAATGTTATTTTCGATTGAATCAGTGCAAACCAGTTTCTGGCAAGGTTAGCACTAGATTCAGATTAAATGAATAAAGAACCATTTGATACAAAAAATGATATACTCGATTGAATCAGTGCAAATCAATTTTTAGAACGTTTAGCACTGCATTCAGATTTGATGAATGAAGAACTACTTGATGTAAGATGTTATATTCGATTGAATCAGTGCAAACCTATTATTTGAAGGTTAGCACTAGATTCTGTGTAAATTAAATAAAGAAATATTGATATCAAAATGTTTGTTCAATTGAAGTAGTGCAAACCAATTATTGGCACGGTTAGCACTTAATTCTGTATAATCGAATAAGGGAATGATATTGAATTGTTTTTTTCGATTGAATCAGTGCATATCAGTTATTGTCACGGTTAGCACTAGATTCTGTGTAAATTAAATAAAGAAATATTGATATAGAAAAATTTGTTCAATTGAATTAGTGCAAACCAATTACTGGCACGTTTAGCACTAAATTCTGTATAATCGAATAAGGGAATGATATTGAATTGTTTTATTCAATTGAATCAGTGCAAACCAGTTATTGTCACGGTTAGCACTAGATTCAGATTAAATGAATAAAGAACTATTTGATACAAAATGTTATTTTCGATTTAATCAGTGCAAACCAGTTATTGGCAAGGTTAGCACTAGATTCAGATTAAATGAATAAATAACTATTTGATACATAATGTTATTTTCGATTGAATCAGTGCAAACCAGTTATTGGCAAGGTTAGCACTAGATTCAGATTAAATGAATACAGAACCATTTGATACAAAAAATGATATACTCGATTGAATCAGTGCAAACCTATTATTTGAACGGTTAGCACTAGATTCAGTGTAAATTAAATAAAGAAATATTGATATCAAAATGTTTGTTCAATTGAATTAGTGCAAACCAATTATTGGCACGGTTAGCACTAAATTCTGTATAATCGAATAAGGGAATGATATTGAATTGTTTTATTCGATTGAATCAGTGCAAACCAGTTATTGGCACGGTTAGCACTAGATTCTGTGTAAATTAAATAAAGAAATATTGATATCAAAATGTTTGTTCAATTGAATTAGTGCAAACCAATTATTGGCACGGTTAGCACTAAATTCTGTATAATCGAATAAGGGAATGATATTGAATTGTTTTATTCAATTGAATCAGTGCAAACCAGATATTGTCACGGTTAGCACTAGATTCAGATTAAATGAATAAAGAACTATTTGATACAAAGTGTTATTTTCGATTGAATCAGTGCAAACCAGTTATTGGCACGGTTAGCACTAGATTCAGATTAAATGAATAAATAACTATTTGATACATAATGTTATTTTCGATTGAATCATTGCAAACCAGTTATTGGCAAGGTTAGCACTAGATTCAGATTAAATGAATAAAGAACTATTTGATACAAAAAATGATATACTCGATTGAATCAGTGCAAACCTATTATTTGAACGGTTAGCACTAGATTCAGTGTAAATTAAATAAAGAAATATTGATATCAAAATGTTTGTTCAATTGAATTAGTGCAAACCAATTATTGGCACGGTTAGCACTAAATTCTGTATAATCGAATAAGGGAATGATATTGAATTGTTTTATTCGATTGAATCAGTGCAAACCAGTTATTGGCACGGTTAGCACTAGATTCAGATTAAATGAATAAAGAACTATTTGATACATAATGTTTTTTTTGATTGAATCAGTGCAAACCAGTTTTTGGCAAGGTTTGCTATTGATTAAGATTATATGAATAAAGAACCATTTGATACATAAAATGAAAAACTCGATTGAATCAGTGCAAATCAATTTTTAGAACGGTTAGCACTGCATTCAGATTTGATGAATGAAGAACAATTCGATGTAAGATGTTATATTCGATTGAATCAGTGGAAACCTATTATAGGAACGGTTCGCACTAGATTCTGTGTAAATTAAATAAAGAAATATTGATATCAAAATGTTTGTTCAATTGAATTAGTGGAAACCAATTATTGGCACGGTTAGCACTAAATACTGTATAAACGAATAAGGGAATGATATTGAATTGTTTTTTTCGATTGAATCAGTGCAAACCAGCTATTGCCACGGTTAGCACTAGATTCAGATTAAATGAATAAAGAACTATTTGATACATAATGTTATTTTCAATTGAAGCAGTGCAAACCAGTTATTGGCAAGGTTAGCACTAGATTCAGATTAAATGAATAAAGAACCATTTGATACAAAAAATGATATACTCGATTGAATCAGTGCAAATCAATTTTTAGAACGGTTAGGAATGCATTCGGATTTGATGAATGATAAACTATTTGATGTAAGATGTTATATTCGATTGAATCAGTGCAAACCTATTATTTGAACGGTTAGCACTAGATTCAGTGTAAATTAAATAAAGAAATATTGATATCAAAATGTTTGTTCAATTGAATTAGTGCAAACCAATTATTGGCACGGCTAGCACTAAATTCTGTATAAACGAATAAGGGAATGATATTGAATTGTTTTTTTCGATTGAATCAGTGCAAACCAGCTATTGTCACGGTTAGCACTAGATTCAGATTAAATGAATAAAGAACTATTTGATACAAAAAATGATTTACTGGATTGAATCAGTGGAAATCAATTTTTAGAACGGTTAGCAATGCATTCAGATTTGATGAATGAAGAACTATTTGATGTAAGTTGTTATATTCGATTGAATCAGTGCAAACCTTTTATTTGAAAGGTTAGCACTAGATTCAGTGTAAGTTAAATAAAGAAATATTGATATCAAAATGTTTGTTCAATTGTATTAGTGCAAACCAGTTATTGTCACGGTTAGCACTAGATTCAGATTAAAAGAATAAAGAACTATTTGATACATAATGTTATTTTCGATTGAATCAGTGCAAACCAGTTATTGGCACGGTTAGCACTAGATTCAGATTAAATGAATAAAGAACCATTTGATACAAAAAATGATATACTCGATTAAATCAGTGCAAATCAATTTTTAGAACGGTTAGCACTGCATTCAGATTTGATGAATGAAGAACTATTTGATTTAATATGTTATATTAGATTGAATCAGTGCATACCTTTTATTTGAACGGTTAGCACTAGATTCACATTAAATGAATAAAGAACCATTTGATACAAAAAATGATATACTGGATTGAATCAGTGGAAATCAATTTTTAGAACGGTTAGCAATGCATTCAGATTTGATGAATGAAGAACTATTTGATGTAAGTTGTTATATTCGATTGAATCAGTGCAAACCTTTTATTTGAAAGGTTAGCACTAGATTCAGTGTAAATTAAATAAAGAAATATTGATATCAAAATGTTTGTTCAATTGAATCAGTGCAAACCTATTATTTGAAGGTTAGCACTAGATTCTGTGTAAATTAAATAAAGAAATATTGATATCAAAATGTTTGTTCAATTGAATTAGTGCAAACCAATTCTTGGCACGGTTAGCAATAAATTCTGTATAATCGAATAAGGGAATGATATTTAATTGTTTTATTCGATTGACTCAGTGCAAACCAGTTATTGTCACGGTTAGCACTAGATTCAGATTACATGAATAAAGAACCATTTGATACAAAAAATGATATACACGATTGAATCAGTGCAAATCAATTTTTAGAACGGTTAGCACTGCATTCAGATTTGATGAATGAAGAACTATTTGATGTAAGATGTTATGTTCGATTGAATCAGTGCAAACCTATTATTTGAACGGTTAGCACTAGATTCAGTGTAAATTAAATAAAGAAATATTGATATCAAAATAATTGTTCATTTGTATTAGTGCAAACCAATTATTGGCAAGGTTAGCAATAGATTCAGATTAAATGAATAAAAAACCATTTGATACAAAAAATGATATACTCGATTGAATCAGTGCAAATTAATTTTTAGAACGGTTAGCACTGCATTCAGATTTGATGAATGAAGAACTATTTGATGTAAGATGTTATATTCGATTGAATCAGTGCAAACCTATTATTTGAACGGTTAGCACTAGATTCAGTGTAAATTAAATAAAGAAATATTGATATCAAAATGTTTGTTCAATTGAATTAGTGCAAACCAATTATTGGCACGGTTAGCACTAAATACTGTATAAACGAATAAGGGAATGATATTGAATTGTTTTTTTCGATTGAATCAGTGCAAACCAGTTATGGTCACGGTTAGCACTAGATTCAGATTAAATGAATAAAGAACTTTTTGATACATAATGTTATTTTCGATTGAATCAGTGCAAACCAGTTACTGGCAAGGTTAGCACTAGATTCAGATTAAATGAATAAAGAACCATTTGATACAAAAAATGATATACTCGATTGAATCAGTGCAAATCAATTTTTAGAACGGTTAGCACTGCATTCAGATTTTATGAATGAAGAACTACTTGATGTAAGATGTTATATTCGATTGAATCAGTGCAAACCTATTATTTGAAGGTTAGCACTAGATTCTGTTTAAATTAACTAAAGAAATATTGATATCAAAATGTTTGTTCAATTGAATTAGTGCAAACCAATTCTTGGCACGGTTAGCAATAAATTCTGTATAATCGAATAAGGGAATGATATTTAATTGTTTTATTCGATTGAATCAGTGCAAACCAGTTATTGTCACGGTTAGCACTAGATTCAGATTACATGAATAAAGAACCATTTGATACAAAAAATGATATACTCGATTGAATCAGTGCAAATCAATTTTTAGAACGGTTAGCACTGCATTCAGATTTGATGAATGAAGAACATATTTGATGTAAGATGTTATATTCGATTGAATCAGTGCAAACCTATTATTTGAACGGTTAGCACTAGATTCAGTGTAAATTAAATAAAGAAATATTGATATCAAAATGATTGTTCAATTGTATTAGTGCAAACCAATTATTTGCACGGTTAGCACTTAATTCTGTATAATCGAATAAGGGAATGATATTGAATTGTTTTATTCGATAGAATCAGTGCAAACCAGTTATTGGCACGGTTAGCACTAGATTCAGATTAAATGAATAAAGAACTATTTGATACATAATGTTATTTTCGATTGAATCAGTGCAAACCAGTTATTGGCAAGGTTAGCAATAGATTCAGATTAAATGAATAAAGAACCATTTGATACAAAAAATGATATACTCGATTGAATCAGTGCAAATTAATTTTTAGAACGGTTATCACTGCATTCAGATTTGATGAATGAAGAACTATTCGATGTAAGATGTTATATTCGATTGAATCAGTGGAAACCTATTATAGGAACGGTTAGCACTAGTGTCAGTGTAATTTAAATAAAGAAATATTGATATCAAAATGTTTGTTCAATTGAAGTAGTGCAAACCAATTATTGGCACGGTTAGCACTTAATTCTGTATAATCGAATAAGGGAATGATATTGAATTGTTTATTTGATTGAATCAGAGCAAACCAGTTATTGTCATGGTTAGCACTAGATTCAGATTAAATGAATAAAGAACTATTTGATACATAATGTTATTTTCGATTGAATCAGTGCAAACCAGTTATTGGCAAGGTTAGCACTAGATTCAGATTAAATTTATAAAGAACTATTTGATACATAAAGTTATTTTCGATTGAATCAGTGCAAACCAGTTATTGGCACGGTTAGCAATAGATTAAGATTAAATGAATAAAGAACCCTTTGATACAAAAAATGATATACTCGATTGAATCAGTGTAAATCAAATTTTAGAACGGTTAGCACTGCATTCAGATTTGATGAATGAAGAACTATTTGATGTAAGATGTTATATTCAATTGAATCAGTGCAAACCTATTATTTGAACGGTTAGCACTAGTGTCAGTGTAATTTAAATAAAGAAATATTGATATCAAAATGTTTTTTGAATTGAAGTAGTGCAAACCAATTATTGGCACGGTTAGCACTTAATTCTGTATAATCGAATAAGGGAATGATATTGAATTGTTTATTTGATTGAATCAGAGCAAACCAGTTATTGTTACGGTTAGCACTAGATTCAGATTAAATGAATAAAGAACTATTTGATACATAATGTTATTTTCGATTGAATCAGTGCAAACCAGTTATTGGCACGGTTAGCACTAGATTCAGATTAAATGAATAAAGAACTATTTGATACATAATGTTATTTTCGATTGAATCGGTGCAAACCAGTTATTGTCACGGTTAGCAGTAGATTCAGATTAAATAAATAAAGAACTATTTGATACAAAAAATGATATACTCGATTGAATCAGTGCAAATCAATTTTTAGAACGGTTAGCACTGCATTCAGATTTGATGAATGAAGAACTATTTGATGTAAGATGTTATATTCGATTGAATCAGTGCAAACCTATTATTTGAACGGTTAGCACTAGATTCAGTGTAAATTAAATAAAGAAATATTGATATCAAAATGATTGTTCATTTGTATTAGTGCAAACCAATTATTGGCAAGGTTAGCAATAGATTCAGATTAAATGAATAAAAAACCATTTGATACAAAAAATGATATACTCGATTGGATCAGTGCAAATTAATTTTTAGAACGGTTAGCACTGCATTCAGATTTGATGAATGAAGAACTATTTGAGGTAAGATGTTATATTCGATTGAATCAGTGCAAACCTATTATTTGAACGGTTAGCACTAGATTCAGATTAAATGAATAAAGAACTATTTGATACATAATGTTATTTTCGATTGAATCAGTGCAAACCAGTTATTGGCAAGGTTAGCACTAGGTTCAGATTAAGTGAATAAAGAACCATTTGATACAAAAAATGATATACTCGATTGAATCAGTGCAAACCTATTATTTGAACGGTTAGCACTAGATTCAGTGTAAATTAAATAAAGAAATATTGATATCAAAATGTTTGTTCAATTGAATTAGTGCAAACCAATTATTGGCACGGTTAGCACTAAATTCTGTATAATCGAATAAGGGAATGATATTGAATTGTTTTATTCGATTGAATCAGTGCAAATCTGTTATAGGCACGATTAGCACTAGAATCAGATTAAATAAATAAAGAACCCTTTGATACAAAAAATGATATACTCGATTGAATCAGTGCAAACCTATTATTTGAACGGTTAGCACTAGATTCAGTGTAAATTAAATAAAGAAATATTGATATCAAAATGTTTGTTCAATTGAATTAGTGCAAACCAATTCTTGGCACGGTTAGCAATAAATTCTGTATAATCGAATAAGGGAATGATAGTTACTTGTTTTATTCGATTGAATCAGTGCAAACCAGTTATTGTCACGGTTAGCACTAGATTCAGATTACATGAATAAAGAACCATTTGATACAAAAAATGATATACTCGATTGAATCAGTGCAAACCAATTTTTAGAACGGTTAGCACTGCATTTAGATTTGATGAATGAAGAACTATTTGATGTAAGATGTTATATTCGATTGAATCAGTGCAAACCAGTTATTGGCACGGTTAGCACTAGATTCAGATTAAATTAATAAAGAACTATTTGATACAAAATGTTATTTTCGATTGAATCAGTGCAAACCAGTTATTGGCACGGTTAGCACTAGATTAAGATTAAATGAATAAAGAACCCTTTGATACAAAAAATGATATACTCGATTGAATCAGTGTAAATCAATTTTTAGAACGGTTAGCACTGCATTCAGATTTGATGAATGAAGAACTATTTGATGTAAGATGTTATATTCAATTGAATCAGTGCAAACCTATTATTTGAACGGTTAGCACTAGTGTCAGTGTAAATTAAATAAAGAAATATTGATATCAAAATGTTTGTTCAATTGAATTAGTGCAAACCAATTATTGGCACGGTTAGCACTAGATTCAGATTAAATGAATAAAGAACCATTTGATACAAAAAATGATATACTCGATTGAATCAGTGCAAATCAATTTTTAGAACGGTTAGCACTGCATTCAGATTTGATGAATGAAGAACTATTTGATGTAAGATGTTATATTCGATAGAATCAGTTCAAACCTATTATTTGAAAGGTTAGCACTAGATTCGGTGTAAATTAAATAAAGAAATATTGATATCAAAATGATTGTTCAATTGTATTAGTGCAAACCAATTATTGGCAAGGTTAGCAATAGATTCAGATTAAATGAATAAAGAACTTTTTGATACAAAATTTTATTTTCGATTGAATCACTGCAAACCAGTTATTGGCACGGTTAGCACTAGATTCAGATTAAATCAATAAAGAACCATTTAATACAAAAAATGATATACTCGATTGAATCAGTGCAAACCAGTTATTGGCACGGTTAGCTCTAGATTCAGATTAAATGAATAATGAACTATTTGAAACAAAAAATGATATACTGGATTGAATCATTTAAAATCAATTTTTAGAACGGTTAGCACTGCATTCAGATTAGATGAATGAAGAACTATTTGATGTAAGATGTTATATTCAATTGAATCAGTGCAAACCTATTATTTGAACGGTTAGCACTAGTGTCAGTGTAATTTAAATAAAGAAATATTGATATCAAAATGTTTGTTCAATTGAAGTAGTGCAAACCAATTATTGGCACGGTTAGCACTAGATTCAGATTAAATGAATAAAGAACCATTTGAAACAAAAAATGATATACTCGATTGAATCAGTGCAAATCAATTTTTAGAACGGTTAGCACTGCATTCAGATTTGATGAATGAAGAACTATTTGATGTAAGATGTTATATTCGATTGAATCAGTGCAAACCTATTATTTGAACGGTTAGCACTAGATACAGTGTAAATTAAATAAAGAAATATTGATATCAAAATGATTGTTCAATTGTATTAGTGCAAACCAATTATTGGCAAGGTTAGCAATAGATTCAGATTAAATGAATAAAGAACTTTTTGATACATAATGTTATTTTCGATTGAATCAGTGCAAACCAGTTACTGGCAAGGTTAGCACTAGATTCAGATTAAATGAATAAAGAACCATTTGATACAAAAAATGATATACTCGATTGAATCAGTGCAAACCTATTATTTGAACGGTTAGCACTAGATTCAGTGTAAATTAAATAAAGAAATATTGATATCAAAATGTTTGTTCAATTGAATTAGTGCAAACCAATTATTGGCACGGTTAGCACTAAATTCTGTATAATCAAATAAGGGAATGATATTGAATTGTTTTATTCGATTGAATCAGTGCAAACCAGTTATTGGCACGGTTAGCACTAGATTCAGATTAAATGAATAAAGAACTATTTGATACATAATGTTATTTTCGATTGAATCAGTGCAAACCAGTTATTGGCAAGGTTAGCAATAGATTCAGATTAAATGAATAAAGAACCATTTGATACAAAAAATGATATACTCGATTGAATCAGTGCAAATCAATTTTTAGAACGGTTAGCACTGCATTCAGATTTGATGAATGAAGAACTATTTGATGTAAGATGTTATATTCGATTGAATCAGTGCAAACCTATTATTTGAACGGTTAGCACTAGATTCAGATTAAATGAATAAAGAACCATTTGATACAAAAAATGATATACTCGATTGAATCAGTGCAAATCAATTTTTAGAACGGTTACCACTGCATTCAGATTTGATGAATGAAGAAATACTTGATGTAAGATGTTATATACGATTGAATCAGTGCAAACCTATTATTTGAAGGTTAGCACTAGATTCTGTGTAAATTAAATAAAGAAATATTGATATCAAAATGTCTGTTCAATTGAAGTAGTGCAAACCAATTATTGGCACGGTTAGCACTAGATTCAGATTAAATGAATAAAAAACCATTTGATACAAAAAATGATATACTCGATTGAATCAGTGCAAATTAATTTTTAGAACGGTTAGCACTGCATTCAGATTTGATGAATGAAGAACTATTTGATGTAAGATGTTATATTCGATTGAATCAGTGCAAACCTATTATTTGAACGGTTAGCACTAGATTCAGTGTAAATTAAATAAAGAAATATTGATATCAAAATAATTGTTCATTTGTATTAGTGCAAACCAATTATTGGCAAGGTTAGCAATAGATTCAGATTAAATGAATAAAAAACCATTTGATACAAAAAATGATATACTCGATTGAATCAGTGCAAATCAATTTTTAGAACGGTTAGGAATGCATTCGGATTTGATGAATGATAAACTATTTGATGTAAGATGTTATAGTCGATTGAATCAGTGCAAACCTATTATTTGAACGGTTAGCACTAGATTCAGTGTAAATTAAATAAAGAAATATTGATATCAAAATGTTTGTTCAATTGAATTAGTGCAAACCAATTCTTGGCACGGTTAGCAATAAATTCTGTATAATCGAATAAGGGAATGATATTTAATTGTTTTATTCGATTGAATCAGTGCAAACCAGTTATTGTCACGGTTAGCACTAGATTCAGATTACATGAATAAAGAACAATTTGATACAAAAAATGATATACACGATTGAATCAGTGCAAACCTATTATTTGAACGGTTAGCACTAGATTCAGTGTAAATTAAATAAAGAAATATTGATATCAAAATGTTTGTTCAATTGAATAAGTGCAAACCAATTATTGGCACGGTTAGCACTAAATTCTGTATAATCGAATACGGGAATGATATTGAATTGTTTTATTCGATTGAATCAGTGCAAACCAGATATGCGCACCGTAAGCACTCGATTCAGATTAAATGAATAAAGAACCCTTTGATACAAAAAATGATATACTCGATTGAATCAGTGCAAACCTATTATTTGAACGGTTAGCACTAGATTCAGTGTAAATTAAATAAAGAAATATTGATATCAAAATGTTTGTTCAATTGAATTAGTGCAAACCAATTCTTGGCACGGTTAGCACTAAATTCTGTATAATCGAATAAGGGAATGATTTTTAATTGTTTTATTCGATTGAATCAGTGCAAACCAGTTATTGTCACGGTTAGCACTAGATTCAGATTACATGAATAAAGAACCATTTGATACAAAAAATGATATACTCGATTGAATCAGTGCATATCAATTTTTAGAACGGTTAGCACTGCATTCAGATTTGATGAATGAAGAACTATTTGATGTAAGATGTTATATTCGATTGAATCAGTGCAAACCTATTATTTGAACGGTTAGCACTAGATTCTGTATAATCGAATAAGGGGAGGATATTGAATTGTTTTATTCGATTGAATCAGTGCAAACCAGTTATTGTCACGGTTAGCACTAGATTCGGATTAAATGAATAAAGAACCATTTGATACATAATGTTATTTTCGATTGAATCTGTGCAAACAAGTTATTGGCAAGGTTAGCACTAGATTCAGATTAAATGAATAAAGAACCATTTGATACAAAAAATGATTTACTGGATTGAAGCAGTGGAAATCAATTTTTTAGAACGGTTAGCACTGCATTTAGATTTGATGAATGAAGAACTATTTGATGTAAGATGTTATATTCGATTGAATCAGTGCAAACCAGTTATTGTCACGGTTAGCACTAGATTCAGTGTAAGTTAAATAAAGAAATATTGATATCAAAATGTTTGTTCAATTGTATTAGTGCAAACCAATTATTGGCACGGTTAGCACTAGATTCAGATTGAATGAATAAAGAACTATTTGATACATAATGTTATTTTCGATTGAATCAGTGCAAACCAGTTATTGGCAAGGTTAGCACTAGATTCAGATTAAATGAATAAAGAACCATTTGATACAAAAAATGATATACTCGATTGAATCAGTGCAAATCAATTTTTAGAACGGTTAGCACTGCATTCAGATTACATGAATAAAGAACCATTTGATGTAAGATGTTATATTCGATTGAATCAGTGCAAACCTATTATTTGAACGGTTAGCACTAGATTCAGATTAAATGAATAAAGAACCATTTGATACAAAAAATGATATACTTGATTGAATCAGTGCAAATCAATTTTTAGAACAGTTAGCACTGCATTCAGATTTGATGAATGAAGAACTACTTGATGTAAGATGTTATATTCGATTGAATCAGTGCAAACCTATTATTTGAAGGTTAGCACTAGATTCTGTGTAAATTAAATAAAGAAATATTGATATCAAAATGTTTGTTCAATTGAATTAGTGCAAACCAATTCTTGGCACGGTTAGCAATAAATTCTGTATAATCGAATAAGGGAATGATATTTAATTGTTTTATTCGATTGAATCAGTGCAAACCAGTTATTGTCACGGTTAGCACTAGATTCAGATTACATGAATAAAGAACCATTTGATACAAAAAATGATATACACGATTGAATCAGTGCATACCTATTTTTTGAACCGTTAGCACTAGATTCAGTGTAAATTAAGGAAAGAAATATTGATATCAAAATCTTTGTTCAATTGAATTAGTGCAAACCAATTATTGGCACGGTTAGCACTAAATTCTGTATAATCGAATAAGGGAATGATATTGAATTGTTTTATTCGATCGAATCAGTGCAAACCAGTTATTGGCACGGTTAGCACTAGATTCAGATTAAATGAATAAAGAACCCTTTGATACAAAAAATGATATACTCGATAGAATCAGTGCAAACCTATTATTTGAACGGTTAGCACTAGATTTAGTGTAAATTAAATAAAGAAATATTGATATCAAAATGTTTGTTCAATTGAATTAGTGCAAACCAATTCTTGGCACGGTTAGCAATAAATTCTGTATAATCGAATAAGGGAATGATATTTAATTGTTTTATTCGATTGAATCAGTGCAAACCAGTTATTGTCACGGTTAGCACTAGATTCAGATTACATGAATAAAGAACCATTTGATACAAAAAATGATATACTCGATTGAATCAGTGCAAATCAATTTTTAGAACGGTTAGCACTGCATTTAGATTTGATGAATGAAGAACTATTTGATGTAAGATGTTATATTCGATTGAATCAGTGCAAACCAGTTATTGGCACGGTTAGCACTAGATTCAGATTAAATTAATAAAGAACTATTTGATACAAAATGTTATTTTCGATTGAATCAGTGCAAACCAGTTATTGGCACGGTTAGCACTAGATTAAGATTAAATGAATAAAGAACCCTTTGATACAAAAAATGATATACTCGATTGAATCAGTGTAAATCAATTTTTAGAACGGTTAGCACTGCATTCAGATTTGATGAATGAAGAACTATTTGATGTAAGATGTTATATTCAATTGAATCAGTGCAAACCTATTATTTGAACGGTTAGCACTAGTGTCAGTGTAAATTAAATAAAGAAATATTGATATCAAAATGTTTGTTCAATTGAATTAGTGCAAACCAATTATTGGCACGGTTAGCACTAGATTCAGATTAAATGAATAAAGAACCATTTGATACAAAAAATGATATACTCGATTGAATCAGTGCAAATCAATTTTTAGAACGGTTAGCACTGCATTCAGATTTGATGAATGAAGAACTATTTGATGTAAGATGTTATATTCGATTGAATCAGTGCAAACCTATTATTTGAACGGTTAGCACTAGATACAGTGTAAATTAAATAAAGAAATATTGATATCAAAATGATTGTTCAATTGTATTAGTGCAAACCAATTATTGGCAAGGTTAGCAATAGATTCAGATTAAATGAATAAATAACTATTTGATACAAAATTTTATTTTCGATTGAATCACTGCAAACCAGTTATTGGCACGGTTAGCACTAGATTCAGATTAAATCAATAAAGAACCATTTAATACAAAAAATGATATACTCGATTGAATCAGTGCAAACCAGTTATTGGCACGGTTAGCTCTAGATTCAGATTAAATGAATAATGAACTATTTGAAACAAAAAATGATATACTGGATTGAATCAGTGCAAATCAATTTTTAGAACGGTTAGCACTGCATTCGGATTTGATGAATGAAGAACTATTTGATGTAAGATGTTATATTCAAATCAAACAGTGCACACCTATTATTTGAACGGTTAGCACTAGTGTCAGTGTAATTTAAATAAAGAAATATTGATATCAAAATGTTTGTTCAATTGAATTAGTGCAAACCAATTATTGGCACGGTTAGCACTAGATTCAGATTAAATGAATAAAGAACCATTTGATACAAAAAATGATATACTCGATTGAATCAGTGCAAAACAATTTTTAGAACGGTTAGCACTGCATTCAGATTTGATGAATGAAGAACTATTTGATGTAAGATGTTATATTCGATTGAATCAGTGCAAACCTATCATTTGAACGGTTAGCACTAGATACAGTGTAAATTAAATAAAGAAATATTGATATCAAAATGATTGTTCAATTGTATTAGTGCAAACCAATTATTGGCAAGGTTAGCAATAGATTCAGATTAAATGAATAAAGAACTTTTTGATACATAATGTTATTTTCGATTGAATCAGTGCAAACCAGTTACTGGCAAGGTTAGCACTAGATTCAGATTAAATGAATAAAGAACCATTTGATACAAAAAATGATATACTCGATTGAATCAGTGCAAACCTATTATTTGAACGGTTAGCACTAGATTCAGTGTAAATTAAATAAAGAAATATTGATATCAAAATGTTTGTTCAATTGAATTAGTGCAAACCAATTATTGGCACGGTTAGCACTAAATTCTGTATAATCAAATAAGGGAATGATATTGAATTGTTTTATTCGATTGAATCAGTGCAAACCAGTTATTGGCACGGTTAGCACTAGATTCAGATTAAATGAATAAAGAACTATTTGATACATAATGTTATTTTCGATTGAATCAGTGCAAACCAGTTATTGGCAAGGTTAGCAATAGATTCAGATTAAATGAATAAAGAACCATTTGATACAAAAAATGATATACTCGATTGAATCAGTGCAAATCAATTTTTAGAACGGTTAGCACTGCATTCAGATTTGATGAATGAAGAACTATTTGATGTAAGATGTTATATTCGATTGAATCAGTGCAAACCTATTATTTGAACGGTTAGCACTAGATTCAGATTACATGAATAAAGAACCATTTAATACAAAAAATGATATACTCGATTGAATCAGTGCAAATCAATTTTTAGAACGGTTAGCACTGCATTCAGATTTGATGAATGAAGAAATACTTGATGTAAGATGTTATATTCGATTGAATCAGTGCAAACCTATTATTTGAAGGTTAGCACTAGATTCTGTGTAAATTAAATAAAGAAATATTGATATCAAAATGTCTGTTCAATTGAAGTAGTGCAAACCAATTATTGGCACGGTTAGCACTAGATTCAGATTAAATGAATAAAAAACCATTTGATACAAAAAATGATATACTCGATTGAATCAGTGCAAATTAATTTTTAGAACGGTTAGCACTGCATTCAGATTTGATGAATGAAGAACTATTTGATGTAAGATGTTATATTCGATTGAATCAGTGCAAACCTATTATTTGAACGGTTAGCACTAGATTCAGTGTAAATTAAATAAAGAAATATTGATATCAAAATAATTGTTCATTTGTATTAGTGCAAACCAATTATTGGCAAGGTTAGCAATAGATTCAGATTAAATGAATAAAAAACCATTTGATACAAAAAATGATATACTCGATTGAATCAGTGCAAATCAATTTTTAGAACGGTTAGGAATGCATTCGGATTTGATGAATGATAAACTATTTGATGTAAGATGTTATAGTCGATTGAATCAGTGCAAACCTATTATTTGAACGGTTAGCACTAGATTCAGTGTAAATTAAATAAAGAAATATTGATATCAAAATGTTTGTTCAATTGAATTAGTGCAAACCAATTATTGGCACGGCTAGCACTAAATTCTGTATAAACGAATAAGGGAATGATATTGAATTGTTTTTTTCGATTGAATCAGTGCAAACCAGCTATTGTCACGGTTAGCACTAGATTCAGATTAAATGAATAAAGAACTATTTGATACATAATGTTATTTTCGATTGAATCTGTGCAAACAAGTTATTGGCAAGGTTAGCACTAGATTCAGATTAAATGAATAAAGAACCATTTGATACAAAAAATGATTTACTGGATTGAATCAGTGGAAATCAATTTTTAGAACGGTTAGCAATGCATTCAGATTTGATGAATGAAGAACTATTTGATGTAAGTTGTTATATTCGATTGAATCAGTGCAAACCTTTTATTTGAAAGGTTAGCACTAGATTCAGTGTAAATTAAATAAAGAAATATTGATATCAAAATGTTTGTTCAATTGTATTAGTGCAAACCAGTTATTGGCACGGTTAGCACTAGATTCAGATTAAATGAATAAAGAACTATTTGATACATAATGTTATTTTCGATTGAATCAGTGCAAACCAGTTATTGGCAAGGTTAGCACTAGATTCAGATTAAATGAATAAAGAACCATTTGATACAAAAAATGATATACTCGATTGAATCAGTGCAAATCAATTTTTAGAACGGTTAGCACTGCATTCAGATTACATGAATAAAGAACCATTTGATGTAAGATGTTATATTCGATTGAATCAGTGCAAACCTATTATTTGAACGGTTAGCACTAGATTCAGATTAAATGAATAAAGAACCATTTGATACAAAAAATGATATACTTGATTGAATCAGTGCAAATCAATTTTTAGAACAGTTAGCACTGCATTCAGATTTGATGAATGAAGAACTACTTGATGTAAGATGTTATATTCGATTGAATCAGTGCAAACCTATTATTTGAAGGTTAGCACTAGATTCTGTGTAAATTAAATAAAGAAATATTGATATCAAAATGTTTGTTCAATTGAATTAGTGCAAACCAATTCTTGGCACGGTTAGCAATAAATTCTGTATAATCGAATAAGGGAATGATATTTAATTGTTTTATTCGATTGAATCAGTGCAAACCAGTTATTGTCACGGTTAGCACTAGATTCAGATTACATGAATAAAGAACCATTTGATACAAAAAATGATATACACGATTGAATCAGTGCAAATCAATTTTTAGAACGGTTAGCACTGCATTCAGATTTGATGAATGAAGAACTATTTGATGTAAGATGTTATATTCGATTGAATCAGTGCAAACCTATTATTTGAACGGTTAGCACTAGATTCAGTGTAAATTAAATAAAGAAATATTGATATCAAAATAATTGTTCATTTGTATTAGTGCAAACCAATTATTGGCAAGGTTAGCAATAGATTCAGATTAAATGAATAAAAAACCATTTGATACAAAAAATGATATACTCGATGGAATCAGTGCAAATTAATTTTTAGAACGGTTAGCACTGCATTCAGATTTGATGAATGAAGAACTACTTGATGTAAGATGTTATATTCGATTGAATCAGTGCAAACCTATTATTTGAAGGTTAGCACTAGATTCTGTTTAAATTAACTAAAGAAATATTGATATCAAAATGTTTGTTCAATTGAATTAGTGCAAACCAATTCTTGGCACGGTTAGCAATAAATTCTGTATAATCGAATAAGGGAATGATATTTAATTGTTTTATTCGATTGAATCAGTGCAAACCAGTTATTGTCACGGTTAGCACTAGATTCAGATTACATGAATAAAGAACCATTTGATACAAAAAATGATGTACTCGATTGAATCAGTGCAAATCAATTTTTAGAACGGTTAGCACTGCATTCAGATTTGATGAATGAGGACCTATTTGATGTAAGATGTTATATTCGATTGAATCAGTGCAAACCTATTATTTGAACGTTTAGCACTAGATTCAGTGTAAATTAAATAAAGAAATATTGATATCAAAATGATTGTTCAATTGTATTAGTGCAAACCAATTATTTGCACGGTTAGCACTTAATTCTGTATAATCGAATAAGGGAATGATAGTGAATTGTTTTATTCGATTGAATCAGTGCAAACCAGTTATTGGCACGGTTAGCACTAGATTCAGATTAAATGAATAAAGAACTATTTAATACATAATGTTATTTTCGATTGAATCAGTGCAAACCAGTTATTGACACGGTTAGCAATAGATTCAGATTAAATGAATAAAGAACCATTTGATACAAAAAATGATATACTCGATTGAATCAGTGCAAATTAATTTTTAGAACGGTTATCACTGCATTCAGATTTGATGAATGAAGAACTATTCGATGTAAGATGTTATATTCGATTGAATCAGTGGAAACCTATTATAGGAACGGTTAGCACTAGTGTCAGTGTAATTTAAATAAAGAAATATTGATATCAAGATGTTTGTTCAATTGAATTAGTGCAAACCAATTATTGGCACGGTTAGCACTTAATTCTGTATAATCGAATAAGGGAATGATATTGAATTGTTTATTTGATTGAATCAGAGCAAACCAGTTATTGTAATGGTTAGCACTAGATTCAGATTAAATGAATAAAGAACTATTTGATACATAATGTTATTTTCGATTGAATCAGTGCAAACCAGTTATTGGCAAGGTTAGCACTAGATTCAGATTAAATGAATAAAGAACTATTTGATACATAAAGTTATTTTCGATTGAATCAGTGCAAACCAGTTATTGGCACGGTTAGCACTAGATTAAGATTAAATGAATAAAGAACCCTTTGATACAAAAAATGATATACTCGATTGAATCAGTGTAAATCAAATTTTAGAACGGTTAGCACTGCATTCAGATTTGATGAATGAAGAACTATTTGATGTAAGATGTTATATTCAATTGAATCAGTGCAAACCTATTATTCGAACGGTTAGCACTAGTGTCAGTGTAATTTAAATAAAGAAATATTGATATCAAAATGTTTTTTGAATTGAAGTAGTGCAAACCAATTATTGGCACGGTTAGCACTTAATTCTGTATAATCGAATAAGGGAATGATATTGAATTGTTTATTTGATTGAATCAGAGCAAACCAGTTATTGTTACGGTTAGCACTAGATTCAGATTAAATGAATAAAGAACTATTTGATACATAATGTTATTTTCGATTGAATCAGTGCAAACCAGTTATTGGCACGGTTAGCACTAGATTCAGATTAAATGAATAAAGAACTATTTGATACATAATGTTATTTTCGATTGAATCGGTGCAAACCAGTTATTGTCACGGTTAGCAGTAGATTCAGATTACATGAATAAAGAACCATTTGATACAAAAAATGATATACTCGATTAAATCAGTGCAAATCAATTTTTAGAACGGTTAGCACTGCATTCAGATTTGATGAATGAAGAACTATTTGATGTAAGATGTTATATTCGATTGAATCAGTGCAAACCTATTATTTGAACGGTTAGCACTAGATTCAGTGTAAATTAAATTAAGAAATATTGATATCAAAATGATTGTTCATTTGTATTAGTGCAAACCAATTATTGGCAAGGTTAGCAATAGATTCAGATTAAATGAATAAAAAACCATTTGATACAAAAAATGATATACTCGATTGAATCAGTGCAAATTAATTTTTTAGAACGGTTAGCACTGCATTCAGATTTGATGAATGAAGAACTATTTGATGTAAGATGTTATATTCGATTGAATCAGTGCAAACCTATTATTTGAACGGTTAGCACTAGATTCAGATTAAATGAATAAAGAACTATTTGATACATAATGTTATTTTCGATTGAATCAGTGCAAACCAGTTATTGGCAAGGTTAGCACTAGATTCAGATTAAGTGAATAAAGAACCATTTGATACAAAAAATGATATACTCGATTGAATCAGTGCAAACCTATTATTTGAACGGTTAGCACTAGATTCAGTGTAAATTAAATAAAGAAATATTGATATCAAAATGTTTGTTCAATTGAATTAGTGCAAACCAATTATTGGCACGGTTAGCACTAAATTCTGTATAATCGAATAAGGGAATGATATTGAATTGTTTTATTCGATTGAATCAGTGCAAACCAGTTATTGGCACGGTTAGCACTAGATTCAGATTAAATGAATAAAGAACCCTTTGATACAAAAAATGATATACTCGATTGAATCAGTGCAAACCTATTATTTGAACGGTTAGCACTAGATTCAGTGTAAATTAAATAAAGAAATATTGATATCAAAATGTTTGTTCAATTGAATTAGTGCAAACCAATTCTTGGCACGGTTAGCAATAAATTCTGTATAATCGAATAAGGGAATGATATTTAATTGTTTTATTCGATTGAATCAGTGCAAACCAGTTATTGTCACGGTTAGCACTAGATTCAGATTACATGAATAAAGAACCATTTGATACAAAAAATGATATACTCGATTGAATCAGTGCAAATCAATTTTTAGAACGGTTAGCACTGCATTTAGATTTGATGAATGAAGAACTATTTGATGTAAGATGTTATATTCGATTGAATCAGTGCAAACCAGTTATTGGCACGGTTAGCACTAGATTCAGATTAAATTAATAAAGAACTATTTGATACAAAATGTTATTTTCGATTGAATCAGTGCAAACCAGTTATTGGCAAGGTTAGCACTAGATTAAGATTAAATGAATAAAGAACCCATTGATACAAAAAATGATATACTCGATTGAATCAGTGTAAATCAATTTTTAGAACGGTTAGCACTGCATTCAGATTTGATGAATGAAGAACTATTTGATGTAAGATGTTATATTCAATTGAATCAGTGCAAACCTATTATTTGAACGGTTAGCACTAGTGTCTGTGTAATTTAAATAAAGAAATATTGATATCAAAATGTTTGTTCAATTGAAGTAGTGCAAACCAATTATTGGCACGGTTAGCACTAGATTCAGATTAAATGAATAAAGAACCATTTGAAACAAAAAATGATATACTCGATTGAATCAGTGCAAATCAATTTTTAGAACGGTTAGCACTGCATTCAGATTTGATGAATGAAGAACTATTTGATGTAAGATGTTATATTCGATTGAATCAGTGCAAACCTATTATTTGAACGGTTAGCACTAGATACAGTGTAAATTAAATAAAGAAATATTGATATCAAAATGATTGTTCAATTGTATTAGTGCAAACCAATTATTGGCAAGGTTAGCAATAGATTCAGATTAAATGAATAAAGAACTTTTTGATACATAATGTTATTTTCGATTGAATCAGTGCAAACCAGTTACTGACAAGGTTAGCACTAGATTCAGATTAAATGAATAATGAACCATTTGATACAAAAAATGATATACTCGATTGAATCAGTGCAAACCTATTATTTGAACGGTTAGCACTAGATTCAATGTAAATTAAATAAAGAAATATTGATATCAAAATGTTTGTTCAATTGAATTAGTGCAAACCAATTATTGGCACGGTTAGCACTAAATTCTGTATAATCAAATAAGGGAATGATATTGAATTGTTTTATTCGATTGAATCAGTGCAAACCAGTTATTGGCACGGTTAGCACTAGATTCAGATTAAGTGAATAAAGAACCATTTGATACAATAAATGATATACTCGATTGAATCAGTGCAAATCAATTTTTAGAACGGTTACCACTGCATTCAGATTTGATGAATGAAGAACTATTTGATGTAAGATGTTATATTCGATTGAATCAGTGCAAACCTATTATTTGAACGGTTAGCAATAGATTCAGATTAAATGAATAAAGAACCATTTGATACATAATGTTATTTTCGATAGAATCAGTGCAAACCAGTTATTGTCACGGTTAGCACTAGATTCAGATTAAATGAATAAAAAACCATTTGATACAAAAAATGATATACTCGATTGAATCAGTGCAAATCAATTTTTAGAACGGTTAGCACTGCATTCAGATTTGATGAAGGAAGAACTATTTGATGTAAGATGTTATATTCGATTGAATCAGTGCAAACCTATTATTTGAACGGTTAGCACTAGATTCAGATTAAATGAATAAAGAACTATTTGATACATAATGTTATTTTCGATTGAATCAGTGCAAACCAGTTATTGGCAAGGTTAGCACTATATTCAGATTAAGTGAATAAAGAACCATTTGATACAAAAAATGATATACTCGATTGAATCAGTGCAAACCTATTATTTGAACGGTTAGCACTAGATTCAGTGTAAATTATATAAAGAACTATTGATATCAAAATGTTTGTTCAATTGAATTAGTGCAAACCAATTATTGGCACGGTTAGCACTAAATTCTGTATAATCGAATAAGGGAATGATATTGAATTGTTTTATTCGATTGAATCAGTGCAAACCAGTTATTGGCACGGTTAGCACTAGATTCAGATTAAATGACTAAAGAAGATTTTGATACCTTATGTTATTTTAGATTTTATCAGTGCAAACCAGTTATTGGCAAGGTTAGCACTAGATTCAGATTAAATGAATAAAGAACCATTTGATACAAAAAATGATATACTCGATTGAATCAGTGCAAATCAATTTTTAGAACGGTTAGCACTGCATTCAGAATTGATGAATGAAGAACTATTTGATGCAAGATGTTATATTCGATTGAATCAGTGCAAACCTATTATTTGAACGGTTAGCACTAGATTCAGATTACATGAATAAAGAACCATTTGATACAAAAAATGATATACTCGATTGAATCAGTGCAAACCAGTTATTGGCACGGTTAGCACTAGATTAAGATTAAATGAATAAAGAACCCTTTGATACAAAAAATGATATACTCGATTGAATCAGTGCAAACAACTTTTTATAAGGGTTAGCACTGCATTTAGATTTGATGAATGAAGAACTATTTGATGTAAGATGTTATATTCGATTGAATCAGTGCAAACCAGTTATTGGCACGGTTAGCACTAGATTCAGATTAAATTAATAAAGAACTATTTGATACAAAATGTTATTTTCGATTGAATCAGTGCAAACCAGTTATTGGCAAGGTTAGCACTAGATTAAGATTAAATGAATAAAGAACCCTTTGATACAAAAAATGATATACTCGATTGAATCAGTGCTAACCTATTATTTGAACGGTTAGCACTAGATTCAGTGTAAATTAAATAAAGAAATATTGATATCAAAATGTTTGTTCAATTGAATTAGTGCAAACCAATTATTGGCAAAGTTAGCACTAAATTCTGTATAATCGAATAAGGGAATGATATTGAATTGTTTTATTCGATTGAATCAGTGCAAACCAGTTATTGGCACGGTTAGCACTAGATTCAGATTAAATGAATAAAGAACCATTTGATACAAAAAATGATATACTCGATTGAATCAGTGCAAACCAATATTGGAACGGATAGCACTAGATAAAGTATAAATTAAATAAAGAAATATTGATATCAAAATGTTTGTTCAATTGAATCAGTGCAAACCAATTATTGGCACGGTTAGCACTAAATTCTGTATAATCGAATAAGGGAATGATATTGAATTGTTTTATTCGATTGAATCAGTGCAAACCAGTTATTGGCACGGTTAGCACTAGATTCAGATTAAATGAATAAAGAACTATTTGACACATAATGTTATTTTGGATTGAATCAGTGCAAACCAGTTATTGGCAAGGTTAGCACTAGATTCAGATTAAATGAATAAAGAACCATTTGATACAAAAAATGATATACTCGATTGAATCAGTGCAAATCAATTTTTAGAACGGTTAGCACTGCATTCAGATTTGATGAATGAAGAACTATTTGATGTAAGATGTTATATTCGATTGAATCAGTGCAAACCAGTTATTGGCACGGTTAGCACTAGATTCAGATTAAATTAATAAAGAACTATTTGATACAAAATGTTATTTTCGATTGAATCAGTGCAAACCAGTTATTGGCACGGTTAGCACTAGATTCAGATTAAATGAATAAAGAACCATTTGATACAAAAAATGATATACTCGATTGAATCAGTGCAAATCAATTTTTAGAACGGTTAGCACTACATTCAGATTTGATGAATGAAGAACTATTTGATGTAAGATGTTATATTCAATTGAATCAGTGCAAACCTATTATTTGAACGGTTAGCACTAGTGTCAGTGTAATTTAAATAAAGAAATATTGATATCAAAATGTTTGTTCAATTGTATTAGTGCAAACCAATTATTGGCACGGTTAGCACTAGATTCAGATTAAATGAATAAAGAACCATTTGATACAAAAAATGATATACTCGATTGAATCAGTGCAAATCAATTTTTAGAACGGTTAGCACTGCATTCAGATTTGATGAATGAAGAACTATTTGATGTAAGATGTTATATTCGATTGAATCAGTGCAAACCTATTATTTGAACGGTTAGCACTAGATACAGTGTAAATTAAATAAAGAAATATTGATATCAAAATGATTGTTCAATTGTATTAGTGCAAACCAATTATTGGCAAGGTTAGCAATAGATTCAGATTAAATGAATAAAGAACTTTTTGATACATAATGTTATTTTCGATTGAATCAGTGCAAACCAGTTACTGGCAAGGTTAGCACTAGATTCAGGTTAAATGAATAAAGAACCATTTGATACAATAAATGATATACTCGATTGAATCAGTGCAAACCTATTATTTGAACGGTTAGCACTAGATTCAGTGTAAATTAAATAAAGAAATATTGATATCAAAATGTTTGTTCAATTGTATTAGTGCAAACCAATTATTGGCTCGGTTAGCACTAAATTCTGTATAATCAAATAAGGGAATGATATTGAATTGTTTTATTCGATTGAATCAGTGCAAACCAGTTATTGGCACGGTTAGCACTAGATTCAGATTAAATGAATAAAGAACTATTTGATACATAATGTTATTTTCGATTGAATCAGTGCAAACCAGTTATTGGCAAGGTTAGCACTAGATTCAGATTAAATGAATAAAGAACCATTTGAAACAAAAAATGAAAAACTCGATTGAATCAGTGCAAATCAATTTTTAGAACGGTTACCACTGCATTCAGATTTGATGAATGAAGAACATATTTGATGTAAGATGTTATATTCGATTGAATCAGTGCAAACCTATTATTTGAACGGTTAGCACTAGATTCAGATTACATGAATAAAGAACCATTTAATACAAAAAATGATATACTCGATTGAATCAGTGCAAATCAATTTTTAGAACGGTTAGCACTGCATTCAGATTTGATGAATGAAGAAATACTTGATGTAAGATGTTATATTCGATTGAATCAGTGCAAACCTATTATTTGAAGGTTAGCACTAGATTCTGTGTAAATTAAATAAAGAAATATTGATATCAAAATAATTGTTCAATTGAATTAGTGCAAACCAATTATTGGCACGGTTAGCACTAGATTCAGATTAAATGAATAAAGAACCATTTGATACAAAAAATGATATACTCGATTGAATCAGTGCAAATCAATTTTTAGAACGGTTAGCACTGCATTCGGATTTGATGAATGAAGACCTACTTGATGTAAGATGTTATATTCGATTGAATCAGTGCAAACCTATTATTTGAAGGTTAGCACTAGATTCTGTGTAAATTAAATAAAGAAATATTGATATCAAAATGTTTGTTCAATTGAATTAGTGCAAACCAATTCTTGGCACGGTTAGCAATAAATTCTGTATAATCGAATAAGGGAATGATATTTAATTGTTTTATTCGATTGAATCAGTGCAAACCAGTTATTGTCACGGTTAGCACTAGATTCAGATTACATGAATAAAGAACCATTTGAAACAAAAAATGATATACTCGATTGAATCAGTGCAAATCAATTTTTAGAACGGTTAGCACTGCATTCAGATTTGATGAATGAAGAACTATTTGATGTAAGATGTTATATTCGATTGAATCAGTGCAAACCTATTATTTGAACGGTTAGCAATAGATACAGTGTAAATTAAATAAAGAAATATTGATATCAAAATGATTGTTCAATTGTATTAGTGCAAACCAATTATTGGCAAGGTTAGCAATAGATTCAGATTAAATGAATAAAGAACTTTTTGATACATAATGTTATTTTCGATTGAATCAGTGCAAACCAGTTACTGGCAAGGTTAGCACTAGATTCAGATTAAATGAATAAAGAACCATTTGATACAAAAAATGATATACTCGATTGAATCAGTGCAAACCTATTATTTGAACGGTTAGCACTAGATTCAGTGTAAATTAAATAAAGAAATATTGATATCAAAATGTTTGTTCAATTGAATTAGTGCAAACCAATTATTGGCACGGTTAGCACTAAATTCTGTATAATCGAATAAGGGAATGATATTGAATTGTTTTATTCGATTGAATCAGTGCAAACCAGTTATTGGCACGGTTAGCACTAGATTCAGATTAAATGAATAAAGAACTATTTGATACATAATGTTATTTTCGATTGAATCAGTGCAAACCAGTTATTGGCAAGGTTAGCACTAGATTCAGATTAAATGAATAAAGAACCATTTGATACAATAAATGATATACTCGATTGAATCAGTGCAAATCAATTTTTAGAACGGTTACCACTGCATTCAGATTTGATGAATGAAGAACATATTTGATGTAAGATGTTATATTCGATTGAATCAGTGCAAACCTATTATTTGAACGGTTAGCACTAGATTCAGATTACATGAATAAAGAACCATTTAATACAAAAAATGATATACTCGATTGAATCAGTGCAAATCAATTTTTAGAACGGTTAGCACTGCATTCAGATTTGATGAATGAAGAACTACTTGATGTAAGATGTTATATTCGATTGAATCAGTGCAAACCTATTATTTGAAGGTTAGCACTAGATTCTGTGTAAATTAAATAAAGAAATATTGATATCAAAATGTTTGTTCAATTGAAGTAGTGCAAACCAATTATTGGCACGGTTAGCACTTAATTCTGTATAATCGAATAAGGGAATGATATTGAATTGTTTTTTTCGATTGAATCAGTGCATATCAGTTATTGTCACGGTTAGCACTAGATTCAGATTAAATGAAAAAAGAACTATTTGATACATAATGTTATTTTCGATTGAATCAGTGCAAACCAGTTGTTGGCAAGGTTAGCACTAGATTCAGATTAAATGAATAAAGAACTATTTGATACATAATGTTATTTTCGATTGAATCAGTGCAAACCAGTTATTGGCACGGTTAGCACTAGATTAAGATTAAATGAATAAAGAACCCTTTGATACAAAAAATGATATACTCGATTGAATCAGTGTAAATCAAATTTTAGAACGGTTAGCACTGCATTCAGATTTGATGAATGAAGAACTATTTGTTGTAAGATGTTATATTCAATTGAATCAGTGCAAACCTATTATTTGAAGGTTAGCACTAGATTCTGTGTAAATTAAATAAAGAAATATTGATATCAAAATGTTTGTTCAATTGAATTAGTGCAAACCAATTCTTGGCACGGTTAGCAATAAATTCTGTATAATCGAATAAGGGAATGATATTTAATTGTTTTATTCGATTGAATCAGTGCAAACCAGTTATTGTCACGGTTAGCACTAGATTCAGATTACATGAATAAAGAACCATTTGAAACAAAAAATGATATACTCGATTGAATCAGTGCAAATCAATTTTTAGAACGGTTAGCACTGCATTCAGATTTGATGAATGAAGAACTATTTGATGTAAGATGTTATATTCGATTGAATCAGTGCAAACCTATTATTTGAACGGTTAGCAATAGATACAGTGTAAATTAAATAAAGAAATATTGATATCAAAATGATTGTTCAATTGTATTAGTGCAAACCAATTATTGGCAAGGTTAGCAATAGATTCAGATTAAATGAATAAAGAACTTTTTGATACATAATGTTATTTTCGATTGAATCAGTGCAAACCAGTTACTGGCAAGGTTAGCACTAGATTCAGATTAAATGAATAAAGAACCATTTGATACAAAAAATGATATACTCGATTGAATTAGTGCAACCCATTATTTGAACGGTTAGCACTAGATTCAGTGTAAATTAAATAAAGAAATATTGATATCAAAATGTTTGTTCAATTGAATTAGTGCAAACCAATTATTGGCACGGTTAGCACTAAATTCTGTATAATCAAATAAGGGAATGATATTGAATTGTTTTATTCGATTGAATCAGTGCAAACCAGTTATTGGCACGGTTAGCACTAGATTCAGATTAAATGAATAAAGAACTATTTGATACATAATGTTATTTTCGATTGAATCAGTGCAAACCAGTTATTGGCAAGGTTAGCAATAGATTCAGATTAAATGAATAAAGAACCATTTGATACAAAAAATGATATACTCGATTGAATCAGTGCAAATCAATTTTTAGAACGGTTAGCACTGCATTCAGATTTGATGAATGAAGAACTATTTGATGTAAGATGTTATATTCGATTGAATCAGTGCAAACCTATTATTTGAACGGTTAGCACTAGATTCAGATTACATGAATAAAGAACCATTTAATACAAAAAATGATATACTCGATTGAATCAGTGCAAATCAATTTTTAGAACGGTTAGCACTGCATTCAGATTTGATGAATGAAGAACTACTTGATGTAAGATGTTATATTCGATTGAATCAGTGCAAACCTATTATTTGAAGGTTAGCACTAGATTCTGTGTAAATTAAATAAAGAAATATTGATATCAAAATGTTTGTTCAATTGAAGTAGTGCAAACCAATTATTGGCACGGTTAGCACTTAATTCTGTATAATCGAATAAGGGAATGATATTGAATTGTTTTTTTCGATTGAATCAGTGCATATCAGTTATTGTCACGGTTAGCACTAGATTCAGATTAAATGAAAAAAGAACTATTTGATACATAATGTTATTTTCGATTGAATCAGTGCAAACCAGTTGTTGGCAAGGTTAGCACTAGATTCAGATTAAATGAATAAAGAACTATTTGATACATAATGTTATTTTCGATTGAATCAGTGCAAACCAGTTATTGGCACGGTTAGCACTAGATTAAGATTAAATGAATAAAGAACCCTTTGATACAAAAAATGATATACTCGATTGAATCAGTGTAAATCAAATTTTAGAACGGTTAGCACTGCATTCAGATTTGATGAATGAAGAACTATTTGTTGTAAGATGTTATATTCAATTGAATCAGTGCAAACCTATTATTTGAACGGTTAGCACTAGTGTCAGTGTAATTTAAATAAAGAAATATTGATATCAAAATGTTTGTTGAATTGAAGTAGTGCAAACCAATTATTGGCACGGTTAGCACTTAATTCTGTATAATCGAATAAGGGAATGATATTGAATTGTTTATTTGATTGAATCAGAGCAAACCCGTTATTGTTACGGTTAGCACTAGATTCAGATTAAATGAATAAAGAACTATTTGATACATAATGTTATTTTCGATTGAATCAGTGCAAACGAGTTATTGGCAGGGTTAGCACTAGATTCAGATTAAATGAATAAAGAACTATTTGATACATAATGTTATTTTCGATTGAATCAGTGCAAACCAGTTATTGGCACGGTTAGCACTTAATTCTGTATAATCGAATAAGGGAATGATATTGAATTGTTTATTTGATTGAATCAGAGCAAACCAGTTATTGGCAAGGTTAGCAATAGATTCAGATTAAATGAATAAAGAACTTTTTGATACATAATGTTATTTTCGATTGAATCAGTGCAAACCAGTTACTGGCAAGGTTAGCACTAGATTCAGATTAAATGAATAAAGAACGATTTGATACTAAAAATGATATACTCGATTGAATCAGTGCAAACCTATTATTTGAACGGTTAGCACTAGATTCAGTGTAAATTAAATAAAGAAATATTGATACAAAATGTTATTTTCGATTGAATCAGAGCAAACCAGTTATTGGCAAGGTTAGCACTAAATTCAGATTAAATGAATAAAGAACTATTTGATACATAATGTTATTTTCGATTGAATCAGTGCAAACCAGTTATTGGCAGGGTTAGCACTAGATTCAGATTAAATGAATAAAGAACTATTTGATACATAATGTTATTTTCGATTGAATCAGTGCAAACCAATTATTGGCAAGGTTAGCAATAGATTCAGATTAAATGAATAAAGAACTTTTTGATACATAATGTTATTTTCGATTGAATCAGTGCAAACCAGTTACAGGCAAGATTAGCACTAGATTCAGATTAAATGAATAAAGAACCATTTGATACAAAAAATGATATACTCGATTGAATCAGTGCAAACCTATTATTTGAACGGTTAGCACTAGATTCAGTGTAAATTAAATAAAGAAATATTGATATCAAAATGTTTGTTCAATTGAATTAGTGCAAACCAATTATTGGCACGGTTAGCACTAAATTCTGTATAATCAAATAAGGGAATGATATTGAATTGTTTTATTCGATTGAATCAGTGCAAACCAGTTATTGGCACGGTTAGCACTAGATTCAGATTAAATGAATAAAGAACTATTTGATACATAATGTTATTTTCGATTGAATCAGTGCAAACCAGTTATTGGCACGGTTAGCAATAGATTCAGATTAAATGAATAAAGAACCATTTGATACAAAAAATGATATACTCGATTGAATCAGTGCAAATCAATTTTTAGAACGGTTAGCACTGCATTCAGATTTGATGAATGAAGAACTATTTGATGTAAGATGTTATATTCGATTGAATCAGTGCAAACCTATTATTTGAACGGTTAGCACTAGATTCAGATTACATGAATAAAGAACCATTTAATACAAAAAATGATATACTCGATTGAATCAGTGCAAATCAATTTTTAGAACGGTTAGCACTGCATTCAGATTTGATGAATGAAGAACTACTTGATGTAAGATGTTATATTCGATTGAATCAGTGCAAACCTATTATTTGAAGGTTAGCACTAGATTCTGTGTAAATTAAATAAAGAAATATTGATATCAAAATGTTTGTTCAATTGAAGTAGTGCAAACCAATTATTGGCACGGTTAGCACTTAATTCTGTATAATCGAATAAGGGAATGATATTGAATTGTTTTTTTCGATTGAATCAGTGCATATCAGTTATTGTCACGGTTAGCACTAGATTCAGATTAAATGAAAAAAGAACTATTTGATACATAATGTTATTTTCGATTGAATCAGTGCAAACCAGTTGTTGGCAAGGTTGGCACTAGATTCAGATTAAATGAATAAAGAACTATTTGATACATAATGTTATTTTCGATTGAATCAGTGCAAACCAGTTATTGGCACGGTTAGCACTAGATTAAGATTAAATGAATAAAGAACCCTTTGATACAAAAAATGATATACTCGATTGAATCAGTGTAAATCAAATTTTAGAACGGTTAGCACTGCATTCAGATTTGATGAATGAAGAACTATTTGTTGTAAGATGTTATATTCAATTGAATCAGTGCAAACCTATTATTTGAACGGTTAGCACTAGTGTCAGTGTAATTTAAATAAAGAAATATTGATATCAAAATGTTTGTTGAATTGAAGTAGTGCAAACCAATTATTGGCACGGTTAGCACTTAATTCTGTATAATCGAATAAGGGAATGATATTGAATTGTTTATTTGATTGAATCAGAGCAAACCAGTTATTGTTACGGTTAGCACTAGATTCAGATTAAATGAATAAAGAACTATTTGATACATAATGTTATTTTCGATTGAATCAGTGCAAACCAGTTATTGGCAGGGTTAGCACTAGATTCAGATTAAATGAATAAAGAACTATTTGATACATAATGTTATTTTCGATTGAATCAGTGCAAACCAGTTATTGGCAAGGTTAGCACTTAATTCTGTATAATCGAATAAGGGAATGATATTGAATTGTTTATTTGATTGAATCAGAGCAAACCAGTTATTGTTACGGTTAGCACTAGATTCAGATTAAATGAATAAAGAACTATTTGATACATAATGTTATTTTCGATTGAATCAGTGCAAACCAGTTATTGGCACGGTTAGCACTAGATTAAGATTAAATGAATAAAGAACCCTTTGATACAAAAAATGATATACTCGATTGAATCAGTGTAAATCAAATTTTAGAACGGTTAGCACTGCATTCAGATTTGATGAATGAAGAACTATTTGTTGTAAGATGTTATATTCAATTGAATCAGTGCAAACCTATTATTTGAACGGTTAGCACTAGTGTCAGTGTAATTTAAATAAAGAAATATTGATATCAAAATGTTTGTTGAATTGAAGTAGTGCAAACCAGTTATTGGCAAGGTTAGCACTTAATTCTGTATAATCGAATAAGGGAATGATATTGAATTGTTTATTTGATTGAATCAGAGCAAACCAGTTATTGTTACGGTTAGCACTAGATTCAGATTAAATGAATAAAGAACTATTTGATACATAATGTTATTTTCGATTGAATCAGTGCTAACCAGTTATTGGCAAGGTTAGCACTAGATTCAGATTAAATGAATAAAGAACCATTTGATACAAAAAATGATTTACTCGATTGAATCAGTGCAAATCAATTTTAAGAACGGTTAGCACTGCATTCAGATTTGATGAATGAAGAACTATTTGATGTAAGATGTTTTATTCGATTGAATCAGTGCAAACCTATTATTTTAAGGGTTAGCACTAGATTCAGTTTAAATTAAATAAAGAAATATTGATATCAAAATGTTTGTTCAATTGAATTAGTGCAAACCATTTATTGGCACGGTTAGCACTAAATACTGTATAAACGAATAAGGGAATGATATTTAATTGTCTTATTCAATTGAATCAGTGCAAACCAGTTATTGGCACGGTTAGCACTTAATTCTGTATAATCGAATAAGGGAATGATATTGAATTGTTTATTTGATTGAATCAGAGCAAACCAGTTATTGTTACGGTTAGCACTAGATTCAGATTAAATGAATAAAGAACTATTTGATACATAATGTTATTTTCGATTGAATCAGTGCAAACCAGTTATTGGCAGGGTTAGCACTAGATTCAGATTAAATGAATAAAGAACTATTTGATACATAATGTTATTTTCGATTGAATCAGTGCAAACCAGTTATTGGCAAGGTTAGCACTAGATTCAGATTAAATGAATAAAGAACTATTTGATACATAATGTTATTTTCGATTGAATCAGTGCTAACCAGTTATTGGCAAGGTTAGCACTAGATTCAGATTAAATGAATAAAGAACCATTTGATACAAAAAATGATTTACTCGATTGAATCAGTGCAAATCAATTTTAAGAACGGTTAGCACTGCATTCAGATTTGATGAATGAAGAACTATTTGATGTAAGATGTTTTATTCGATTGAATCAGTGCAAACCTATTATTTGAAGGGTTAGCACTAGATTCAGTTTAAATTAAATAAAGAAATATTGATATCAAAATGTTTGTTCAATTGAATTAGTGCAAACCATTTATTGGCACGGTTAGCACTAAATACTGTATAAACGAATAAGGGAATGATATTTAATTGTCTTATTCAATTGAATCAGTGCAAACCAATTATTGGCAAGGTTAGCAATAGATTCAGATTAAATGAATAAAGAACTTTTTGATACATAATGTTATTTTCGATTGAATCAGTGCAAACCAGTTATTGGCAAGGTTAGCACTAGATTCAGATTAAATGAATAAAGAACTATTTGATACATAATGTTATTTTCGATTGAATCAGTGCAAACCAGTTATTGGCAAGGTTAGCACTAGATTCAGATTAAGTGAATAAAGAACCATTTGATACAAAAAATGATATACTCGATTGAATCAGTGCAAACCTATTATTTGAACGGTTAGCACTAGATTCAGTGTAAATTAAATAAAGAAATATTGATATCAAAATGTTTGTTCAATTGAATTAGTGCAAACCAATTATTGGCACGGTTAGCACTAAATTCTGTATAATCGAAAAAGGGAATGATATTGAATTGTTTTATTCGATTGAATCAGTGCAAACCAGTTATTGTTACGGTTAGCACTAGATTCAGATTAAATGAATAAAGAACTATTTGATACATAAAGTTATTTTCGATTGAATCAGTGCAAACCAGTTATTGGCACGGTTAGCGCTAGATTAAGATTAAATGAATAAAGAACCCTTTGATACAAAAAATGATATACTCGATTGAATCAGTGTAAATCAAATTTTAGAACGGTTAGCACTGCATTCGGATTTGATGAATGAAGAACTATTTGATTTAAGATGTTATATTCGATTGAATCAGTGCAAACCTATTATTTGAACGGTTAGCACTAGATTCAGATTAAATGAATAAAGAACTATTTGATACAAAGTGTTATTTTCGACTGAATCAGTCCAAACTAGTTATTGGCAAGGTTAGCACTAGATTCAGATTAAGTGAATAAAGAACCATTTGATACAAAAAATGATATACTCGATTGAATCAGTGCAAATCAATTTTTAGAACGGTTATCACTGCATTCAGATTTGATGAATGAAGAACTATTTGATGTAAGATGTTATATTCGATTGAATCAGTGCAAACCTATTATTTGAACGGTTAGCACTAGATTCAGATTAAATGAATAAAGAACTATTTGATACAAAGTGTTATTTTCGACTGAATCAGTCCAAACTAGTTATTGGCACGGTTAGCACTAGATTCAGATTACATGAATAAAGAACCATTTGATACAAAAAATGATATACTCGATTGAATCAGTGCAAATCAATTTTTAGAACGGTTAGCACTGCATTCAGATTTGATGAATGAAGAACTATTCGATGTAAGATGTTATATTCGATTGAATCAGTGGAAACCTATTATAGGAAGGGTTAGCACTAGTGTCAGTGTAATTTAAATAAAGAAATATTGATATCAAAATGTTTGTTCAATTGAAGTAGTGCAAACCAATTATTGGCACGGTTAGCACTTAATTCTGTATAATCGAATAAGGGAATGATATTGAATTGTTTATTCGATTGAATCAGTGCAAACCAGTTATTGTCACGGTTAGCACTAGATTCAGATTAAATGAATAAAGAACTATTTGATACATAATGTTATTTTCGATTGAATCATTGCAAACCAGTTATTGGCAAGGTTAGCACTAGATTCAGATTAAATGAATAAAGAACTATTTGATACAAAGTGTTATTTTCGATTGAATCAGTGCTAACCAGTTATTGGCAAGGTTAGCACTAGATTCAGATTAAATGAATAAAGAACCATTTGATACAAAAAATGATTTACTCGATTGAATCAGTGCAAATCAATTTTAAGAACGGTTAGCACTGCATTCAGATTTGATGAATGAAGAACTATTTGATGTAAGATGTTTTATTCGATTGAATCAGTGCAAACCTATTATTTGAAGGGTTAGCACTAGATTCAGTTTAAATTAAATAAAGAAATATTGATATCAAAATGTTTGTTCAATTGAATTAGTGCAAACCATTTATTGGCACGGTTAGCACTAAATACTGTATAAACGAATAAGGGAATGATATTTAATTGTCTTATTCAATTGAATCAGTGCAAACCAGTTATTGGCACGGTTAGCACTTAATTCTGTATAATCGAATAAGGGAATGATATTGAATTGTTTATTTGATTGAATCAGAGCAAACCAGTTATTGTTACGGTTAGCACTAGATTCAGATTAAATGAATAAAGAACTATTTGATACATAATGTTATTTTCGATTGAATCAGTGCAAACCAGTTATTGGCAGGGTTAGCACTAGATTCAGATTAAATGAATAAAGAACTATTTGATACATAATGTTATTTTCGATTGAATCAGTGCAAACCAGTTATTGGCAAGGTTAGCACTAGATTCAGATTAAATGAATAAAGAACTATTTGATACATAATGTTATTTTCGATTGAATCAGTGCTAACCAGTTATTGGCAAGGTTAGCACTAGATTCAGATTAAATGAATAAAGAACATTTGATACAAAAAATGATTTACTCGATTGAATCAGTGCAAATCAATTTTAAGAACGGTTAGCACTGCATTCAGATTTGATGAATGAAGAACTATTTGATGTAAGATGTTTTATTCGATTGAATCAGTGCAAACCTATTATTTGAAGGGTTAGCACTAGATTCAGTTTAAATTAAATAAAGAAATATTGATATCAAAATGTTTGTTCAATTGAATTAGTGCAAACCATTTATTGGCACGGTTAGCACTAAATACTGTATAAACGAATAAGGGAATGATATTTAATTGTCTTATTCAATTGAATCAGTGCAAACCAATTATTGGCAAGGTTAGCAATAGATTCAGATTAAATGAATAAAGAACTTTTTGATACAAAATGTTATTTTCGATTGAATCAGTGCAAACCAGTTATTGGCAAGGTTAGCACTAGATTCAGATTAAATGAATAAAGAACTATTTGATACATAATGTTATTTTCGATTGAATCAGTGCAAACCAGTTATTGGCACGGTTAGCACTAGATTCAGATTAAGTGAATAAAGAACCATTTGATACAAAAAATGATATACTCGATTGAATCAGTGCAAACCTATTATTTGAACGATTAGCACTAGATTCAGTGTAAATTAAATAAAGAAATATTGATATCAAAATGTTTGTTCAATTGTATTAGTGCAAACCAATTATTGGCACGGTTAGCACTAAATTCTGTATAATCGAATAAGGGAATGATATTGAATTGTTTTATTCGATTGAATCAGTGCAAACCGGTTATTGTTACGGTTAGCACTAGATTCAGATTAAATGAATAAAGAACTATTTGATACATAATGTTATTTTCGATTGAATCAGTGCAAACCAGTTATTGGCAAGGTTAGCACTAGATTCAGATTAAATGAATAAAGAACTATTTGATACATAATGTTATTTTCGATTGAATCAGTGCAAACCAGTTATTGGCACGGTTAGCACTAGATTAAGATTAAATGAATAAAGAACCCTTTGATACAAAAAATGATATACTCGATTGAATCAGTGTAAATCAAATTTTAGAACGGTTAGCACTGCATTCAGATTTGATGAATGAAGAACTATTTGATGTAAGATGTTATATTCGATTGAATCAGTGCAAACCTATTATTTGAACGGTTAGCACTAGATTCAGATTAAATGAATAAACAACTATTTGATACATAATGTTATTTTCGATTGAATCAGTGCAAACCAGTTATTGGCAAGGTTAGCACTAGATTCAGATTAAGTGAATAAAGAACCATTTGATACAAAAAATGATATACTCGATTGAATCAGTGCAAATCAATTTTTAGAACGGTTATCACTGCATTCAGATTTGATGAATGAAGAACTATTTGATGTAAGATGTTATATTCGATTGAATCAGTGCAAACCTATTATTTGAACGGTTAGCACTAGATTCAGATTAAATGAATAAAGAACTATTTGATACATAATGTTATTTTCGATTGAATCAGTGCAAACCAGTTATTGGCAAGGTCAGCACTAGATTCAGATTACATGAATAAAGAACCATTTGATACAAAAAATGATATACTCGATTGAATCAGTGCAAATCAATTTTTAGAACGGTTAGCACTGCATTCAGATTTGATGAATGAAGAACTATTCGATGTAAGATGTTATATTCGATTGAATCAGTGGAAACCTATTATAGGAACGGTTAGCTCTAGTGTCTGTGTAATTTAAATAAAGAAATATTGATATCAAAATGTTTGTTCAATTGAAGTAGTGCAAACCAATTATTGGCACGGTTAGCACTTAATTCTGTATAATCGAATAAGGGAATGATATTGAATTGTTTATTTGATTGAATCAGAGCAAACCAGTTATTGTCACGGTTAGCACTAGATTCAGATTAAATGAATAAAGAACTATTTGATACATAAAGTTATTTTCGATTGAATCAGTGCAAACCAGTTATTGGCACGGTTAGCACTAGATTAAGATTAAATGAATAAAGAACCTTTTGATACAAAAAATGATATACTCGATTGAATCAGTGTAAATCAAATTTTAGAACGGTTAGCACTGCATTCAGATTTGACGAATGAAGAACTATTTGATGTAAGATGTTATATTCAATTGAATCAGTGCAAACCTATTATTTGAACGGTTAGCACTAGTGTCAGTGTAATTTAAATAAAGAAATATTGATATCAAAATGATTGTTCATTTGTATTAGTGCAAACCAATTATTGGCAAGGTTAGCAATAGATTCAGATTAAATGAATAAAAAACCATTTGATACAAAAAATGATATACTCGATTGAATCAGTGCAAATTAATTTTTAGAACGGTTAGCACTGCATTCAGATTTGATGAATGAAGAACTATTTGATGTAAGATGTTATATTCGATTGAATCAGTGCAAACCTATTATTTGAACGGTTAGCACTAGATTCAGATTAAATGAATAAAGAACTATTTGATACATAATGTTATTTTCGATTGAATCAGTGCAAACCAGTTATTGGCAAGGTTAGCACTAGATTCAGATTAAGTGAATAAAGAACCATTTGATACAAAAAATGATATACTCGATTGAATCAGTGCAAACCTATTATTTGAACGGTTAGCACTAGATTCAGTGTAAATTAAATAAAGAAATATTGATATCAAAATGTTTGTTCAATTGAATTAGTGCAAACCAATTATTGGCACGGTTAGCACTTAATTCTGTATAATCGAATAAGGGAATGATATTGAATTGTTTATTTGATTGAATCAGAGCAAACCAGTTATTGTTACGGTTAGCACTAGATTCAGATTAAATGAATAAAGAACTATTTGATACATAATGTTATTTTCGATTGAATCAGTGCAAACCAGTTATTGGCAGGGTTAGCACTAGATTCAGATTAAATGAATAAAGAACTATTTGATACATAATGTTATTTTCGATTGAATCAGAGCAAACCAGTTATTGTCACGGTTAGCACTAGATTCAGATTACATGAATAAAGAACCATTTGATACAAAAAATTATATACTCGATTGAATCAGTGCAAATCAATTTTTAGAACGGTTAGCACTGCATTCAGATTTGTTGAATGAAGAACTATTTGATGTAAGATGTTATATTCGATTGAATCAGTGCAAACCTATTATTTGAACGGTTAGCACTAGATTCAGTGTAAATTAAATAAAGAAATATTGATATCAAAATGATTGTTCATTTGTATTAGTGCAAACCAATTATTGGCAAGGTTAGCAATAGATTCAGATTAAATGAATAAAAAACCATTTGATACAAAAAATGATATACTCGATTGAATCAGTGCAAATTAATTTTTAGAACGGTTAGCACTGCATTCAGATTTGATGAATGAAGAACTATTTGATGTAAGATGTTATATTCGATTGAATCAGTGCAAACCTATTATTTGAACGGTTAGCACTAGATTCAGATTAAATGAATAAAGAACTATTTGATACATAATGTTGTTTTCGATTGAATCAGTGCAAACCAGTTATTGTAAAGGTTAGCACTAGATTCAGATTAAGTGAATAAAGAACCATTTGATACAAAAAATGATATACTCGATTGAATCAGTGCAAACCTATTATTTGAACGATTAGCACTAGATTCAGTGTAAATTAAATAAAGAAATATTGATATCAAAATGTTTGTTCAATTGTATTAGTGCAAACCAATTATTGGCACGGTTAGCACTAAATTCTGTATAATCGAATAAGGGAATGATATTGAATTGTTTTATTCGATTGAATCAGTGCAAACCAGTTATTGTTACGGTTAGCACTAGATTCAGATTAAATGAATAAAGAACTATTTGATACATAATGTTATTTTCGATTGAATCATTGCAAACCAGTTATTGGCAAGGTTAGCACTAGATTCAGATTAAATAAATAAAGAACTATTTGATACAAAGTGTTATTTTCGATTGAATCAGTGCAAACCAGTTATTGGCACGGTTAGCACTAGATTCAGATTAAATGAATAATGAACCCTTTGATACAAAAAATGATATAGTCGATTTAATCATTGAAAATCAATTTTTAGAACGGTTAGCATTCCATTCAGATTTGATGAATGAAGAACTATTTGATGCAAGATGTTTTATTCGATTGAATCAGTGCAAAACAGTTATTGGCACGGTTAGCACTAGATTCAGATTAAATGAATAAAGAACTATTTGATACATAATGTTATTTTCGATTGAATCAGTGCAAACCAGTTATTGGCAAGGTTAGCACTAGATTCAGATTAAATGAATAAAGAACCATTTGATACAAAAAATGATATACTCGATTGAATCAGTGCAAATCAATTTTTAGAACGGTTAGCACTGCATTCAGATTTGATGAATGAAGAACTATTCGATGTAAGATGTTATATTCGATTGAATCAGTGGAAACCTATTATAGGAACGGTTAGCTCTAGTGTCTGTGTAATTTAAATAAAGAAATATTGATATCAAAATGTTTGTTCAATTGAAGTAGTGCAAACCAATTATTGGCACGGTTAGCACTTAATTCTGTATAATCGAATAAGGGAATGATATTGAATTGTTTATTTGATTGAATCAGAGCAAACCAGTTATTGTCACGGTTAGCACTAGATTCAGATTAAATGAATAAAGAACTATTTGATACATAAAGTTATTTTCGATTGAATCAGTGCAAACCAGTTATTGGCACGGTTAGCACTAGATTAAGATTAAATGAATAAAGAACCCTTTGATACAAAAAATGATATACTCGATTGAATCAGTGTAAATCAAATTTTAGAACGGTTAGCACTGCATTCAGATTTGACGAATGAAGAACTATTTGATGTAAGATGTTATATTCAATTGAATCAGTGCAAACCTATTATTTGAACGGTTAGCACTAGTGTCAGTGTAATTTAAATAAAGAAATATTGATATCAAAATGTTTTTTGAATTGAAGTAGTGCAAACCAATTATTGGCACGGTTAGCACTTAATTCTGTATAATCGAATAAGGGAATGATATTGAATTGTTTATTTGATTGAATCAGAGCAAACCAGTTATTGTTACGGTTAGCACTAGATTCAGATTAAATGAATAAAGAACTATTTGATACATAATGTTATTTTCGATTGAATCAGTGCAAACCAGTTATTGGCAGGGTTAGCACTAGATTCAGATTAAATGAATAAAGAACTATTTGATACATAATGTTATTTTCGATTGAATCAGAGCAAACCAGTTATTGTCACGGTTAGCACTAGATTCAGATTACATGAATAAAGAACCATTTGATACAAAAAATTATATACTCGATTGAATCAGTGCAAATCAATTTTTAGAACGGTTACCACTGCATTCAGATTTGTTGAATGAAGAACTATTTGATGTAAGATGTTATATTCGATTGAATCAGTGCAAACCTATTATTTGAACGGTTAGCACTAGATTCATTGTAAATTAAATAATGAAATATTGATATCAAAATGATTGTTCATTTGTATTAGTGCAAACCAATTATTGGCAAGGTTAGCAATAGATTCAGATTAAATGAATAAAAAACCATTTGATACAAAAAATGATATACTCGATTGAATCAGTGCAAATTAATTTTTAGAACGGTTAGCACTGCATTCAGATTTGATGAATGAAGAACTATTTGATGTAAGATGTTATATTCGATTGAATCAGTGCAAACCTATTATTTGAACGGTTAGCACTAGATTCAGATTAAATGAATAAAGAACTATTTGATACATAATGTTGTTTTCGATTGAATCAGTGCAAACCAGTTATTGGCAAGGTTAGCACTAGATTCAGATTAAATGAATAAAGAACCATTTGATACAAAAAATGATATACTCGATTGAATCAGTGCAAACCTATTATTTGAACGGTTAGCACTAGATTCAGTGTAAATTAAATAAAGAAATATTGATATCAAAATGTTTGTTCAATTGTATTAGTGCAAACCAATTATTGGCACGGTTAGCACTAAATTCTGTATAATCGAATAAGGGAATGATATTGAATTGTTTTATTCGATTGAATCAGTGCAAACCAGTTATTGTTACGGTTAGCACTAGATTCAGATTAAATGAATAAAGAACTATTTGATACATAATGTTATTTTCGATTGAATCAGTGCAAACCAGTTATTGGCAAGGTTAGCACTAGATTCAGATTAAATGAATAAAGAACTATTTGATACATAATGTTATTTTCGATTGAATCAGTGCAAACCAGTTATTGACACGGTTAGCACTAGATTCAGATTAAATGAATAAAGAACCCTTTGATACAAAAAATGATATACTCGATTGAATCAGTGTAAATCAAATTTTAGAACGGTTAGCACTGCATTCAGATTTGATGAATGAAGAACTATTTGATGTAAGATGTTATATTCGATTGAATCAGTGCAAACCTATCATTTGAACGGTTAGCACTAGATTCAGATTAGATGGATAAAGAACTATTTGATACATAATGTTATTTTCGATTGAATCAGTGCAAACCAGTTATTGGCAAGGTTAGCACTAGATTCAGATTAAGTGAATAAAGAACCATTTGATACAAAAAATGATATACTCGATTGAATCAGTGCAAAACAATTTTTAGAACGGTTAGCACTGCATTCAGATTTGATGAATGAAGAACTATTTGATGTAAGATGTTATATTCGATTGAATCAGTGCAAACCTATTATTTGAACGGTTAGCACTAGATTCAGATTAGATGGATCAAGAACTATTTGATACAAAATTTTATTTTCGATTGAATCACTGCAAACCAGTTATTGGCACGGTTAGCAGTAGATTCAGATTACATGAATAAAGAACCATTTGATACAAAAAATGATATACTCGATTGAATCAGTGCAAATCAATTTTTAGAACGGTTAGCACTGCATTCAGATTTGATGAATGAAGAACTATTCGATGTAAGATGTTATATTCGATTGAATCAGTGGAAACCTATTATAGGAACGGTTAGCTCTAGTGTCTGTGTAATTTAAATAAAGAAATATTGATATCAAAATGTTTGTTCAATTGAAGTAGTGCAAACCAATTATTGGCACGGTTAGCACTTAATTCTGTATAATCGAATAAGGGAATGATATTGAATTGTTTATTTGATTGAATCAGAGCAAACCAGTTATTGTCACGGTTAGCACTAGATTCAGATTAAATGAATAAAGAACTATTTGATACATAAAGTTATTTTCGATTGAATCAGTGCAAACCAGTTATTGGCACGGTTAGCACTAGATTAAGATTAAATGAATAAAGAACCCTTTGATACAAAAAATGATATACTCGATTGAATCAGTGTAAATCAAATTTTAGAACGGTTAGCACTGCATTCAGATTTGACGAATGAAGAACTATTTGATGTAAGATGTTATATTCAATTGAATCAGTGCAAACCTATTATTTGAACGGTTAGCACTAGTGTCAGTGTAATTTAAATAAAGAAATATTGATATCAAAATGTTTTTTGAATTGAAGTAGTGCAAACCAATTATTGGCACGGTTAGCACTTAATTCTGTATAATCGAATAAGGGAATGATATTGAATTGTTTATTTGATTGAATCAGAGCAAACCAGTTATTGTTACGGTTAGCACTAGATTCAGATTAAATGAATAAAGAACTATTTGATACATAATGTTATTTTCGATTGAATCAGTGCAAACCAGTTATTGGCACGGTTAGCACTAGATTCAGATTAAATGAATAAAGAACTATTTGATACATAATGTTATTTTCGATTGAATCAGTGCAAACCAGTTATTGGCACGGTTAGCACTAGATTCAGATTAAATGAATAAAGAACCATTTGATACAAAAAATTATATACTCGATTGAATCAGTGCAAATCAATTTTTAGAACGGTTAGCACTGCATTCAGATTTGATGAATGAAGAACTATTTGATGTAAGATGTTATATTCGATTGAATCAGTGCAAACCTATTATTTGAACGGTTAGCACTAGATTCACTGTAAATAAAATAAATAAAAAATGATATCAAAAAGATTGTTCATTTGTATTAGTGCAAACCAATTATTGGCAAGGTTAGCAATAGATTCAGATTAAATGAATAAAAAACCATTTGATACAAAAAATGATATACTCGATTGAATCAGTGCAAATTAATTTTTAGAGCGGTTAGCACTGCATTCAGATTTGATGAATGAAGAACTATTTGATGTAAGATGTTATATTCCATTGAATCAGTGCAAACCTATTATTTGAACGGTTAGCACTAGATTCAGATTAAATGAATTAAGAACTATTTGATACATTATGTTATTTTCGATTGAATCAGTGCAAACCAGTTATTGGCAAGGTTAGCACTAGATTCAGATTAAGTGAATAAAGAACCATTTGATACAAAAAATGATATACTCGATTGAATCAGTGCAAACCTATTATTTGAACGGTTAGCACTAGATTCAGTGTAAATTAAATAAAGAACTATTGATATCAAAATGTTTGTTCAATTGAATTAGTGCAAACCAATTATTGGCACGGTTAGCACTAAATTCTGTATAATCGAATAAGGGAATGATATTGAATTGTTTTATTCGATTGAATCAGTGCAAACCAGTTATTGGCACGGTTAGCACTAGATTCAGATTAAATGAATAAAGAACTATTTGACACATAATGTTATTTTCGATTGAATCAGTGCAAACCAGTTATTGGCAAGGTTAGCACTAGATTCAGATTAAATGAATAAAGAACCATTTGATACAAAAAATGATATACTCGATTGAATCAGTGCAAATCAATTTTTAGAACGGTTAGCACTGCATTCAGATTTGATGAATGAAGAACTACTTGATGTAAGATGTTATATTCGATTGAATCAGTGCAAACCTATTATTTGAAGGTTAGCACTAGATTCTGTGTAAATTAAATAAAGAAATATTGATATCAAAATGTTTGTTCAATTGAATTAGTGCAAACCAATTCTTGGCACGGTTAGCAATAAATTCTGTATAATCGAATAAGGGAATGATATTTAATTGTTTTATTCGATTGAATCAGTCAAACCAGTTATTGTCACGGTTAGCACTAGATTCAGATTACATGAATAAAGAACCATTTGATACAAAAAATGATATACTCGATTGAATCAGTGCAAATCAATTTTTAGAACGGTTAGCACTGCATTTAGATTTGATGAATGAAGAACTATTTGATGTAAGATGTTATATTCGATTGAATCAGTGCAAACCAGTTATTGGCACGGTTAGCACTAGATTCAGATTAAATTAATAAAGAACTATTTGATACAAAATGTTATTTTCGATTGAATCAGTGCAAACCAGTTATTGGCAAGGTTAGCACTAGATTAAGATTAAATGAATAAAGAACCCTTTGATACAAAAAATGATATACTCGATTGAATCAGTGTAAATCAATTTTTAGAACGGTTAGCACTGCATTCAGATTTGATGAATGAAGAACTATTTGATGTAAGATGTTATATTCGATTGAATCAGTGCCAACCTATTATTTGAACGGTTAGCACTAGATTCAGATTACATGAATAAAGAACCATTTGATACAAAAAATGATATACTCGATTGAATCAGTGCAAATCAATTTTTAGAACGGTTAGCACTGCATTCAGATTTGATGAATGAAGAACTATTTGATGTAAGATGTTATATTCGATTGAATCAGTGCAAACCAATTATTTTAACGGTTAGCACTAGATTCAGGGTAAATTATATAAATAAATATTGATATCAAAATGTTTGTTCAATTGAATTAGTGCAAACCAATTCTTGGCACGGTTAGCAATAAATTCTGTATAATCGAATAAGGGAATGATATTTAATTGTTTTATTCGATTGAATCAGTCAAACCAGTTATTGTCACGGTTAGCACTAGATTCAGATTACATGAATAAAGAACCATTTGATACAAAAAATGATATACTCGATTGAATCAGTGCAAATCAATTTTTAGAACGGTTATCATTGCATTCAGATTTGATGAATGAAGAACTATTTGATGTAAGATGTTATATTCGATTGAATCAGTGCAAACCAGTTATTGGCACGGTTAGCACTAGATTCAGATTAAATTAATAAAGAACTATTTGATACAAAATGTTATTTTCGATTGAATCAGTGCAAACCAGTTATTGGCACGGTTAGCACTAGATTAAGATTAAATGAATAAAGAACCCTTTGATACAAAAAATGATATACTCGATTGAATCAGTGTAAATCAATTTTTAGAACGGTTAGCACTGCATTCAGATTTGATGAATGAAGAACTATTTGATGTAAGATGTTATATTCAATTGAATCAGTGCAAACCTATTATTTGAACGGTTAGCACTAGTGTCAGTGTAATTTAAATAAAGAAATATTGATATCAAAATGTTTGTTCAATTGAAGTAGTGCAAACCAATTATTGGCACGGTTAGCACTAGATTCAGATTAAATGAATAAAAAACCATTTGATACAAAAAATGATATACTAGATTGAATCAGTGCAAATCAATTTTTAGAACGGTTAGCACTGCATTCAGATTTGATGAATGAAGAACTACTTGATGTAAGATGTTATATTCGATTGAATCAGTGCAAACCTATTATTTGAAGGTTAGCACTAGATTCTGTGTAAACTAAATAAAGAAATATTGATATCAAAATGTTTGTTCAATTGAATTAGTGCAAACCAATTCTTGGCACGGTTAGCAATAAATTCTGTATAATCGAATAAGGGAACGATATTTAATTGTTTTATTCGATTGAATCAGTGCAAACCAGTTATTGTCACGGTTAGCACTAGATTCAGATTACATGAATAAAGAACCATTTGATACAAAAAATGATATACTCGATTGAATCAGTGCAAATCAATTTTTAGAACGGTTAGCACTGCATTCAGATTTGATGAATGAAGAACTATTTGATGTAAGATGTTATATTCGATTGAATCAGTGCCAACCTATTATTTGAACGGTTAGCACTAGATTCAGATTACAGGAATAAAGAACCATTTGATACAAAAAATGATATACTCGATTGAATCAGTGCAAATCAATTTTTAGAACGGTTAGCACTGCATTCAGATTTGATGAATGAAGAACTACTTGATGTAAGATGTTATATTCGATTGAATCAGTGCAAACCTATTATTTGAAGGTTAGCACTAGCTTCTGTGTAAATTAAAGAAAGAAATATTGATATCAAAATGTTTGTTCAATTGAATTAGTGCAAACCAATTCTTGGCACGGTTAGCAATAAATTCTGTATAATCGAATAAGGGAATGATATTTAATTGTTTTATTCGATTGAATCAGTGCAAACCAGTTATTGTCACGGTTAGCACTAGATTCAGATTACATGAATAAAGAACCATTTGATACAAAAAATGATATACTCGATTGAATCAGTGCAAATCAATTTTTAGAACGGTTAGCACTGCATTCAGATTTGATGAATGAAGAACTATTTGATGTAAGATGTTATATTCGATTGAATCAGTGCAAACCAGTTATTGGCACGGTTAGCACTAGATTCAGATTAAATTAATAAAGAACTATTTGATACAAAATTTTATTTTCGATTGAATCAGTGCAAACCAGTTATTGGCACGGTTAGCACTAGATTAAGATTAAATGAATAAAGAACCCTTTGATACAAAAAATGATATACTCGATTGAATCAGTGTAAATCAATTTTTAGAACGGTTAGCACTGCATTCAGATTTGATGAATGAAGAACTACTTGATGTAAGATGTTATATTCGATTGAATCAGTGCAAACCTATTATTTGAAGGTTAGCACTAGATTCTGTGTAAATTAAATAAAGAAATATTGATATCAAAATGTTTGTTCAATTGAATTAGTGCAAACCAATTCTTGGCACGGTTAGCAATAAATTCTGTATAATCGAATAAGGGAATGATATTTAATTGTTTTATTCGATTGAATCAGTGCAAACCAGTTATTGTCACGGTTAGCACTAGATTCAGATTACATGAATAAAGAACCATTTGATACAAAAAATGATATACTCGATTGAATCAGTGCAAATCAATTTTTAGAACGGTTAGCACTGCATTCAGATTTGATGAATGAAGAACTATTTGATGTAAGATGTTATATTCGATTGAATCAGTGCAAACCTATTATTTGAAGGTTAGCACTAGATTCTGTGTAAATTAAATAAAGAAATATTGATATCAAAATGTTTGTTCAATTGAATTAGTGCAAACCAATTCTTGGCACGGTTAGCAATAAATTCTGTATAATCGAATAAGGGAATGATATTTAATTGTTTTATTCGATTGAATCAGTGCAAACCAGTTATTGTCACGGTTAGCACTAGATTCAGATTACATGAATAAAGAACCATTTGATACAAAAAATGATATACTCGATTGAATCAGTGCAAATCAATTTTTAGAACGGTTAGCACTGCATTCAGATTTGATGAATGAAGAACTATTTGATGTAAGATGTTATATTCGATTGAATCAGTGCAAACCTATTATTTGAACGGTTAGCACTAGATACAGTGTAAATTAAATAAAGACATATTGATATCAAAATGTTTGTTCAATTGTATTAGTGCAAACCAATTATTGGCAAGGTTAGCACTAGATTCAGATTAAATGAATAAAGAACCATTTGATACAAAAAATGATATACTCGATTGAATCAGTGCAAATCAATTTTTAGAACGGTTAGCACTGCATTCAGATATGATGAATGAAGAACTATTTGATGTAAGATGTTATATTCGATTCAATCAGTGCAAACCTATTATTTGAACGGTTTGCACTAGATTCAGTGTAAATTAAATAAAGAAATATTGATATCAAAATGTTTGTTCAATTGAATTAGTGCAAACCAATTATTGGCACGGTTAGCACTAAATACTGTATAAACGAATAAGGGAATGATATTGAATTGTTTTTTTCGATTGAATCAGTGCAAACCAGTTATTGTCACGGTTAGCACTAGATTCAGATTAAATGAATAAAGAACTTTTTGATACATAATGTTATTTTCGATTGAATCAGTGCAAACCAGTTTCTGGCAAGGTTAGCACTAGATTCAGATTAAATGAATAAAGAAACATTTGATACAAAAAATGATATACTCGATTGAATCAGTGCAAACCTATTATTTGAACGGTTAGCACCAGATTCAGTGTAAATTAAATAAAGAAATATTGATATCAAAATGTTTGTTCAATTGAATTAGTGCAAACCAATTATTGGCACGGTTAGCACTAAATTCTGTATAATCAAATAAGGGAATTATATTGAATTGTTTTATTCGATTGAATCAGTGCAAACCAGTTATTGGCACGGTTAGCACTAGATTCAGATTAAATGAATATAGAACTATGTGATACATAATGTTATTTTCGATTGAATCAGTGCAAACCAGTTATTGGCAAGGTTAGCAATAGATTCAGATTGAATGAATAAAGAACCATTTGATACAAAAAATGATATACTCGATTGAATCAGTGCAAATCAATTTTTAGAACGGTTAGCACTGCATTCAGATTTGATGAATGAAGAACTATTTGATGTAAGATGTTATATTCGATTGAATCAGTGCAAAACCTATTATTTGAACGGTTAGCACTAGATTCAGATTACATGAATAAAGAACCATTTAATACAAAAAATGATATACTCGATTGAATCAGTGCAAATCAATTTTTAGAACGGTTAGCACTGCATTCAGATTTGATGAATGAAGAACTATTCGATGTATGATGTTATATTCGATTGAATCAGTGGAAACCTATTATTGGCACGGTTAGCACTAAATTCTGTATAATCGAATAAGGGAATGATATTGAATTGTTTTATTCGATTGAATCAGTGCAAACCAGTTATTGTCACGGTTAGCACTAGATTCAGATTAAATGAATAAAGAACTATTTGATACAAAATGTTATTTTCGATTTAATCAGTGCAAACCAGTTATTGGCACGGTTAGCACTAGATTCAGATTAAATGAATAAAGAACTATTTGATACATAATGTTATTTTGGATTGAATCAGTGCAAACCAGTTATTGGCAAGGTTAGCACTAGATTCAGATTAAATGAATAAAGAACCATTTGATACAAAAAATGATATACTCGATTGAATCAGTGCAAACCTATTATTTGAACGGTTAGCACTAGATTCAGTGTAAATTAAATAAAGAAATATTGATATCAAAATGTTTGTTCAATTGAATTAGTGCAAACCAATTATTGGCACGGTTAGCACTAAATTCTGTATAATCGAATAAGGGAATGATATTGAATTGTTTTATTCGATTGAATTAGTGCAAACCCGTTATTGGCACGGTTAGCACTAGATTCAGATTAAATGAATAAAGAACTATTTGATACATAATGTTATTTTCGATTGAATCAGTGCAAACCAGTTATTGGCAAGGTTAGCACTAGATTCAGATTAAATGAATAAAGAACCATTTGATACAAAAAATGATATACTCGATTGAATCAGTGCAAATCAATTTTTAGAACGGTTAGCACTGCATTCAGATTTGATGAATGAAGAACTATTTGATGTAAGATGTTATATTCGATTGAATCAGTGCAAACCTATTATTTGAACGGTTAGCACTAGATTCAGTGTAAATTAAATAAAGAAATATTGATACAAAATGTTATTTTCGATTGAATCAGAGCAAACCAGTTATTGGCACGGTTAGCACTAGATTCAGATTAAGTGAATAAAGAACCATTTGATACAATAAATGATATACTCGATTGAATCAGTGCAAACCTATTATTTGAACGGTTAGCACTAGATTCAGTGTAAATTAAATAAAGAAATATTGATATCAAAATGTTTGTTCAATTGAATTAGTGCAAACCAATTATTGGCACGGTTAGCACTAAATTCTGTATAATCGAATAAGGGAATGATATTGAATTGTTTTATTCGATTGAATCAGTGCAAACCAGTTATTGGCACGGTTAGCACTAGATTCAGATTAAATGAATAAAGAACTATTTGATATATAATGTTATTTTCGATTGAATCAGTGCAAACCAGTTATTGGCAAGGTTAGCACTAGATTCAGATTAAATGAATAAAGAACCATTTGATACAAAAAATGATATACTCGATTGAATCAGTGCAAATCAATTTTTAGAACGGTTAGCACTGCATTCAGATTTGATGAATGAAGAACTACTTGATGTAAGATGTTATATTCGATTGAATCAGTGCAAACCTATTATTTGAAGGTTAGCACTAGATTCTGTGTAAATTAAATAAAGAAATATTGATATCAAAATGTTTGTTCAATTGAATTAGTGCAAACCAATTCTTGGCACGGTTAGCAATAAATTCTGTATAATCGAATAAGGGAATGATATTTAATTGTTTTATTCGATTGAATCAGTCAAACCAGTTATTGTCACGGTTAGCACTAGATTCAGATTACATGAATAAAGAACCATTTGATACAAAAAATGATATACTCGATTGAATCATTGCAAATCAATTTTTAGAACGGTTAGCACTGCATTCAGATTTGATGAATGAAGAACTATTTGATGTAAGATGTTATATTCGATTGAATCAGTGCAAACCAGTTATTGGCACGGTTAGCACTAGATTCAGATTAAATGAATAAAGAACTATTTGATACAAAATGTTATTTTCGATTGAATCAGTGCAAACCAGTTATTGGCACGGTTAGCACTAGATTAAGATTAAATGAATAAAGAACTATTTGATACAAAAAATGATATACTGGATTGAATCAGTGCAAATCAATTTTTAGAACGGTTAGCACTGCATTCAGATTTGATGAATGAAGAACTATTTGATGTAAGATGTTATATTCGATTGAATCAGTGCCAACCTATTATTTGAACGGTTAGCACTAGATTCAGATTACATGAATAAAGAACCATTTGATACAAAAAATGATATACTCGATTGAATCAGTGCAAATCAATTTTTAGAACGGTTAGCACTGCATTCAGATTTGATGAATGAAGAACTATTTGATGTAAGATGTTATATTCGATTGAATCAGTGCAAATCTATTATTGGAACGGTTAGCACTAGATTCAGATTACATGAATAAAGAACCATTTAATACAAAAAATGATATACTCGATTGAATCAGTGCAAATCAATTTTTAGAACGGTTAGCACTGCATTCAGATTTGATGAATGAAGAACTATTTGATGTAAGATGTTATATTCGATTGAATCAGTGCAAACCTATTATTTGAACGGTTAGCACTAGATTCAGATTAAATGAATAAAGAACCATTTGATACAAAAAATGATATACTCGATTGAATCAGTGCAAATCAATTTTTAGAACGGTTAGCACTGCATTCAGATTTGATGAATGAAGAACTATTTGATGTAAGATGTTATATTCGATTGAATCAGTGCAAACCTATTATTTGAACGGTTAGCACTAGATTCAGATTAAATGAATAAAGAACCATTTGATACAAAAAATGATATACTCGATTGAATCAGTGCAAATCACTTTTTAGAACGGTTAGCACTGCATTCAGATTTGATGAATGAAGAACTATTTGATGTAAGATGTTATATTCGATTAAATCAGTGCAAACCAGTTATTGGCACGGTTAGCACTAGATTCAGATTAAATGAATAAAGAACCCTTTGATACAAAAAATGATATACTCGATTGAATCAGTGTAAATCAATTTTTAGAACGGTTAGCACTGCATTCAGATTTGATGAATGAAGAACTATTTGATGTAAGATGTTATATTCGATTGAATCAGTGCCAACCTATTATTTGAACGGTTAGCACTAGATTCAGATTACATGAATAAAGAACCATTTGATACAAAAAATGATATACTCGATTGAATCAGTGCAAATCAATTTTTAGAACGGTTAGCACTGCATTCAGATTTGATGAATGAAGAACTACTTGATGTAAGATGTTATATTCGATTGAATCAGTGCAAACCTATTATTTAAACGGTTAGCACCAGATTCAGTGTAAATTAAATGAAGAAATATTGATATCAAAATGTTTGTTCAATTGAATTAGTGCAAACCAATAATTTGCAAGTTTAGAACTAAATTCTGTATAATCTAATAAGTGAATTATATTGAATTGTTTTATTCGATATAATCAGTGCAAACCAGTTATTGGCACGGTTAGCACTAGATTCAGATTAAATGAATAAAGAACTATTTGATACATAATGTTATTTTCGATTGAATCAGTGCAAACCAGTTATTGGCAAGGTTAGCAATAGATTCAGATTGAATGAATAAAGAACCATTTGATACAATAAATGATATACTCGATTGAATCAGTGCAAATCAATTTTTAGAACGGTTACCACTGCATTCAGATTTGATGAATGAAGAACTATTTGATGTAAGATGTTATATTCGATTGAATCAGTGCAAACCTATCATTTGAACGGTTAGCACTAGATTCAGATTACATGAATAAAGAACCATTTAATACAAAAAATGATATACTCGATTGAATCAGTGCAAATCAATTTTTAGAACGTTTAGCACTGCATTCAGATTTGATGAATGAAGAACTACTTGATGTAAGATGTTATATTCGATTGAATCAGTGCAAACCTATTACTGGCACGTTTAGCACTAAATTCTGTATAATCGAATAAGGGAATGATATTGAATTGTTTTATTCAATTGAATCAGTGCAAACCAGTTATTGTCACGGTTAGCACTAGATTCAGATTAAATGAATAAAGAACTATTTGATACAAAATGTTATTTTCGATTTAATCAGTGCAAACCAGTTATTGGCACGGTTAGCACTAGATTAAGATTAAATGAATAAAGAACCCTTTGATACAAAAAATGATATACTCGATTGAATCAGTGTAAATCAATTTTTAGAACGGTTAGCACTGCATTCAGATTTGATGAATGAAGAACTATTTGATGTAAGATGTTATATTCGATTGAATCAGTGCCAACCTATTATTTGAACGGTTAGCACTAGATTCAGATTACATGAATAAAGAACCATTTGATACAAAAAATGATATACTCGATTGAATCAGTGCAAATCAATTTTTAGAACGGTTAGCACTGCATTCAGATTTGATGAATGAAGAACTACTTGATGTAAGATGTTATATTCGATTGAATCAGTGCAAACCTATTATTTGAAGGTTAGCACTAGATTCTGTGTAAATTAAATAAAGAAATATTGATATCAAAATGTTTGTTCAATTGAATTAGTGCAAACCAATTCTTGGCACGGTTAGCAATAAATTCTGTATAATCGAATAAGGGAATGATATTTAATTGTTTTATTCGATTGAATCAGTCAAACCAGTTATTGTCACGGTTAGCACTAGATTCAGATTACATGAATAAAGAACCATTTGATACAAAAAATGATATACTCGATTGAATCAGTGCAAATCAATTTTTAGAACGGTTAGCACTGCATTTAGATTTGATGAATGAAGAACTATTTGATGTAAGATGTTATATTCGATTGAATCAGTGCAAACCAGTTATTGGCACGGTTAGCACTAGATTCAGATTAAATTAATAAAGAACTATTTGATACAAAATGTTATTTTCGATTGAATCAGTGCAAACCAGTTATTGGCAAGGTTAGCACTAGATTAAGATTAAATGAATAAAGAACCCTTTGATACAAAAAATGATATACTCGATTGAATCAGTGCAAATTAATTTTTTAGAACGGTTAGCACTGCATTCAGATATGATGAATGAAGAACTATTTGATGTAAGATGTTATATTCGATTCAATCAGTGCAAACCTATTATTTGAACGGTTTGCACTAGATTCAGTGTAAATTAAATAAAGAAATATTGATATCAAAATGTTTGTTCAATTGAATTAGTGCAAACCAAATTCTTGGCACGGTTAGCAATAAATTCTGTATAATCGAATAAGGGAATGATATTTAATTGTTTTATTCGATTGAATCAGTGCAAACCAGTTATTGTCACGGTTAGCACTAGATTCAGATTACATGAATAAAGAACCATTTGATACAAAAAATGATATACTCGATTGAATCAGTGCAAATCAATTTTTAGAACGGTTAGCACTGCATTCAGATTTGATGAATGAAGAACTACTTGATGTAAGATGTTATATTCGATTGAATCAGTGCAAACCTATTATTTGAAGGTTAGCACTAGATTCTGTGTAAATTAAATAAAGAAATATTGATATCAAAATGTTTGTTCAATTGAATTAGTGCAAACCAATTCTTGGCACGGTTAGCAATAAATTCTGTATAATCGAATAAGGGAATGATATTTAATTGTTTTATTCGATTGAATCAGTCAAACTAGTTATTGTCACGGTTAGCACTAGATTCAGATTACATGAATAAAGAACCATTTGATACAAAAAATGATATACTCGATTGAATCAGTGCAAATCAATTTTTAGAACGGTTAGCACTGCATTCAGATTTGATGAATGAAGAACTATTCGATGTATGATGTTATATTCGATTGAATCAGTGGAAACCTATTATTGGCACGGTTAGCACTAGATTCAGATTAAATGAATAAAGAACTATTTGATACAAAATGTTATTTTCGATTGAATCAGTGCAAACCAGTTATTGGCACGGTTAGCACTAGATTAAGATTAAATGAATAAAGAACCCTTTGATACAAAAAATGATATACTCGATTGAATCAGTGCAAATTAATTTTTAGAACGGTTAGCACTGCATTCAGATATGATGAATGAAGAACTATTTGATGTAAGATGTTATATTCGATTCAATCAGTGCAAACCTATTATTTGAACGGTTTGCACTAGATTCAGTGTAAATTAAATAAAGAAATATTGATATCAAAATGTTTGTTCAATTGAATTAGTGCAAACCAATTCTTGGCACGGTTAGCAATAAATTCTGTATAATCGAATAAGGGAATGATATTTAATTGTTTTATTCGATTGAATCAGTGCAAACCAGTTATTGTCACGGTTAGCACTAGATTCAGATTACATGAATAAAGAACCATTTGATACAAAAAATGATATACTCGATTGAATCAGTGCAAATCAATTTTTAGAACGGTTAGCACTGCATTCAGATTTGATGAATGAAGAACTATTTGATGTAAGATGTTATATTCGATTGAATCAGTGCAAACCTATTATTTGAACGGTTAGCACTAGATACAGTGTAAATTAAATAAAGACATATTGATATCAAAATGATTGTTCAATTGTATTAGTGCAAACCAATTATTGTCAAGGTTAGCAATAGATTCAGATTAAATGAATAAAAAACCATTTGATACAAAAAATGATATACTCGATTGAATCAGTGCAAATTAATTTTTAGAACGGTTAGCACTGCATTCAGATATGATGAATGAAGAACTATTTGATGTAAGATGTTATATTCGATTCAATCAGTGCAAACCTATTATTTGAACGGTTTGCACTAGATTCAGTGTAAATTAAATAAAGAAATATTGATATCAAAATGTTTGTTCAATTGAATTAGTGCAAACCAATTATTGGCACGGTTAGCACTAAATACTGTATAAACGAATAAGGGAATGATATTGAATTGTTTTTTTCGATTGAATCAGTGCAAACCAGTTATTGTCACGGTTAGCACTAGATTCAGATTAAATGAATAAAGAACTTTTTGATACATAATGTTATTTTCGATTGAATCAGTGCAAACCTATTATTTGAACGGTTAGCACCAGATTCAGTGTAAATTAAATAAAGAAATATTGATATCAAAATGTTTGTTCAATTGAATTAGTGCAAACCAATTATTGGCACGGTTAGCACTAAATTCTGTATAATCAAATAAGGGAATTATATTGAATTGTTTTATTCGATTGAATCAGTGCAAACCAGTTATTGGCACGGTTAGCACTAGATTCAGATTAAATGAATAAAGAACTATTTGATACATAATGTTATTTTCGATTGAATCAGTGCAAACCAGTTATTGGCAAGGTTAGCAATAGATTCAGATTGAATGAATAAAGAACCATTTGATACAAAAAATGATATACTCGATTGAATCAGTGCAAATCAATTTTTAGAACGGTTAGCACTGCATTCAGATTTGATGAAGGAAGAACTATTTGATGTAAGATGTTACATTCGATTGAATCAGTGCAAACCTATTATTTGAACGGTTAGCACTAGATTCAGATTAAATGAATAAAGAACCATTTGATACAATAAATGATATACTCGATTGAATCAGTGCAAATCAATTTTTAGAACGGTTAGCACTGCATTCAGATTTGATGAATGAAGAACTATTCGATGTATGATGTTATATTCGATTGAATCAGTGGAAACCTATTATTGGCACGGTTAGCACTAAATTCTGTATAATCGAATAAGGGAATGATATTGAATTGTTTTATTCGATTGAATCAGTGCAAACCAGTTATTGTCACGGTTAGCACTAGATTCAGATTAAATGAATAAAGAACTATTTGATACAAAGTGTTATCTTCGATTGAATCAGTGCAAACCAGTTATTGGCACGGTTAGCACTAGATTCAGATTAAATGAATAAAGAACTATTTGATACATAATGTTATTTTCGATTGAATCAGTGCAAACCAGTTATTGGCAAGGTTAGCACTAGATTCAGATTAAATGAATAAAGAACCATTTGATACAAAAAATGATATACTCGATTGAATCAGTGCAAACCTATTATTTGAACGGTTAGCACTAGATTCAGTGTAAATTAAATAAAGAAATATTGATATCAAAATGTTTGTTCAATTGAATTAGTGCAAACCAATTATTGGCACGGTTAGCACTAAATTCTGTATAATCGAATAAGGGAATGATATTGAATTGTTTTATTCTATTGAATTAGTGCAAACCCGTTATTGGCACGGTTAGCACTAGATTCAGATTAAATGAATAAAGAACTATTTGATACATAATGTTATTTTCGATTGAATCAGTGCAAACCAGTTATTGGCAAGGTTAGCACTAGATTCAGATTAAATGAATAAAGAACCATTTGATACAAAAAATGATATACTCGATTGAATCAGTGCAAATCAATTTTTAGAACGGTTAGCACTGCATTCAGATTTGATGAATGAAGAACTATTTGATGTAAGATGTTATATTCGATTGAATCAGTGCAAACCTATTATTTGAACGGTTAGCACTAGATTCAGTGTAAATTAAATAAAGAAATATTGATATCAAAATGATTGTTCATTTGTATTAGTGCAAACCAATTATTGGCAAGGTTAGCAATAGATTCAGATTAAATGAATAAAAAACCATTTGATACAAAAAATGATATACTCGATTGAATCAGTGCAAATTAATTTTTTTAGAACGGTTAGCACTGCATTCAGATTTGATGAATGAAGAACTATTTGATGTAAGATGTTATCTTCGATTGAATCAGTGCAAATCACTTTTTTGAACGGTTAGCACTAGATTCAGATTAAATGAATAAAGAACTATTTGATACATAATGTTATTTTCGATTGAATCAGTGCAAACCAGTTATCGGCAAGGTTAGCACTAGATTCAGATTAAGTGAATAAAGAACCATTTGATACAAAAAATGATATACTCGATTGAATCAGTGCAAACCTATTATTTGAACGGTTAGCACTAGATTCAGTGTAAATTAAATAAAGAAATATTGATATCAAAATGTTTGTTCAATTGAATTAGTGCAAACCAATTATTGGCACGGTTAGCACTAAATTCTGTATAATCGAATAAGGGAATGATATTGAATTGTTTTATTCGATTGAATCAGTGCAAACCAGTTATTGGCACGGTTAGCACTAGATTCAGATTAAATGAATAAAGAACTATTTGACACATAATGTTATTTTCGATTGAATCAGTGCAAACCAGTTATTGGCAAGGTTAGCACTAGATTCAGATTAAATGAATAAAGAACCATTTGATACAAAAAATGATATACTCGATTGAATCAGTGCAAATCAATTTTTTGGAACGGTTAGCACTGCATTCAGAGTTGATGAATGAAGGACTATTTGATGTAAGATGTTATATTCGATTGAATCAGTGCCAACCTATTATTTGAACGGTTAGCACTAGATTCAGATTACATGAATAAAGAACCATTTGATACAAAAAATGATATACTCGATTGAATCAGTGCAAATCAATTTTTAGAACGGTTAGCACTGCATTCAGATTTGATGAATGAAGAACTACTTGATGTAAGATGTTATATTCGATTGAATCAGTGCAAACCTATTATTTGAAGGTTAGCACTAGATTCTGTGTAAATTAAATAAAGAAATATTGATATCAAAATGTTTGTTCAATTGAATTAGTGCAAACCAATTCTTGGCACGGTTAGCAATAAATTCTGTATAATCGAATAAGGGAATGATATTTAATTGTTTTATTCGATTGAATCAGTGCAAACCAGTTATTGTCACGGTTAGCACTAGATTCAGATTACATGAATAAAGAACCATTTGATACAAAAAATGATATACTCGATTGAATTAGTGCAAATCAATTTTTAGAACGGTTAGCACTGCATTCAGATTTGATGAATGAAGAACTACTTGATGTAAGATGTTATATTCGATTGAATCAGTGCAAACCTATTATTTGAAGGTTAGCACTAGCTTCTGTGTAAATTAAAGAAAAGAAATATTGATATCAAAATGTTTGTTCAATTGAATTAGTGCAAACCAATTCTTGGCACGGTTAGCAATAAATTCTGTATAATCGAATAAGGGAATGATATTTAATTGTTTTATCCGATTGCATCAGTGCAAACCAGTTATTGTCACGGTTAGCACTAGATTCAGATTACATGAATAAAGAACCATTTGATACAAAAAATGATATACTCGATTGAATCAGTGCAAATCAATTTTTAGAACGGTTAGCACTGCATTCAGATTTGATGAATGAAGAACTATTTGATGTAAGATGTTATATTCGATTGAATCAGTGCAATCCAGTTACTGGCACGGTTAGCACTAGATTCAGATTAAATGAATAAAGAACTATTTGATACAAAATGTTATTTTCGATTGAATCAGTGCAAACCAGTTATTGGCACGGTTAGCACTAGATTAAGATTAAATGAATAAAGAACCCTTTTGATACAAAAAATGATATACTCGATTGAATCAGTGTAAATCAATTTTTAGAACGGTTAGCACTGCATTCAGATTTGATGAATGAAGAACTACTTGATGTAAGATGTTATATTCGATTGAATCAGTGCAAACCTATTATTTGAAGGTTAGCACTAGATTCTGTGTAAATTAAATAAAGAAATATTGATATCAAAATGTTTGTTCAATTGAATTAGTGCAAACCAATTCTTGGCACGGTTAGCAATAAATTCTGTATAATCGAATAAGGGAATGATATTTAATTGTTTTATTCGATTGAATCAGTGCAAACCAGTTATTGTCACGGTTAGCACTAGATTCAGATTACATGAATAAAGAACCATTTGATACAAAAAATGATATACTCGATTGAATCAGTGCAAATCAATTTTTAGAACGGTTAGCACTGCATTCAGATTTGATGAATGAAGAACTATTTGATGTAAGATGTTATATTCGATTGAATCAGTGCAAACCTATTATTTGAACGGTTAGCACTAGATACAGTGTAAATTAAATAAAGAAATATTGATATCAAAATGATTGTTCAATTGTATTAGTGCAAACCAATTATTGGCAAGGTTAGCAATAGATTCAGATTAAATGAATAAAAAACCATTTGATACAAAAAATGATATACTCGATTGAATCAGTGCAAATTAATTTTTAGAACGGTTAGCACTGCATTCAGATATGATGAATGAAGAACTATTTGATGTAAGATGTTATATTCGATTCAATCAGTGCAAACCTATTATTTGAACGGTTTGCACTAGATTCAGTGTAAATTAAATAAAGAAATATTGATATCAAAATGTTTGTTCAATTGAATTAGTGCAAACCAATTATTGGCACGGTTAGCACTAAATACTGTATAAACGAATAAGGGAATGATATTGAATTGTTTTTTTCGATTGAATCAGTGCAAACCAGTTATTGTCACGGTTAGCACTAGATTCAGATTAAATGAATAAAGAACTTTTTGATACATAATGTTATTTTCGATTGAATCAGTGCAAACCAGTTTCTGGCAAGGTTAGCACTAGATTCAGATTAAATGAATAAAGAACCATTTGATACAAAAAATGATATACTCGATTGAATCAGTGCAAACCTATTATTTGAACGGTTAGCACCAGATTCAGTGTAAATTAAATAAAGAAATATTGATATCAAAATGTTTGTTCAATTGAATTAGTGCAAACCAATTATTGGCACGGTTAGCACTAAATTCTGTATAATCAAATAAGGGAATTATATTGAATTGTTTTATTCGATTGAATCAGTGCAAACCAGTTAATGGCACGGTTAGCACTAGATTCAGATTGAATGAATAAAGAACTATTTGATACATAATGTTATTTTCGATTGAATCAGTGCAAACCAGTTATTGGCAAGGTTAGCACTAGATTCAGATTAAATGAATAAAGAACCATTTGATACAAAAAATGATATACTCGATTAAATCAGTGCAAATCAATTTTTAGAACGGTTAGCACTGCATTTAGATTTGATGAATGAAGAACTATTTGATGTAAGATGTTATATTCGATTGAATCAGTGGAAACCTATTATTGGAACGGTTAGCACTAGATTCAGATTACATGAATAAAGAACCATTTAATACAAAAAATGATATACTCGATTGAATCAGTGCAAATCAATTTTTAGAACGGTTAGCACTGCATTCAGATTTGATGAATGAAGAACTATTCGATGTATGATGTTATATTCGATTGAATCAGTGGAAACCTATTATTGGCACGGTTAGCACTAAATTCTGTATAATCGAATAAGGGAATGATATTGAATTGTTTTATTCTATTGAATCAGTGCAAACCAGTTATTGTCACGGTTAGCACTAGATTCAGATTAAATGAATAAAGAACTATTTGATACAAAGTGTTATCTTCGATTGAATCAGTGCAAACCAGTTATTGGCACGGTTAGCACTAGATTCAGATTAAATGAATAAAGAACTATTTGATACATAATGTTATTTTCGATTGAATCAGTGCAAACCAGTTATTGGCAAGGTTAGCACTAGATTCAGATTAAATGAATAAAGAACCATTTGATACAAAAAATGATATACTCGATTGAATCAGTGCAAACCTATTATTTGAACGGTTAGCACTAGATTCAGTGTAAATTAAATAAAGAAATATTGATATCAAAATGTTTGTTCAATTGAATTAGTGCAAACCAATTCTTGGCACGGTTAGCACTAAATTCTGTATAATCGAATAAGGGAATGATATTGAATTGTTTTATTCGCTTGAATCAGTGCAAACCCGTTATTGGCACGGTTAGCACTAGATTCAGATTAAATGAATAAAGAACTATTTGATACATAATGTTATTTTCGATTGAATCAGTGCAAACCAGTTATTGGCAAGGTTAGCACTAGATTCAGATTAAATGAATAAAGAACCATTTGATACAAAAAATGATATACTCGATTGAATCAGTGCAAATCAATTTTTAGAACGGTTAGCACTGCATTCAGATTTGATGAATGAAGAACTATTTGATGTAGGATCTTATATTCGATTGAATCAGTGGAAATCAATTTTTAGAACGGTTAGGAATGCATTCGGATTTGATGAATGATAAACTATTTGATGTAAGATGTTATATTCGATTGCATCAGTGGAAACATATTATTGGAACGGTTAGCACTAGATTCTGTGTAAATTGAATAAAGAAATATTGATATAGAAAAGTTTGTTCAATTGAATTAGTGCAAACCAATTATTGGCACGGTTAGCACTAAATACTGTATAAACGAATAAGGGAATGATATTGAATTGTTTTTTTCGATTGAATCAGTGCAAACCAGCTATTGCCACGGTTAGCACTAGATTCAGATTAAATGAATAAAGAACTATTTGATACATAATGTTATTTTCAATTGAAGCAGTGCAAACCAGTTATTGGCAAGGTTAGCACTAGATTCAGATTAAATGAATAAAGAACTTTTTGATACATAATGTTATTTTCGATTGAATCAGTGCAAACCAGTTTCTGGCAAGGTTAGCACTAGATTCAGATTAAATGAATAAAGAACCATTTGATACAAAAATGTTATTTTCGATTGAATCAGTGCAAACCAGTTATTGGCAAGGTTAGCAATAGATTCAGATTAAATGAATAAAGAACCATTTGATACAAAAAATGATATACTCGATTGAATCAGTGCAAATCAATTTTTAGAACGGTTAGCACTGCATTCAGATTTGATGAATGAATAACTATTCGATGTAAGATTTTATATTCGATTGAATCAGTGGAAACCTATTATAGGAACGGATAGCACTAGATTCTGTGTAAATTAAATAAATAAATATTGATATCAAAATGTTAGTTCAATTGAATTAGTGCAAACCAATTATTGGCACGGTTAGCACTAAATACTGTATAAACGAATAAGGGAATGATATTGAATTGTTTTTTTCGATTGAATCAGTGCAAACCAGGTATTTTCACTGTTAGCACTATATTCAGATTAAATTAATAAAGAACTATTTTATACATAATTTTATTTTAGATTGAATCAGTGCAAACCAGTTATTGGAAGGTTTAGCACTAGATTCATATTAAATGAATAAAGAACCATTTGATACAAAAAATGATATACTCAATTGAATCGGTGCAAATCAATTTTTAGAACGGTTAGCACTGCATTCAGATTTGATGAATGAAGAACTATTTGATGTAAGATGTTATATCCGATTGAATCAGTGCAAACCTATTATTTGAACGGTTAGCACTAGATTCAGTGTAAATTAAATAAAGAAATATTGATATCAAAATGTTTGTTCAATTGAATTAGTGCAAACCAATTATTGGCACGGCTAGCACTAAATTCTGTATAAACGAATAAGGGAATGATATTGAATTGTTTTTTTCGATTGAATCAGTGCAAACCAGCTATTGCCACGGTTAGCACTAGATTCAGATTAAATGAATAAAGAAACTATTTGATACAAAATGTTATTTTCGATTGAATCAGTCCAAACTATTTACTGGCACGGTTAGCACTAGATTCAGATTACATGAATAAAGAACCATTTGATATAAAAAATGATATACTCGATTGAATCAATGCAAATCAATTTTTTAGAACGGTTAGCACTGCATTCAGATTTGATGAATGAAGAACTATTTGATGTAAGATGTTATATTCGATTGAATCAGTGCAAACCTATTATTTGAACGGTTAGCACTAGATTCAGTGTAAATTAAATAAAGAAATATTGATATCAAAATGTTTGTTCAATTGAATTAGTGCAAACCAATTATTGGCACGGTTAGCACTAGTTTCAGATTAAATGAATAAAGAACTATTTGATACATAATGTTATTTTCGATTGAATCAGTGCAAACAAGTTATTGGCAAGGTTAGCACTAGATTCAGATTAAATGAATAAAGAACCATTTGATAAAAAAATGATATACTCGATTGAATCAGTGCAAATCAATTTTTAGAACGGTTAGGAATGCATTCGGATTTGATGAATGATAAACTATTTGATGTAAGATGTTATATTCGATTGAATCAGTGCAAACCTATTATTTGAACGGTTAGCACTAGATTCAGTGTAAATTAAATAAAGAAATATTGATATCAAAATGTTTGTTCAATTGAATTAGTGCAAACCAATTATTGGCACGGCTAGCACTAAATTCTGTACAAACGAATAAGGGAATGATATTGAATTGTTTTTTTCGATTGAATCAGTGCAAACCAGCTATTGTCACGGTTAGCACTAGATTCAGATTAAATGAATAAAGAACAATTTGATACATAATGTTATTTTCGAGAGAATCAGAGCAAACCACTTATTGGCAATGTTAGAACTAGAGTCAGATTAAATGAATAAAGAAACATTTGATACAAAAAATGATTTACTGGATTGAATCAGTGGAAATCAATTTTTAGAACGGTTAGCAATGCATTCAGATTTGATGAATGAAGAACTATTTGATGTAAGTTGTTATATTCGATTGAATCAGTGCAAACCTATTATTTGAACGGTTAGCACTAGATTTTGTGTAAATTAAATAAAGAAATATTGATATTAAAATGTTTGTTCAATTGAATTAGCGCAAACCAATTATTGGCACGGTTAGCACTAGAAGCAGATTAAATGAATAAAGAACTATTTGATACAAAATGTTATTTTCGATTGAATCAGTGCAAACCAGTTATTGGCAAGGTTAGCACTAGATTCAGATTAAATGAATAAAGAACCATTTGATACAAAAAATGATATACTCGATTGAATCAGTGCAAATCAATTTTTAGAACGGTTAGCACTGCATTCAGATTTGATGAAGGAAGAACTATTTGATGTAAGATGTTACATTCGATTGAATCAGTGCAAACCTATTATTTGAACGGTTAGCACTAGATTCAGATTAAATGAATAAAGAACCATTTGATACAATAAATGATATACTCGATTGAATCAGTGCAAATCAATTTTTAGAACGGTTAGCACTGCATTCAGATTTGATGAATGAAGAACTATTCGATGTATGTTGTTATATTCGATTGAATCAGTGCAAACCTATTATTTGAAGGTTAGCACTAGATTCTGTGTAAATTAAATAAAGAAATATTGATATCAAAATGTTTGTTCAATTGAATTAGTGCAAACCAATTCTTGGCACGGTTAGCAATAAATTCTGTATAATCGAATAAGGGAATGATATTTAATTGTTTTATTCGATTGAATCAGTGCAAACCAGTTATTGTCATGGTGAGCACTAGATTCAGATTAAATGAATAAAGAACCATTTGATACAAAAAATGAAAAACTCGATTGAATCAGTGCAAATCAATTTTTAGAACGGTTACCACTGCATTCAGATTTGATGAATGAAGAACATATTTGATGTAAGATGTTATATTCGATTGAATCAGTGCAAACCTATTATTTGAACGGTTAGCACTAGATTCAGTGTAAATTAAATAAAGAAATATTGATATCAAAATGATTGTTCATTTGTATTAGTGCAAACCAATTATTGGCAAGGTTAGCAATAGATTCAGATTAAATGAATAAAAAACCATTTGATACAAAAAATGATATACTCGATTGAATCAGTGCAAATTAATTTAGAACGGTTAGCACTGCATTCAGATTTGATGAATGAAGAACTATTTGATGTAAGATGTTATATTCGATTGAATCAGTGCAAACCTATTATTTGAACGGTTAGCACTAGATTCAGTGTAAATTAAATAAAGAAATATTGATATCAAAATGTTTGTTCAATTGAATTAGTGCAAACCAATTCTTGGCACGGTTAGCACTAAATACTGTATAAACGAATAAGGGAATGATATTGAATTGTTTTTTTCGATCGAATCAGTGCAAACCAGTTATTGTCACGGTTAGCACTAGATTCAGATTAAATGAATAAAGAACTATTTGATACATAATGTTATTTTCGATTGAATCAGTGCAAACCAGTTATTGGCAAGTTTAGCACTAGATTCAGATTAAATGAATAAAGAACCATTTGATACAAAAAATGATATACTCGATTGAATCAGTGCAAATCAATTTTTAGAACGGTTAGCACTGCATTCAGATTTGATGAAGGAAGAACTACTTGATGTAAGATGTTATATTCGATTGAATCAGTGCAAACCTATTATTTGAAGGTTAGCACTAGATTCTGTTTAAATTAACTAAAGAAATATTGATATCAAAATGTTTGTTCAATTGAATTAGTGCAAACCAATTCTTGGCACGGTTAGCAATAAATTCTGTATAATCGAATAAGGGAATGATATTTAATTGTTTTATTCGATTGAATCAGTGCAAACCAGTTATTGTCACGGTTAGCACTACATTCAGATTAAATGAATAAATAACGATTTGATACAAAAAATGATATACTCGATTGAATCAGTGCAAATCAATTTTTTAGAAGGGTTAGCACTGCATTCAGATTTGATGAATGAAGAACTATTTGATGTAAGATGTTATATTCGATTGAATCAGTGCAAACCAGTTATTGTCACGGTTAGCACTAGATTCAGTGTAAGTTAAATAAAGAAATATTGATATCAAAATGTTTGTTCAATTGTATTAGTGCAAACCAATTATTTGCACGGTTAGCACTTAATTCTGTATAATCGAATAAGGGAATGATATTGAATTGTTTTATTCGATTGAATCAGTGCAAACCAGTTATTGGCACGGTTAGCACTAGATTCAGATTAAATGAATAAAGAACTATTTGATACATAATGTTATTTTCGATTGAATCAGTGCAAACCAGTTATTGGCAAGGTTAGCAATAGATTCAGATTAAATGAATAAAGAACCATTTGATACAAAAAATGATATACTCGATTGAATCAGTGCAAATTAATTTTTAGAACGGTTATCACTGCATTCAGATTTGATGAATGAAGAACTATTCGATGTAAGATGTTATATTCGATTGAATCAGTGGAAACCTATTATAGGAACGGTTAGCACTAGTGTCAGTGTAATTTAAATAAAGAAATATTGATATCAAAATGTTTGTTCAATTGAAGTAGTGCAAACCAATTATTGGCACGGTTAGCACTTAATTCTGTATAATCGAATAAGGGAATGATATTGAATTGTTTATTTGATTGAATCAGAGCAAACCAGTTATTGTCACGGTTAGCACTAGATTCAGATTAAATGAATAAAGAACTATTTGATACATAATGTTATTTTCGATTGAATCAGTGCAAACCAGTTATTGGCAAGGTTAGCACTAGATTCAGATTAAATGAATAAAGAACTATTTGATACATAAAGTTATTTTCGATTGAATCAGTGCAAACCAGTTATTGGCACGGTTAGCACTAGATTAAGATTAAATGAATAAAGAACCCTTTGATACAAAAAATGATATACTCGATTGAATCAGTGTAAATCAAATTTTAGAACGGTTAGCACTGCATTCAGATTTGATGAATGAAGAACTATTTGATGTAAGATGTTATATTCAATTGAATCAGTGCAAACCTATTATTTGAACGGTTAGCACTAGTGTCAGTGTAATTTAAATAAAGAAATATTGATATCAAAATGTTTTTTGAATTGAAGTAGTGCAAACCAATTATTGGCACGGTTAGCACTTAATTCTGTATAATCGAATAAGGGAATGATATTGCATTGTTTATTTGATTGAATCAGAGCAAACCAGTTATTTTTACGGTTAGCACTAGATTCAGATTAAATGAATAAAGAACTATTTGATACATAATGTTATTTTCGATTGAATCAGTGCAAACCAGTTATTGGCAGGGTTAGCACTAGATTCAGATTAAATGAATACAGAACTATTTGATACATAATGTTATTTTCGATTGAATCAGTGCAAACCAGTTATTGTCACGGTTAGCACTAGATTCAGATTAAATGAATAAAAAACATTTGATACAAAAAATGATATACTCGATTGAATCAGTGCAAATCAATTTTTAGAAGGGTTAGCACTGCATTCAGATTTGATGAATGAAGAACTATTTGATGTAAGATGTTATATTCGATTGAATCAGTGCAAACCTATTATTTGAACGGTTAGCACTAGATTCAGTGTAAATTAAATAAAGAAATATTGATATCAAAATGATTGTTCAATTGTATTAGTGCAAACCAATTATTTGCACGGTTAGCACTTAATTCTGTATAATCGAATAAGGGAATGATATTGAATTGTTTTATTCGATTGAATCAGTGCAAACCAGTTATTGGCACGGTTAGCACTAGATTCAGATTAAATGAATAAAGAACTATTTGATACATAATGTTATTTTCGATTGAATCATTGCAAACCAGTTATTGGCAAGGTTAGCAATAGATTCAGATTAAATGAATAAAGAACCATTTGATACAAAAAATGATATACTCGATTGAATCAGTGCAAATTAATTTTTAGAACGGTTATCACTGCATTCAGATTTGATGAATGAAGAACTATTCGATGTAAGATGTTATATTCGATTGAATCAGTGGAAACCTATTATAGGAACGGTTAGCACTAGTGTCAGTGTAATTTAAATAAAGAAATATTGATATCAAAATGTTTGTTCAATTGAAGTAGTGCAAACCAATTATTGGCACGGTTAGCACTTAATTCTGTATAATCGAATAAGGGAATGATATTGAATTGTTTATTTGATTGAATCAGAGCAAACCAGTTATTGTCACGGTTAGCACTAGATTCAGATTAAAATGAATAAAGAACTATTTGATACATAATGTTATTTTCGATTGAATCATTGCAAACCAGTTATTGGCAAGGTTAGCACTAGATTCAGATTAAATAAATAAAGAACTATTTGATACAAAGTGTTATTTTCGATTGAATCAGTGCAAACCAATTATTGGCACGGTTAGCACTAGATTAAGATTAAATGAATAAAGAACCCTTTGATACAAAAAATGATATACTCGATTGAATCAGTGTAAATCAAATTTTAGAACGGTTAGCACTGCATTCAGATTTGATGAATGAAGAACTATTTGATGTAAGATGTTATATTCAATTGAATCAGTGCAAACCTATTATTTGAACGGTTAGCACTAGTGTCAGTGTAATTTAAATAAAGAAATATTGATATCAAAATGTTTTTTTGAATTGAAGTAGTGCAAACCAATTATTGGCACGGTTAGCACTTAATTCTGTATAATCGAATAAGGGAATGATATTGCATTGTTTATTTGATTGAATCAGAGCAAACCAGTTATTGTTACGGTTAGCACTAGATTCAGATTAAATGAATAAAGAACTATTTGATACATAATGTTATTTTCGATTGAATCAGTGCAAACCAGTTATTGGCACGGTTAGCACTAGATTCAGATTAAATGAATACAGAACTATTTGATACATAATGTTATTTTCGATTGAATCAGTGCAAACCAGTTATTGTCACGGTTAGCACTAGATTCAGATTAAATGAATAAAAAACATTTGATACAAAAAATGATATACTCGATTGAATCAGTGCAAAGTAATTTTTAGAACGGTTAGCACTGCATTCAGATTTGATGAAGGAAGAACTATTTGATGTAAGATGTTACATTCGATTGAATCAGTGCAAACCTATTATTTGAACGGTTAGCACTAGATTCAGATTAAATGAATAAAGAACCATTTGATACATAATGTTATTTTCGATTGAATCAGTGCAAACCAGTTATTGGCAAGGTTAGCACTAGATTCAGATTGAGTGAATAAAGAACGATTTGATACAAAAAATGATATACTCGATTGAATCAGTGCAAACCTATTATTTGAACGGTTAGCACTAGATTCAGTGTAAATTATATAAAGAAATATTGATATCAAAATGTTTGTTCAATTGAATTAGTGCAAACCAATTCTTGGCACGGTTAGCACTAAATTCTGTATAATCGAATAAGGGAATGATATTGAATTGTTTTATTCGATTGAATCAGTGCAAACCAGTTATTGGCACGGTTAGCACTAGATTCAGATTAAATGAATAAAGAACTATTTGATACATAATGTTATTTTCGATTGAATCAGTGCAAACCAGTTATTGGCAAGGTTAGCACTAGATTCAGATTAAATGAATAAAGAACCATTTGATACAAAAAATGATATACTCGATTGAATCAGTGCAAATCAATTTTTAGAACGGTTAGCACTGCATTCAGATTTGATGAATGAAGAACTATTTGATGTAAGATGTTATATTCGATTGAATCAGTGCCAACCTATTATTTGAACGGTTAGCACTAGATTCAGATTACATGAATAAAGAACCATTTGATACAAAAAATGATATACTCGATTGAATCAGTGCAAACCAGTTATTGGCAAGGTTAGCACTAGATTCAGATTAAATGAATAATGAACCATTTGATACAAAAAATGATATACTCGATTGAATCAGTGCAAATCAATTTTTAGAACGGTTAGCACTGCATTCAGATTTGATGAATGAAGAACTATTTGATGTAAGATGTTATATTCGATTGAATCAGTGCAAACCAGTTATTGTCACGGTTAGCACTAGATTCAGATTATTTGAATAAAGAACTTTTTGATAGAAATTTTTATTTTCGATTGAATCAGTGCATACCAGTTTTTGGCACGGTTAGCACTAGATTAAGATTAAATGAATAAAGAACCCTTTGATACAAAAAATGATATACTCGATTGAATCAGTGCAAACCTATTATTTGAACGGTTAGCACTAGATTCAGTGTAAATTAAATAAAGAAATATTGATATCAAAATGTTTGTTCAATTGAATTAGTGCAAACCAATTCTTGGCACGGTTAGCAATAAATTCTGTATAATCGAATAAGTCAATGATATTTAATTGTTTTATTCGATTGAATCAGTGCAAACCAGTTATTGTCACGGTTAGCACTAGATTCAGATTACATGAATAAAGAACCATTTGATACAAAAAATGATATACTCGATTGAATCAGTGCAAATCAATTTTTAGAACGGTTAGCACTGCATTCAGATTTGATGAATGAAGAACTATTTGATGTAAGATGTTATATTCGATTGAATCAGTGCAATCCAGTTATTGGCACGGTTAGCACTAGATTCAGATTAAATGAATAAAGATCTATTTGATACAAAATGTTATTTTCGATTGAATCAGTGCAAACCAGTTATTGGCACGGTTAGCACTAGATTAAGATTAAATGAATAAAGAACCCTTTGATACAAAAAATGATATACTCGATTGAATCAGTGTAAATCAATTTTTAGAACGGTTAGCACTGCATTCAGATTTGATGAATGAAGAACTATTTGATGTAAGATGTTATATTCAATTGAATCAGTGCAAACCTATTATTTGAACGGTTAGCACTAGTGTCAGTGTAATTTAAATAAAGAAATATTGATATCAAAATGTTTGTTCAATTGAAGTAGTGCAAACCAATTATTGGCACGGTTAGCACTAGATTCAGATTAAATGAATAAAAAACCATTTGATACAAAAAATGATATACTCGATTGAATCAGTGCAAATCAATTTTTAGAACGGTTAGCACTGCATTCAGATTTGATGAATGAAGAACTACTTGATGTAAGATGTTATATTCGATTGAATCAGTGCAAACCTATTATTTGAAGGTTAGCACTAGATTCTGTGTAAATTAAATAAAGAAATATTGATATCAAAATGTTTGTTCAATTGAATTAGTGCAAACCAATTCTTGGCACGGTTAGCAATAAATTCTGTATAATCGAATAAGGGAATGATATTTAATTGTTTTATTCGATTGAATCAGTGCAAACCAGTTATTGTCACGGTTAGCACTAGATTCAGATTACATGAATAAAGAACCATTTGATACAAAAAATGATATACTAGATTGAATCAGTGCAAATCAATTTTTAGAACGGTTAGCACTGCATTCAGATTTGATGAATGAAGAACTATTTGATGTAAGATGTTATATTCGATTGAATCAGTGCAAACCTATTATTTGAACGGATAGCACTAGCTACAGTGGAAATGAAATAAAGAAATATATATATCAAAATGATTGTTCAATTGTATTAGTGCAAACCAATTATTGGCACGGTTAGCACTAGATTCAGATTAAATGAATAAAGAACTATTTGATACATAATGTTGTTTTCGATTGAATCAGTGCAAACCAGTTATTGGCAAGGTTAGCACTAGATTCAGATTAAATGAATAAAGAACCATTTGATACAAAAAATGATATTCTCGATTGAATAAGTGGAAACCTTTCATTTGAAGGGTTAGCACTAGTGTAAGTGTAACTTAAATAAAGAATTATTGTTATCAAAATGTTTGTTCAATTGAATTAGTGCAAACCAATTATTGGCACGGTTAGCACTAAATTCTGTATAATCGAATAAGGGAATGATATTGAATTGTTTTATTCGATTGAATCAGTGCAAACCAGTTATTGGCACGGTTAGCACTAGATTCAGATTAAATGAATAAGAACTATTTGATACATAATGTTATTTTCGATTGAATCAGTGCAAACCAGTTATTGGCAAGGTTAGCAATAGATTCAGATTAAATGAATAAAGAACCATTTGATACAAAAAATGATATACTCGATTGAATCAGTGCAAATCAATTTTTAGAACGGTTAGCACTGCATTCAGATTAGATGAATGAAGAACTATTCGATGTAAGATGTTATATCCGATTGAATCAGTGCAAACCTATTATTTGAACCGTTAGCACTAGATTCAGTGTAAATTAAATAAAGAAATATTGATATCAAAATGTTTGTTCAATTGAATTAGTGCAAACCAATTATTGGCACGGCTAGCACTAAATTCTGTATAAACGAATAAGGGAATGATATTGAATTGTTTTTTTCGATTGAATCAGTGCAAACCAGCTATTGTCACGGTTAGCACTCGATTCAGATTAAATGAATAAAGAACTATTTGATACAAAATGTTATTTTCGATTGAATCAGTCCAAACTATTTACTGGCACGGTTAGCACTAGATTCAGATTACATGAATAAAGGACCATTTGATATAAAAAATGATATACTCGATTGAATCAATGCAAATCAATTTTTAGAACGGTTAGCACTGCATTCAGATTTGATGAATGAAGAACTATTTGATGTAAGATGTTATATTCGATTGAATCAGTGCAAACCTATTATTTGAACGGTTAGCACTAGATTCAGTGTAAATTAAATAAAGAAATATTGATATCAAAATGCTTGTTCAATTGAATTAGTGCAAACCAATTATTGGCACGGTTAGCACTAGATTCAGATTAAATGAATAAAGAACTATTTGATACATAATGTTATTTTCGATTGAATCAGTGCAAACAAGTTATTGGCAAGGTTAGCACTAGACTCAGATTAAATGAATAAAGAACCATTTGATACAAAAAATGATATACTCGATTGAATCAGTGCAAATCAATTTTTTAGAACGGTTAGGAATGCATTCGGATTTGATGAATGATAAACTATTTGATGTAAGATGTTATATTCGATTGAATCAGTGCAAACCTATCATTTGAACGGTTAGCACTAGATTCAGTGTAAATTAAATAAAGAAATATTGATATCAAAATGTTTGTTCAATTGAATTAGTGCAAACCAATTATTGGCACGGTTAGCACTAGATTCAGATTAAATGAATAAAGAACTATTTGATACATAATGTTATTTTCGATTGAATCAGTGCAAACAAGTTATTGGCACGGTTAGCACTAGATTCAGATTAAATGAATAAAGAACCATTTGATACAAAAAATGATATACTCGATTGAATCAGTGCAAACCAATTTTTAGAACGGTTAGGAATGCATTTGGATTTGATGAATGATAAACTATTTGATGTAAGATGTTATATTCGATTGAATCAGTGCAAACCTATTATTTGAACGGTTAGCACTAGATTCAGTGTAAATTAAATAAAGAAATATTGATATCAAAATGTTTGTTCAATTGAATTAGTGCAAACCAATTATTGGCACGGCTAGCACTAAATTCTGTATAAACGAATAAGGGAATGATATTGAATTGTTTTTTTCGATTGAATCAGTGAAAACCAGCTATTGTCACGGTTAGCACTAGATTCAGATTAAATGAATAAAGAACTATTTGATACATAATGTTATTTTCGATTGAATCAGTGCAAACAAGTTATTGGCAAGGTTAGCACTAGATTCAGATTAAATGAATAAAGAACCATTTGATACAAAAAATGATTTACTGGATTGAATCAGTGGAAATCAATTTTTAGAACGGTTAGCAATGCATTCAGATTTGATGAATGAAGAACTATTTGATGTAAGTTGTTATATTCGATTGAATCAGTGCAAACCTATTATTTGAACGGTTAGCACTAGATTCAGTGTAAATTAAATAAAGAAATATTGATATCAAAATGTTTGTTCAATTGAATTAGTGCAAATCAATTTTTAGAACGGTTAGCACTGCATTCAGATTTGATGAATGAAGAACTACTTGATGTAAGATGTTATATTCGATTGAATCAGTGCAAACCTATTATTTGAAGGTTAGCACTAGATTCTGTGTAAATTAAATAAAGAAAGATTGATATCAAAATGTTTGTTCAATTGAATTAGTGCAAACCAATTCTTGGCACGGTTAGCAATAAATTCTGTATAATCGAATAAGGGAATGATATTTAATTGTTTTATTCGATTGAATCAGTGCAAACCAGTTATTGTCACGGTTAGCACTAGATTCAGATTACATGAATAAAGAACCATTTGATACAAAAAATGATATACTCGATTGAATCAGTGCATATCAATTTTTAGAACGGTTAGCACTGCATTCAGATTTGATGAATGAAGAACTATTTGATGTAAGATGTTATATTCGATTGAATCAGTGCAAACCTATTATTTGAACGGTTAGCACTAGATTCAGTGTAAATTAAATAAAGAAATATTGATATCAAAATGATTGTTCATTTGTATTAGTGCAAACCAATTATTGGCAAGGTTAGCAATAGATTCAGATTAAATGAATAAAAAACCATTTGATACAAAAAATGATATACTCGATTGAATCAGTGCAAATTAATTTTTAGAACGGTTAGCACTGCATTCAGATTTGATGAATGAAGAACTATTTGATGTAAGATGTTATATTCGATTGAATCAGTGCAAACCTATTATTTGAACGGTTAGCACTAGATTCAGTGTAAATTAAATAAAGAAATATTGATATCAAAATGTTTGTTCAATTGAATTAGTGCAAACCAATTATTGGCACGGTTAGCACTAAATACTGTATAAACGAATAAGGGAATGATATTGAATTGTTTTTTTCGATTGAATCAGTGAAAACCAGTTATGGTCACGGTTAGCACTAGATTCAGATTAAATGAATAAAGAACTTTTTGATACATAATGTTATTTTCGATTGAATCAGTGCAAACCAGTTACTGGCAAGGTTAGCACTAGATTCAGATTAAATGAATAAAGAACCATTTGATACAAAAAATGATATACTCGATTGAATCAGTGCAAATCAATTTTTAGAACGGTTAGCACTGCATTCAGATTTGATGAATGAAGAACTACTTGATGTAAGATGTTATATTCGATTGAATCAGTGCAAACCTATTATTTGAAGGTTAGCACTAGATTCTGTTTAAATTAAATAAAGAAATATTGATATCAAAATGATTGTTCAATTGTATTAGTGCAAACCAATTATTTGCACGGTTAGCACTTAATTCTGTATAATCGAATAAGGGAATGATATTGAATTGTTTTATTCGATTGAATCAGTCCAAACCAGTTATTGGCACGGTTAACACTAGATTCAGATTAAATGAATAAAGAACTATTTGATACATAATGTTATTTTCGATTGAATCAGTGCAAACCAGTTATTGGCAAGGTTAGCAATAGATTCAGATTAAATGAATAAAGAACCATTTGATACAAAAAATGATATACTCGATTGAATCAGTGCAAATTAATTTTTAGAACGGTTATCACTGCATTCAGATTTGATGAATGAAGAACTATTCGATGTAAGATGTTATATTCGATTGAATCAGTGGAAACCTATTATAGGAACGGTTAGCACTAGTGTCAGTGTAATTTAAATAAAGAAATATTGATATCAAAATGTTTGTTCAATTGAAGTAGTGCAAACCAATTATTGGCACGGTTAGCACTTAATTCTGTATAATCGAATAAGGGAATGATATTGAATTGTTTATTTGATTGAATCAGAGCAAACCAGTTATTGTCACGGTTAGCACTAGATTCAGATTAAATGAATAAAGAACTATTTGATACATAATGTTATTTTCGATTGAATCAGTGCAAACCAGTTATTGGCAAGGTTAGCACTAGATTCAGATTAAATGAATAAAGAACTATTTGATACATAAAGTTATTTTCGATTGAATCAGTGCAAACCAGTTATTGGCACGGTTAGCACTAGATTAAGATTAAATGAATAAAGAACCCTTTGATACAAAAAATGATATACTCGATTGAATCAGTGTAAATCAAATTTTAGAACGGTTAGCACTGCATTCAGATTTGATGAATGAAGAACTATTTGATGTAAGATGTTATATTCAATTGAATCAGTGCAAACCTATTATTTGAACGGTTAGCACTAGTGTCAGTGTAATTTAAATAAAGAAATATTGATATCAAAATGTTTTTTGAATTGAAGTAGTGCAAACCAATTATTGGCACGGTTAGCACTTAATTCTGTATAATCGAATAAGGGAATGATATTGAATTGTTTATTTGATTGAATCAGAGCAAACCAGTTATTGTTACGGTTAGCACTAGATTCAGATTAAATGAATAAAGAACTATTTGATACATAATGTTATTTTCGATTGAATCAGTGCAAACCAGTTATTGGCAGGGTTAGCACTAGATTCAGATTAAGTGAATAAAGAACCATTTGATACAAAAAATGATATACTCGATTGAATCAGTGCAAACCTATTATTTGAACGGTTAGCACTAGATTCAGTGTAAATTAAATAAAGAAATATTGATATCAAAATGTTTGTTCAATTGAATTAGTGCAAACCAATTATTGGCACGGTTAGCACTAAATTCTGTATAATCGAATAAGGGAATGATATTGAATTGTTTTATTCGATTGAATCAGTGCAAACCAGTTATTGGCACGGTTAGCACTAGATTCAGATTAAATGAATAAAGAACTATTTGACACATAATGTTATTTTCGATTGAATCAGTGCAAACCAGTTATTGGCAAGGTTAGCACTAGATTCAGATTAAGTGAATAAAGAACCATTTGATACAAAAAATGATATACTCGAGTGAATCAGTGCAAACCTATTATTTGAACGGTTAGCACTAGATTCAGTGTAAATTAAATAAAGAAATATTGATATCAAAATGTTTGTTCAATTGAATTAGTGCAAACCAATTATTGGCACGGTTAGCACTTAATTCTGTATAATCGAATAAGGGAATGATATTGAATTGTTTATTTGATTGAATCAGAGCAAACCAGTTATTGTCACGGTTAGCACTAGATTCAGATTAAATGAATAAAGAACTATTTGATACATAATGTTATTTTCGATTGAATCAGTGCAAACCAGTTATTGGCAAGGTTAGCACTAGATTCAGATTAAATGAATAAAGAACCCTTTGATACAAAAAATGATATACTCGATTGAATCAGTGCAAACCTATTATTTGAACGGTTAGCACTAGATTCAGTGTAAATTAAATAAAGAAATATTGATATCAAAATGTTTGTTCAATTGAATTAGTGCAAACCAATTCTTGGGACGGTTAGCAATAAATTCTGTATAATCGAATAAGGGAATGATATTTAATTGTTTTATTCGATTGAATCAGTGCAAACCAGTTATTGTCACGGTTAGCACTAGATTCAGATTACATGAATAAAGAACCATTTGATACAAAAAATGATATACTCGATTGAATCAGTGCAAATCAATTTTTAGAACGGTTAGCACTGCATTTAGATTTGATGAATGAAGAACTATTTGATGTAAGATGTTATATTCGATTGAATCAGTGCAAACCAGTTATTGGCACGGTTAGCACTAGATTCAGATTAAAATAATAAAGAACTATTTGATACAAAATGTTATTTTCGATTGAATCATTGCAAACCAGTGATTGGCACGGTTAGCACTAGATTAAGATTAAATGAATAAAGAACCCTTTGATACAAAAAATGATATACTCGATTGAATCAGTGTAAATCAATTTTTAGAACGGTTAGCACTGCATTCAGATTTGATGAATGAAGAACTATTTGATGTAAGATGTTATATTCAATTGAATCAGTGCAAACCTATTATTTGAACGGTTAGCACTAGTGTCAGTGTAATTTAAATAAAGAAATATTGATATCAAAATGTTTGTTCAATTGAAGTAGTGCAAACCAATTATTGGCACGGTTAGCACTAGATTCAGATTAAATGAATAAAAAACCATTTGATACAAAAAATGATATACCCCTTTCGATTGAATCAGTGCAAATCCAATTTTTAGAACGGTTAGCACTGCATTCAGATTTGATGAATGATTCCATTAGAACTACTTGATGCTAAGATGTTATATTCGATTGAATCAGTTGCAAACCTATTATTTGAAGGTTAGCACTAGATTCTGTGTAAATTAAATAAAGAAATATTGATATCAAAATGTTTGTTCAATTGAATTAGTGCAAACCAATTCTTGGCACGGTTAGCAATAAATTCCACTGTATGAATCGAATAAGGGAATGATATTTAATTACATTTTATTCGATTGAATCAGTGCAAACCAGTTATTGTCATACGGTTAGCACTAGATTCAGATTACATGACGATAAAGAACCATTTGATACAAAAAATGATATACTCGATTGAATCAGTGCAAATCAATTTTTAGAACGGTTAGCACTGCATTCAGATTTGATGAATGAAGAACTATTTGATGTAAGATGTTATATTCGATTCGAATCAGTGCAAACCTATTCCATTTGAACGGTTAGCACTAGATACGAGGAGTGTAAATTAAATAAAGCTTCGAAAATAATTGATATCAAAATGATTGTTCAATTGTCATTAGTGCAAACCAATTATTGGCAAGGTTAGCAATAGATTCAGATTAAATGAACTAAAGAACTTTTTTGATACATAATGTTATTTTCGATTGAATCAGTGCAAACCAGTTACTGGCAAGGTTAGCACTAGATTCAGATTAAATGAACTAAAGAACTCATTGGATACAAAAAATGATATACTCGATTGAATCGAGTGCAAACCTATTATTTGAACGGTTAGCACTAGATTCAGTGTAGAATTAAATAAAAAGAAATATTGATATCAAATATGTTTGTTCAATTGAATTGAAGTGCAATTGACCAATTACTTTGGCACGGTTAGCACTAAATTCTGTATAATCAAAATAAGGGAATGATCATTGAATTGTTTTATTCGAATTGAATCAGTGCAAAACCAGTTGATTGGCACGGTTAGCACTAGATTCAGATTAAAGCTGAAACAAAAGAACTATTTGATACATAATGTTATTTTCGATTGAATCAGTGCAAACCAGTTATTGTGCTGAAAGGTTAGCAATAGATTCAGATTAAATGAATAAAGAGACCATTTGATACAAAAAATGGATATACTCGATTGAATCAGTGCAATTTTGATCAATTTTTAGGAACGGGTAAGGCACTGCATTCAGATTTGATGAATGAAGAACTATTTGAGTGTAAGATGTTATATTCGATTGAATCTGTGCAAACCTATTATTTGAACGGTTAGTACTAGACATTCAGATTACATAGAAATCAAAAGAACCATTTAATACAAAAAATGATATACTCGATTGGAATCAAGTGCAAATCAATTTTTAGAACGGATTAGCACTGCATTCAGATTTGATCGAATGAAGAACTACTTGATGTAAGAATGTTATCATTCGATTGAATCGAGTGACAAACCTATTATTTGAAGGTTAGCACTAGATTAGCTGTGTAAATTAAATAAAGAAATATTGATATCAAAATGTTTGTTCAATTGAAGTAGTGCAAACCAATTATTGGCACGGTTAGCACTTAATTCTGTATAATCGAATAAGGGAATGATATTTAATTGTTTTATTCGATTGGAATCGAATGCAAACCAGTTATTAGTCATGAAGTTAGCACTAGATTCAGATTACATGAATAAAGAACCATTTGAATACAAAAAATGATATACTCGAATTGAATCAGTGCAAATTTGAATGTTTTAGAACGGTTAGCACTGCATTCAGATTTGATGAATGAAGAACTTCATTTGATGTAAGATGTTATATTCGGATTGAATCGAAGTGCAAAACCTATTATTTGAACGGTTAGCATCAGATTCAGTGTAGAATTAAATAAAGAAATATTGACTATCAAACATGATTGTTCATTTGTATTAGTGCATGAACCAATGGATTGGTAAGGTTAGCAATAGATTCAGATTAAATGAATAAAAAACCATTTGATACAAAAAAAATGATATACTCGATTGAATCAGTTGCAAATTAATTTTAGAACGGTTAGCAGCTGCATTCAGATTTGATGAATGAAGAACTATTTGATGTACTTGAATGTTATATTCGATTGAATCGAAGTGCAAACCTATTATTTGAACGAGTTAGCACTAGATTCAGTGTAATTTAACAATAAAGAAATATTGATATCGAAAATGTTTGTTCAATTGAAGTAGTGCAAACACAATTATTGGCACGGTTAGCACTAGATTTTGGACCAGATTAAATGAATAAAAAACCATTTGATACATTTAAAAATGATATACTCGATTGAATCAGTGCAAAATCAATTTTTTAGAACAGGTTAGCACTTGCATTCAGATTTGACTGAATGAAGAACTACTTGATGTAAGATGTTACCTATTCGAGTTGAGGATCAGTGCATACCTATTATTTGAAGAGGTTAGCACTAGATTCTGTGTAAATTAAATAAAGAAATGGCCATTGATATCAAAATGTTTGTTCAATTGAATTAGTGCAAACCAATTCTGGCACGGTTAGCAATAAATTGCTGTATAATCGAATCAAGGGAATGATATTTAATTGTTTTATTCGATTGAATCAGTTTGCAAACCAGTTATTGTCACGGTTAGCACTAGATGGTCAGATTACATGAATAAAGAATGTTCCATTTGATACAAAAAATGATATACTAGATTGAATCAGTGCAAATCAATTTTTAGAACGGTTAGCACTGCATTCAGATTTGATGAATGAAGAACTATTTGATGTACAGATGTTATATTCAGGGATTGAATCAGTGCAAACCTATTATTTGAACGGTTAGCACTAGATTTTGACAGTGTAAATTAAATAAAGAAATATTGATATCAAAATGATTGTTCAATTGTATATAGTGCAAACCAATTATTGGCAAAGGTTAAAGCAATAGATTCAGATTAAATGAATAAAGAACTTTTTGATACATAATGTTATTTTCGATTGAATCAGTGCAAACCAAGGTTACTGGCAAGGTTAGCACTAGATTCAGATTAAATGAATAAAGAACCATTTGGCATACAAAAAATGATATACTCGATTGAGATACGTGCAAACCTATGTGGGCATTTGAACGGTTAGCACTAGATTCAGTGTGTAAATTAAATAAAGAAATATTGATATCAAAATGTTTGTTCAATTGAATCCATTCGACTAGTGCAATACCAATTATTGGCACGGTTAGCACTAAATTCTGATTATAATCAAATAAGGGAATGATATTGAATTGTTTTATTCGATTTGAATCTAGTGCAAACCAGTTATTGGCACGGTTAAGAAGGCACTAGATTCAGATTAAATGAATAAAGAACTATTCTTGATACATAATGTTATTTTCGATTGAATCAGTGCAAACCATGTGGTATTGGCAAGGTTAGCAATAGATTCAGATTAAATGAATACAAGAACCATTTGATACAAAAAATGATATACTCGATTGAATCAGTTGCAAATCAATTTTTAGAACGGGTAGCACTGCATTCAGATTTGATTCGAATGAAGAACTATTTGATGTAAGATGTTATATTCGATCTGAATCAGTGCAAACCTATTATTTGAACGGTTAGCACTAGATTCAGATTACATGAATACAAAGAACCATTTAATACAAAAAATGATATACTCGATTGAATCAGTGCAAATCAATTTTTAGAACGGTTAGCACTGCATTCAGATTTGATGAATGAAGAACTACTTGATGTAAGATGTTATATTCGATTGAATCAGTTAGCAAACCTATTATTTGAAGGTTAGCACTAGATTCTGTGTAAATTAAATAAAGAAATATTGATATCAAATATGTTTGTTCAATTGAAGTAGTGCAAACCAATTTATTGGCACGGTTAGCACTTAATTCTGTATAATCAGATATAAGGGAATGATATTTAATTGTTTTATTCGATTGAATCAGTTGCAAACCAGTTATTGTATCACGAAGTTAGCTACTAGATTCAGATTACATGAATAAAGAGACTCATTTGATACACAAAAATGATATACTCGATTGAATCGAAGTGCAAATCAATTTTTAGAACGGTTAGCACTGCATTCAGATTTGATGAATGAAGAACTTATTTGATGTAAGATGTTATATTCGATTGAATCAAATTTGCAAACCTATTATTTGAACGGTTAGCACTAGGTTCTAGTGTAAATTAAATAAAGAAATATTGATATCAAAATGATTGTTCATTTGTATTAGTGCAAACCAATTATTGGCAGCAGGTTCAGCAATAGATTCAGATTAAATCGAATAAAAAACCATTTGATACAAACAATGATATACTCGATTGAATCCATTTGATCAGTGCAAATTAATTTTTTAGAACGGTTAGCACTGCATTCAGATTTGATGAATGCACTCGAAAGAACTATTTGATGTACTTTCAGATGTTATATTCGATTGAATCCAGTAGCAAACCTATTATTTGAACGGTTAGCACTAGATTCAGTGTAAATTAAATAAAGAAATATTGATATCAAAATGTTTGTTCAATTGAATTCAGTGCAAACCAATTATTGGCACGTTTAGCACTTAAATACTGTACTAAACGAATTTCAGGAGAATTACCTATTGAATTGTTTTTTTCGATTGAATCAGTGCAAACCAGGTTATCGTCACGGTTTAGCACTAGATTCAGATTAAAATGAATAAAGAACTTTTTGATACATAATGTCTTATTTTCGATTGAATCAGTGCAAACCAGTTACTGGCAAGGTTAGCACTAGGATTCCAAGATTAAATGAATAAAAAACCATTTGATACAAAAAATGATATACTCGATTGAATCAGTGCAAAATCAATTTTTAGAACGGTTAGCACTGCATTCAGATTTGATGAATGAAGAACTACTTGATGTAAGATGTTATAGTTCAGATTGAATCAGTGCAAACCTATTATTTGAAGGATTAGCACTAGATTCTGTGTAAATTAAATAAAGAAATATTGATATCAAAATGATTGTTCAATTGTATTAGTGCAAACCAATTATTTGCACGGTTAGCACTTAATTCTGTATAATCGAATAAGGGAATGATATTGAATTGTTTTATTCGATTGAATCAGTGCAAACCAGTTATTGGCACGGTTAGCACTAGATTCAGATTAAATGAATAAAGAACTATTTGATACATAATGTTATTTTCGATTGAATCATTGCAAACCAGTTATTGGCAAGGTTAGCAATAGATTCAGATTAAATGAATAAAGAACCATTTGATACAAAAAATGATATACTCGATTGAATCAGTGCAAATTAATTTTTTAGAACGGTTATCACTGCATTCAGATTTGATGAATGAAGAACTATTCGATGTAAGATGTTATATTCGATTGAATCAGTGGAAACCTATTATAGGAACGGTTAGCACTAGTGTCAGTGTAATTTAAATAAAGAAATATTGATATCAAAATGTTTGTTCAATTGAAGTAGTGCAAACCAATTATTGGCACGGTTAGCACTTAATTCTGTATAATCGAATAAGGGAATGATATTGAATTGTTTATTTGATTGAATCAGAGCAAACCAGATATTGTCACGGTTAGCACTAGATTCAGATTAAATAAATAAAGAACTATTTGATACATAATGTTATTTTCGATTGAATCAGTGCAAACCAGTTATTGGCAAGTTTAGCACTAGATTCAGATTAAATGAATAAAGAACCATTTGATACATAAAGTTATTTTTCGATTGAATCAGTGCAAACCAGTTATTGGCACGGTTAGCACTAGATTAAGATTAAATGAATAAAGAACCCTTTGATACAAAAAATGATATACTCGATTGAATCAGTGTAAATCAAATTTTAGAACGGTTAGCACTGCATTCAGATTTGATGAATGAAGAACTATTTGATGTAAGATGTTATATTCAATTGAATCAGTGCAAACCTATTATTTGAACGGTTAGCACTAGTGTCAGTGTAATTTAAATAAAGAAATATTGATATCAAAATGTTTTTTGAATTGAAGTAGTGCAAACCAATTATTGGCACGGTTAGCACTTAATTCTATATAATCGAATAAGGGAATGATATTCAATTGTTTATTTGATTGAATCAGAGCAAACCAGTTATTGTTACGGTTAGCACTAGATTCAGATTAAATGGATAAAGAACTATGTGATACATAATGTTATGTTCGATTGAATCGGTGCAAACCAGTTATTGGCAGGGTTAGCACTAGATTCAGATTAAGTGAATAAAGAACCATTTGATACAAAAAATGATATACTCGATTGAATCAGTGCAAACCTATTATTTGAACGGTTAGCACTAGATTCAGTGTAAATTAAATAAAGAAATATTGATATCAAAATGTTTGTTCAATTGAATTAGTGCAAACCAATTATTGGCACGGTTAGCACTCAATTCTGTATAATCGAATAAGGGAAGGATATTGAATTGTTTTATTCGATTGAATCAGTGCAAACCAGTTATTGGCACGGTTAGCACTAGATTCAGATTAAATGAATAAAGAACTATTTGACACATAATGTTATTTTCGATTGAATCAGTGCAAACCAGTTATTGGCAAGGTTAGCACTAGATTCAGATTAAGTGAATAAAGAACCATTTGATACAAAAAATGATATACTCGATTGAATCAGTGCAAACCTATTATTTGATCGGTTAGCACTAGATTCAGTGTAAATTAAATAAAGAAATATTGATATCAAAATGTTTGTTCAATTGAATTAGTGCAAACCAATTATTGGCACGGTTAGCACTTAATTCTGTATAATCGAATAAGGGAATGATATTGAATTGTTTATTTGATTGAATCAGAGCAAACCAGTTATTGTCACGGTTAGCACTAGATTCAGATTAAATGAATAAAGAACTATTTGATACATAATGTTATTTTCGATTGAATCAGTGCAAACCAGTTATTGGCAAGGTTAGCACTAGATTCAGATTAAATGAATAAAGAACCCTTTGATACAAAAAATGATATACTCGATTGAATCAGTGCAAACCTATTATTTGAACGGTTAGCACTAGATTCAGTGTAAATTAAATAAAGAAATATTGATATCAAAATGTTTGTTCAATTGAATTAGTGCAAACCAATTCTTGGGACGGTTAGCAATAAATTCTGTATAATCTAATTAGGGAATTTTATTTATTTGTTTTATTCGATTGAATCAGTGCAAACCAGTTATTGTCACGGTTAGCACTAGATTCAGATTACATGAATAAAGAACCATTTGATACAAAAAATGATATACTCGATTGAATCAGTGCAAATCAATTTTTAGAACGGTTAGCACTGCATTCAGATTTGATGAATGAAGAACTATTTGATGTAAGATGTTATATACGATTGAATCAGTGCAAACCAGTTATTGGCACGGTTAGCACTAGATTCAGATTAAATGAATAAAGAACTATTTGATACATAATGTTATTTTCGATTGAATCATTGCAAACCAGTTATTGACACTGTTAGCACTAGATTAAGATTAAATGAATAAAGAACCCTTTGATACAAAAAATGATATACTCGATTGAATCAGTGTAAATCAATTTTTAGAACGGTTAGCACTGCATTCAGATTTGATGAATGAAGAACTATTTGATGTAAGATGTTATATTCAATTGAATCAGTGCAAACCTATTATTTGAACGGTTAGCACTAGTGTCAGTGTAATTTAAATAAAGAAATATTGATATCAAAATGTTTGTTCAATTGAAGTAGTGCAAACCAATTATTGGCACGGTTAGCACTAGATTCAGATTAAATGAATAAAAAACCATTTGATACAAAAAATGATATACTCGATTGAATCAGTGCAAATCAATTTTTTAGAACGGTTAGCACTGCATTCAGATTTGATGAATGAAGAACTACTTGATGTAAGATGTTATATTCGATTGAATCAGTGCAAACCTATTATTTGAAGGTTAGCACTAGATTCTGTGTAAATTAAATAAAGAAATATTGATATCAAAATGTTTGTTCAATTGAATTAGTGCAAACCAATTCTTGGCACGGTTAGCAATAAATTCTGTATAATCGAATAAGGGAATGATATTTAATTGTTTTATTCGATTGAATCAGTGCAAACCAGTTATTGTCACGGTTAGCACTAGATTCAGATTACATGAATAAAGAACCATTTGATACAAAAAATGATATACTCGATTGAATCAGTGCAAATCAATTTTTAGAACGGTTAGCACTGCATTCAGATTTGATGAATGAAGAACTATTTGATGTAAGATGTTATATTCGATTGAATCAGTGCAAACCTATTATTTGAACGGTTAGCACTAGATACAGTGTAAATTAAATAAAGAAATATTGATATCAAAATGATTGTTCAATTTGTATTAGTGCAAACCAATTATTGGCAAGGTTAGCAATAGATTCAGATTAAATGAATAAAGAACTTTTTGATACATAATGTTATTTTCGATTGAATCAGTGCAAACCAGTTACTGGCAAGGTTAGCACTAGATTCAGATTAAATGTATAAAGAACCATTTGATACAAAAAATGATATACTCGATTGAATCAGTGCAAACCTATTATTTGAACGGTTAGCACTAGATTCAGTGTAAATTAAATAAAGAAATATTGATATCAAAATGTTTGTTCAATTGAATTAGTGCAAACCAATTATTGGCACGGTTAGCACTAAATTCTGTATAATCAAATAAGGGAATGATATTGAATTGTTTTATTCGATTGAATCAGTGCAAACCAGTTATTGGCACGGTTAGCACTAGATTCAGATTAAATGAATAAAGAACTATTTGATACATAATGTTATTTTCGATTGAATCAGTGCAAACCAGTTATTGGCAAGGTTAGCAATAGATTCAGATTAAATGAATAAAGAACCATTTGATACAAAAAATGATATACTCGATTGAATCAGTGCAAATCAATTTTTAGAACGGGTAGCACTGCATTCAGATTTGATGAATGAAGAACTATTTGATGTAAGATGTTATATTCGATTGAATCAGTGCAAACCTATTATTTGAACGGTTAGCACTAGATTCAGATTACATGAATAAAGAACCATTTAATACAAAAAATGATATACTCGATTGAATCAGTGCAAATCAATTTTTAGAACGGTTAGCACTGCATTCAGATTTGATGAATGAAGAACTACTTGATGTAAGATGTTATATTCGATTGAATCAGTGCAAACCTATTATTTGAAGGTTAGCACTAGATTCTGTGTAAATTAAATAAAGAAATATTGATATCAAAATGTTTGTTCAATTGAAGTAGTGCAAACCAATTATTTGCCCGGTTAGCACTTAATTATTTATAATAGAATCAGGGAATGTTATCTAATTGTTTTATTCGATTGAATCAGTGCAAACCAGTTAGTGTCACGGTTAGCACTAGATTCAGATTACATGAATAAAGAACCATTTGATACAAAAAATGATATACTCGATTGAATCAGTGCAAATCAATTTTTAGAACGGTTAGCACTGCATTCAGATTTGATGAATGAAGAACTATTTGATGTAAGATGTTATATTCGATTGAATCAGTGCAAACCTATTATTTGAACGGTTAGCACTAGATTCAGTGTAAATTAAATAAAGAAATATTGATATCAAAATGATTGTTCATTTGTATTAGTGCAAACCAATTATTGGCAAGGTTAGCAATAGATTCAGATTAAATGAATAAAAAACCATTTGATACAAAAAATGATATACTCGATTGAATCAGTGCAAATTAATTTTTTAGAACGGTTAGCACTGCATTCAGATTTGATGAATGAAGAACTATTTGATGTAAGATGTTATATTCGATTGAATCAGTGCAAACCTATTATTTGAACGGTTAGCACTAGATTCAGTGTAAATTAAATAAAGAAATATTGATATCAAAATGTTTGTTCAATTGAATTAGTGCAAACAAAGTCTTGGCACGGTTAGCACTAAATACTGTATAAACGAATAAGGGAATTATATTGAATTGTTTTTTTCGATTGAATCAGTGCAAACCAGTTATCGTCACGGTTAGCACTAGATTCAGATTAAATGAATAAAGAACTTTTTGATACATAATGTTATTTTCGATTGAATCAGTGCAAACCAGTTACTGGCAAGGTTAGCACTAGATTCAGATTAAATGAATAAAGAACCATTTGATACAAAAAATGATATACTCGATTGAATCAGTGCAAATCAATTTTTAGAACGGTTAGCACTGCATTCAGATTTGATGAATGAAGAACTATTTGATGTAAGATGTTATATTCGATTGAATCAGTGCAAACCTATTATTTGAACGGTTAGCACTAGATTCAGTGTAAATTAAATAAAGAAATATTGATATCAAAATGATTGTTCAATTGTATTAGTGCAAACCAATTATTTGCACGGTTAGCACTTAATTCTGTATAATCGAATAAGGGAATGATATTGAATTGTTTTATTCGATTGAATCAGTGCAAACCAGTTATTGGCACGGTTAGCACTAGATTCAGATTAAATGAATAAAGAACTATTTGATACATAATGTTATTTTCGATTGAATCAGTGCAAACCAGTTATTGGCAAGGTTAGCAATAGATTCAGATTAAATGAATAAAGAACCATTTGATACAAAAAATGATATACTCGATTGAATCAGTGCAAATTAATTTTTAGAACGGTTATCACTGCATTCAGATTTGATGAATGAAGAACTATTCGATGTAAGATGTTATATTCGATTGAATCAGTGGAAACCTATTATAGGAACGGTTAGCACTAGTGTCAGTGTAATTTAAATAAAGAAATATTGATATCAAAATGTTTGTTCAATTGAAGTAGTGCAAACCAGTTATTGTCACCGTTAGCACTAGATTCAGATTACATGAATAAAGAACCATTTGATACAAAAAATGATATACTCGATTGAATCAGTGCAAATCAATTTTTAGAACGGTTAGCACTGCATTCAGATTTGATGAATAAAGAACTATTTGATGTAAGATGTTATATTCGATTGAATCAGTGCAATCCAGTTATTGGCACGGTTAGCACTAGATTCAGATTAAATGAATAAAGAACCCTTTGATACAAAAAATGATATACTCGATTGAATCAGTGCAAACCTATTATTTGAACGGTTAGCACTAGATTCAGTGTAAATTAAATAAAGAAATATTGATATCAAAATGTTTGTTCAATTGAATTAGTGCAAACCAATTCTTGGGACGGTTAGCAATAAATTCTGTATAATCGAATAAGGGAATGATATTTAAATGTTTTATTCGATTGAATCAGAGCAAACCAGTTATTGTCACCGTTAGCACTAGATTCAGATTACATGAATAAAGAACCATTTGATACAAAAAATGATATACTCGATTGAATCAGTGCAAATCAATTTTTAGAACGGTTAGCACTGCATTCAGATTTGATGAATGAAGAACTATTTGATGTAAGATGTTATATTCGATTGAATCAGTGCAATCCAGTTATTGGCACGGTTAGCACTAGATTCAGATTAAATGAATAAAGAACTATTTGATACAAAATGTTATTTTCGATTGAATCATTGCAAACCAGTTATTGGCACGGTTAGCACTAGATTCAGATTAAAATGAATAAAGAACTATTTGAAACAAAATGTAATTTTCGATTGAATCAGTGCAAACCAATTATTAGCACGGTTAGCACTAGATTCAGATTAAATGAATAAAGAACCCTTTGATACAAAAAATGATATACTCGATTGAATAAGTGTAAATCAATTTTTAGAACGGTTAGCACTGCATTCAGATTTGATGAATGAAGAACTATTTGATGTAAGATGTTATATTCAATTGAATCAGTGCAAACCTATTATTTGAACGGTTAGCACTAGTGTCAGTGTAATTTAAATAAAGAAATATTGATATCAAAATGTTTGTTCAATTGAAGTAGTGCAAACCAATTATTGGCACGGTTAGCACTAGATTCAGATTAAATGAATAAAAAACCATTTGATACAAAAAATGATATACTCGATTGAATCAGTGCAAATCAATTTTTAGAACGGTTAGCACTGCATTCAGATTTGATGAATGAAGAACTACTTGATGTAAGATGTTATATTCGATTGAATCAGTGCAAACCTATTATTTGAAGGTTAGCACTAGATTCTGTGTAAATTAAATAAAGAAATATTGATATCAAAATGTTTGTTCAATTGAATTAGTGCAAACCAATTCTTGGCACGGTTAGCAATAAATTCTGTATAATCGAATAAGGGAATGATATTTAATTGTTTTATTCGATTGAATCAGTGCAAACCAGTTATTGTCACGGTTAGCACTAGATTCAGATTACATGAATAAAGAACCATTTGATACAAAAAATGATATACTCGATTGAATCAGTGCAAAACAATTTTTAGAACGGTTAGCACTGCATTCAGATTTGATGAATGAAGAACTATTTGATGTAAGATGTTATATTCGATTGAATCAGTGCAAACCTATCATTTGAACGGTTAGCACTAGATACAGTGTAAATTAAATAAAGAAATATTGATATCAAAATGATTGTTCAATTGTATTAGTGCAAACCAATTATTGGCAAGGTTAGCAATAGATTCAGATTAAATGAATAAAGAACTTTTTGATACATAATGTTATTTTCGATTGAATCAGTGCAAACCAGTTACTGGCAAGGTTAGCACTAGATTCAGATTAAATGAATAAAGAACCATTTTATACAAAAAATGATATACTCGATTGAATCAGTGCAAACCTATTATTTGAACGGTTAGCACTAGATTCAGTGTAAATTAAATAAAGAAATATTGATATCAAAATGTTTGTTCAATTGAATTAGTGCAAACCAATTATTGGCACGGTTAGCACTAAATTCTGTATAATCGAATAAGGGAATGATATTGAATTGTTTTATTCGATTGAATCAGTGCAAACCAGTTTTTGTCACGGTTAGCACTAGATTCAGATTAAATGAATGAAGAACTATTTGATAGAAAGTGTTATTTTCGATTGAATCAGTGCAAACCAGTTATTGGCAAGGTTAGCAATAGATTCAGATTAAATGAATAAAGAACCATTTGATACAAAAAATGATATACTCGATTGAATCAGTGCAAATCAATTTTTAGAACGGGTAGCACTGCATTCAGATTTGATGAATGAAGAACTATTTGATGTAAGATGTTATATTCGATTGAATCAGTGCAAACCTATTATTTGAACGGTTAGCAGTAGATTCAGATTAAATCAATAAAGAACCATTTAATACAAAAAATGATATACTCGATTGAATCAGTGCAAACCTATCATTTGAACGGTTAGCACTAGATTCAGTGTAAATTAAATAAAGAAATATTGATATCAAAATGTTTGTTCAATTGAATTAGTGCAAACCAATTATTGGCACGGTTAGCACTTAATTCTGTATAATCGAATAAGGGAATGATATTGAATTGTTTTTTTCGATTGAATCAGTGCATATCAGTTATTGTCACGGTTAGCACTAGATTCAGATTAAATGAAAAAAGAACTATTTGATACATAATGTTATTTTCGATTGAATCAGTGCAAACCAGTTGTTGGCAAGGTTAGCACTACATTCAGATTAAATGAATAAAGAACTATTTGATACATAATGTTATTTTCGATTGAATCAGTGCAAACCAGTTATTAGCACGGTTAGCACTAGATTAAGATTAAATGAATAAAGAACCCTTTGATACAAAAAATGATATACTCGATTGAATCAGTGTAAATCAAATTTTAGAACGGTTAGCACTGCATTCAGATTTGATGAATGAAGAACTATTTGTTGTAAGATGTTATATTCAATTGAATCAGAGCAAACCTATTATTTGAACGGTTAGCACTAGTGTCAGTGTAATTTAAATAAAGAAATATTGATATCAAAATGTTTGTTGAATTGAAGTAGTGCAAACCAATTATTGGCACGGTTAGCACTTAATTCTGTATAATCGAATAAGGGAATGATATTGAATTGTTTATTTGATTGAATCAGAGCAAACCAGTTATTGTTACGGTTAGCACTAGATTCAGATTAAATGAATAAAGAACTATTTGATACATAATGTTATTTTCGATTGAATCAGTGCAAACCAGTTATTGGCAGGGTTAGCACTAGATTCAGATTAAATGAATAAAGAATTATTGATACATAATGTTATTTTCGATTGAATCAGTGCAAACCAGTTATTGGCAAGGTTAGCACTAGATTCAGATTAAATGAATAAAGAACTATTTGATACATAATGTTATTTTCGATTGAATCAGTGCTAACCAGTTATTGGCAAGGTTAGCACTAGATTCAGATTAAATGAATAAAGAACAATTTGATACAAAAAATGATTTACTCGATTGAATCAGTGCAAATCAATTTTAAGAACGGTTAGCACTGCATTCAGATTTGATGAATGAAGAACTATTTGATGTAAGATGTTTTATTCGATTGAATCAGTGCAAACCTATTATTTGAAGGGTTAGCACTAGATTCAGTTTAAATTAAATAAAGAAATATTGATATCAACATGTTTGTTCAATTGAATTAGTGCAAACCATTTATTGGCACGGTTAGCACTAAATACTGTATAAACGAATAAGGGAATGATATTTAATTGTCTTATTCAATTGAATCAGTGCAAACCAGTTATTGGCAAGGTTAGCCCTAGATTCAGATTAAATGAATAAAGAACTATTTGATACATAATGTTATTTTCGATTGAATCAGTGCAAACCAGTTATTGGCAAGGTTAGCACTAGATTCAGATTAAATGAATAAAGAACTATTTGATACATAATGTTATTTTCGATTGAATCAGTGCAAACCAGTTATTGGCAAGGTTAGCACTAGATTCAGATAAAGTGAATAAAGAACCATTTGATACAAAAAATGATATACTCGATTGAATCAGTGCAAACCTATTATTTGAACGATTAGCACTAGATTCAGTGTAAATTAAATAAAGAAATATTGATATCAAAATGTTTGTTCAATTGTATTAGTGCAAACCAATTATTGGCACGGTTAGCACTAAATTCTGTATAATCGAATAAGGGAATGATATTGAATTGTTTTATTCGATTGAATCAGTGCAAACCGGTTATTGTTACGGTTAGCACTAGATTCAGATTAAATAAATAAAGAACTATTTGATACATAATGTTATTTTCGATTGAATCAGTGCAAACCAGTTATTGGCAAGGTTAGCACTAGATTCAGATTAAATGAATAAAGAACTATTTGATACATAATGTTATTTTCGATTGAATCAGTGCAAACCAGTTATTGGCACGGTTAGCACTAGATTCAGATTAAATGAATAAAGAACTATTTGATACATAATGTTATTTTCGATTGAATCAGTGCAAACCAGTTATTGGCAAGGTTAGCACTAGATTCAGATTAAATGAATAAAGAACTATTTGATACATAATGTTATTTTCGATTGAATCAGTGCCAACCTATTATTTGAACGGTTAGCACTAGATTCAGATTACATGAATAAAGAACCATTTGATACAAAAAATGATATACTCGATTGAATCAGTGCAAATCAATTTTTAGAACGGTTAGCACTGCATTCAGATTTGATGAATGAAGAACTACTTGATGTAAGATGTTATATTCGATTGAATCAGTGCAAACCTATTATTTGAAGGTTAGCACTAGATTCTGTGTAAATTAAATAAAGAAATATTGATATCAAAATGTTTGTTCAATTGTATTAGTGCAAACCAATTATTGGCACGGTTAGCATTAAATTCTGTATAATCGAATAAGGGGAGGATATTTAATTGTTTTATTCGATTGAATCAGTGCAAACCAGTTATTGTCACGGTTAGCACTAGATTCAGATTACATGAATAAAGAACCATTTGATACAAAAAATGACATACTCGATTGAATCAGTGCAAATCAATTTTTAGAACGGTTAGCACTGCATTCAGATTTGATGAATGAAGAACTATTTGATGTAAGATGTTATATTCGATTGAATCAGTGCAAACCTATTATTTGAACGGTTAGCACTAGATACAGTGTAAATTAAATAAAGAAATATTGATATCAAAATGATTGTTCAATGGTATTAGTGCAAACCAATTATTGGCAAGGTTAGCAATAGATTCAGATTAAATGAATAAAAAACCATTTGATACAAAAAATGATATACTCGATTGAATCAGTGCAAATTAATTTTTAGAACGGTTAGCACTGCATTCGGATTTGATGAATGAAGAAATATTCGATGTAAGATGTTATATTCGATTGAATCAGTGGAAACCTATTAGAGGGACGGTTAGCACTAGATTCTGTGTAAATTAAATAAAGAAATATTGATATCAAAATGTTTGTTCAATTGAATTAGTGCAAACCAATTATTGGCACGGTTAGCACTAAATACTGTATAAACGAATAAGGGAATGATATTGAATTGTTTTTTTCGATTGAATCAGTGCAAACCAGTTATTGTCACGGTTAGCACTAGATTCAGATTAAATGAATAAAGAACTATTTGATACATAATGTTATTTTCGATTGAAACAGTGCAAACCAGTTATTGGCACGGTTAGCACTAGATTCAGATTAAATGAATAAAGAACTATTTGATACAAAAATGTTATTTTCGATTGAATCAGTGCAAACCTATTATTTGAACGGTTAGCATTAGATTCAGTGTAAATTAAACAAAGAAATATTGATATCAAAATGTTTGTTCAATTGAATTAGTGCAAACCAATTATTGGCACGGTTAGCACTAAATTCTGTATAATCGAATAAGGGAATGATATTGAATTTTTTATTTGATTGAATCAGTGCAAACCAGTTATTGTCACGGTTAGCACTAGATTCAGATTAAATGAATAAAGAACTATTTGATACAAAATGTTATTTTCGATTGAATCAGTGCAAACCAGTTATTGGCACGGTTAGCACTAGATTAAGATTAAATGAATAAAGAACCCTTTGATACAAAAAATGATATACTCGATTGAATCAGTGTAAATCAATTTTTAGAATGGTTAGCACTGCATTCAGATTTGATGAATGAAGAACTATTTGATGTAAGATGTTATATTCAATTGAATCAGTGCAAACCTATTATTTGAACGGTTAGCACTAGTGTCAGTGTAATTTAAATAAAGAAATATTGATATCAAAATGTTTGTTCAATTGAAGTAGTGCAAACCAATTATTGGCACGGTTAGCACTAGATTCAGATTAAATGAATAAAAAACCATTTGATACAAAAAATGATATACTCGATTGAATCAGTGCAAATCAATTTTTAGAAAGGTTAGCACTGCATTCAGATTTGATGAATGAAGAACTACTTGATGTAAGATGTTATATTCGATTGAATCAGTGCAAACCTATTATTTGAAGGTTAGCACTAGATTCTGTGTAAATTAAATAAAGAAATATTGATATCAAAATGTTTGTTCAATTGAATTAGTGCAAACCAATTCTTGGCACGGTTAGCAATAAATTCTGTATAATCGAATAAGGGAATGATATTTAATTGTTTTATTCGATTGAATCAGTGCAAACCAGTTATTGTCACGGTTAGCACTAGATTCAGATTACATGAATAAAGAACCATTTGATACAAAAAATGATATACTCGATTGAATCAGTGCAAATCAATTTTTAGAACGGTTAGCACTGCATTCAGATTTGATGAATGAAGAACTATTTGATGTAAGATGTTATATTCGATTGAATCAGTGCAAACCTATTATTTGAACGGTTAGCACTAGATACAGTGTAAATTAAATAAAGAAATATTGATATCAAAATGATTGTTCAATGGTATTAGTGCAAACCAATTATTGGCAAGGTTAGCAATAGATTCAGATTAAATGAATAAAAAACCATTTGATACAAAAAATGATATACTCGATTGAATCAGTGCAAATTAATTTTTAGAACGGTTAGCACTGCATTCAGATTTGATGAATGAAGAACTATTTGATGTATGATGTTATATTCGATTGAATAAGTGCAAACATATGATTTGAACGGTTAGCACTAGATTCAGTGTAAATTAATTAAGTAAATATTGATATCAAAATGTTTGTTCAATTGAATTTGTGCAAACCAATTCTTGGCACGGTTAGCAATAAATTCTGTATAATCGAATAAGGGAATGATATTTAATTGTTTTATTCGATTGAATCAGTGCAAACCAGTTATTGTCGGGGTTAGCACTAGATTCAGATTACATGAATAAAGAACCATTTGATACAAAAAATGATTTACTCGATTGAATCAGTGCAAATCAATTTTTAGAACGGTTAGCACTGCATTCAGATTTGATGAATGAAGAACTATTTGATGTAAGATGTTATATTCGATTGAATCAGTGCAAACCAGTTATTGGCACGGTTAGCACTAGATTCAGATTAAATGAATAAAGAACTATTTGATACATAATGTTATTTTCGATTGAATCGGTGCAAACCAGTTATTGTCACGGTTAGCAGTAGATTCAGATTAAATGAATAAAGAACTATTTGATACATAATGTTATTTTCGATTGAATCAGTGCAAACCAGTTATTGGCACGGTTAGCACTAGATTCAGATTACATGAATAAAGAACCATTTGATACAAAAAATGATATACTCGATTGAATCAGTGCAAATCAATTTTTAGAACGGTTAGCACTGCATTCAGATTTGATGAATGAAGAACTATTTGATGTAAGATGTTATATTCGATTGAATCAGTGCAAACCTATTATTTGAACGGTTAGCACTAGATACAGTGTAAATTAAATTAAGAAATATTGATATCAAAATGATTGTTCAATGGTATTAGTTCAAACCAATTATTGGCAAGGTTAGCAATAGATTCAGATTAAATGAATAAAAAACCATTTGATACAAAAAATGATATACTCGATTGAATCAGTGCAAATTAATTTTTAGAACGGTTATCACTGCATTCAGATTTGATGAATGAAGAACTATTCGATGTAAGATGTTATATTCGATTGAATCAGTGGAAACCTATTATAGGAACGGTTAGCACTAGATTCTGTGTAACTTAAATAAAGAAATATTGATATCAAAATGTTTGTTCAATTGTATTAGTGCAAACCAATTATTGGCACGGTTAGCACAAAATTCTGTATAAACGAATAAGGGAATGATATTGAATTGTTTTTTTCGATTGAATCAGTGCAAACCAGTTATTGGCACTGTTAGCACTAGATTCAGATTAAATGAATAAAGAACTATTTGATACATAATGTTATTTTCGATTGAATCAGTGCAAACCAGTTATTGGCACGGTTAGCACTAGATTCAGATTAAATGAATAAAGAACTATTTGATACAAAATGTTATTTTCGATTGAATCAGTGCAAACCTATTATTTGAACGGTTAGCACTAGATTAAGTGTAAATTAAATAAAGAAATATTGATATCAAAATGTTTGTTCAATTGAATTATTCCAAACCAATTATTGGCACGGTTAGCACTAAATTCTGTATAATCGAATAAGGGAATGATATTGAATTGTTTATTTGATTGAATCAGTGCAAACCAGTTATTGTCACGGTTAGCACTAGATTCAGATTAAATGAATAAAGAACTATTTGATACAAAATGTTATTTTCGATTGAATCAGTGCAAACCAGTTATTGGCACGGTTAGCACTAGATTAAGATTAAATGAATAAAGAACCCTTTGATACAAAAAATGATATACTCGATTGAATCAGTGTAAATCAATTTTTAGAACGGTTAGCACTGCATTCAGATTTGATGAATGAAGAACTATTTGATGTAAGATGTTATATTCAATTGAATCAGTGCAAACCTATTATTTGAACGGTTAGCACTAGTGTCAGTGTAATTTAAATAAAGAAATATTGATATCAAAATGTTTGTTCAATTGAAGTAGTGCAAACCAATTATTGGCACGGTTAGCACTAGATTCAGATTACATGAATAAAGAACCATTTGATACAAAAAATGATATACTCGATTGAATCAGTGCAAATCAATTTTTAGAACGGTTAGCACTGCATTCAGATTTGATGAATGAAAAAATATTGATATTAAAATGTTTTATTCAATTGAATCAGTGCAAACCTATTATTTGAAGGTTAGCACTAGATTCTGTGTAAATTAAATAAAGAAATATTGATATCAAAATGTTTGTTCAATTGAATTAGTGCAAACCAATTCTTGGCACGGTTAGCAATAAATTCTGTATAATCGAATAAGGAAATGATATTTAATTGTTTTATTCGATTGAATCAGTGCAAACCAGTTATTGTCGGGGTTAGCACTAGATTCAGATTACATGAATAAAGAACCATTTGATACAAAAAATGATATACTCGATTGAATCAGTGCAAATCAATTTTTAGAACGGTTAGCACTGCATTCAGATTTGATGAATGAAGAACTATTTGATGTAAGATGTTATATTCGATTGAATCAGTGCAATCCAGTTATTGGCACGGTTAGCACTAGATTCAGATTGAATGAATAAAGAACTATTTGATACATAATGTTATTTTCGATTGAATCAGTGCAAACCAGTTATTGGCAAGGTTAGCAATAGATTCAGATTAAATTAATAAAGAACAATTTGATACAAAAAATGATATACTCGATTGAATCAGTGCAAATTAATTTTTTAGAACGGTTATCACTGCATTCAGATTTGATGAATGAAGAAATATTCGATGTAAGATGTTATATTCGATTGAATCAGTGGAAACCTATTATAGGAACGGTTAGCACTAGATTCTGTGTAAAGTAAATAAAGAAATATTGATATCAAAATGTTTGTTCAATTCAATTAGTGCAAACCAATTATTGGCACGGTTAGCACTAAATACTGTATAAACGAATAAGGGAATGATATTGAATTGTTTTTTTCGATCAAATCAGTGCAAACCAGTTATTGTCACGGTTAGCACTAGATTCAGATTAAATGAATAAAGAACTATTTGAAACAAAATGTAATTTTCGATTGAATCAGTGCAAACCTATTATTTGAACGGTTAGCACTAGATTCAGTGAAAATTAAATAAAGAAATATTGATATCAAAATGTTTGTTCAATTGAATTAGTGCAAACCAATTATTGGCACGGTTAGCACTAAATTCTGTATAATCGAATAAGGGAATGATATTGAATTGTTTATTTGATTGAATCAGTGCAAACCACGTATTGTCACGGTTAGCACTAGATTCAGATTAAATGAATAAAGAACTATTTGATACAAAATGTTATTTTCGATTAAATCAGTGCAAACCAGTTATTGGCACGGTTAGCACTAGATTAAGATTAAATGAATAAAGAACCCTTTGATACAAAAAATGATATACTCGATTGAATCAGTGTAAATCAATTTTTAGAACGGTTAGCACTGCATTCAGATTTGATGAATGAAGAACTATTTGATGTAAGATGTTATATTCAATAGAATCAGTGCAAACCTATTATTTGAACGGTTAGCACTAGTGTAAGTGTAATTTAAATAAAGAAATATTGATATCAAAATGTTTGTTCAATTGACGTAGTGCAAACCAATTATTGGCACGGTTAGCACTAGATTCAGATTAAATGAATAAAAAACCATTTGATACAAAAAATGATATACTCGATTGAATCAGTGCAAATCAATTTTTAGAAAGGTTAGAACTGCATTCAGATTTGATGAATGAAGAACTACTTGATGTAAGATGTTATATTCGACTGAATCAGTGCAAACCTATTATTTGAAGGTTAGCACTAGATTCTGTGTAAATTAAATAAAGAAATATTGATATCAAAATGTTTGTTCAATTGAATTAGTGCAAACCAATTCTTGGCACGGTTAGCAATAAATTCTGTATAATCGAATAAGGGAATGATATTTAATTGTTTTATTCGATTGAATCAGTGCAAACCAGTTATTGTCACGGTTAGCACTAGATTCAGATTACATGAATAAAGAACCATTTGATACAAAAAATGATATACTCGATTGAATCAGTGCAAATCAATTTTTAGAACGGTTAGCACTGCATTCAGATTTGATGAATGAAGAACTATTTGATGTAAGATGTTATATTCGATTGAATCAGTGCAAACCTATTATTTGAACGGTTAGCACTAGATACAGTGTAAATTAAATAAAGAAATATTGATATCAAAATATTGTTCAATGGTATTAGTGCAAACCAATTATTGGCAAGGTTAGCAATAGATTCAGATTAAATGAATAAAAAACCATTTGATACAAAAAATGATATACTCGATTGAATCAGTGCAAATTAATTTTTTAGAACGGTTAGCACTGCATTCAGATTTGATGAATGAAGAACTATTTGATGTAAGATGTTATATTCGATTGAATCAGTGTAAACCTATTATTTGAACGGTTAGCACTAGATTCAGTGTAAATTAAATAAAGAAATATTGATATCAAAATGTTTGTTCAATTGAATTAGTGCAAACCAATTCTTGGCACGGTTAGCAATAAATTCTGTATAATCGAATAAGGGAATGATATTTAATTGTTTTATTCGATTGAATCAGTGCAAACCAGTTATTGTCGGGGTTAGCACTAGATTCAGATTACATGAATAAAGAACCATTTGATACAAAAAATGATATACTCGATTGAATCAGTGCAAATCAATTTTTAGAACGGTTAGCACTGCATTCAGATTTGATGAATGAAGAACTATTTGATGTAAGATGTTATATTCGATTGAATCAGTGCAATCCAGTTATTGGCACGGTTAGCACTAGATTCAGATTAAATGAATAAAGAACTATTTGATACATAATGTTATTTTCGATTGAATCAGTGCAAACCAGTTATTGGCAAGGTTAGCACTAGATTCAGATTAAATGAATAAAGAACCATTTGATACAAAAAATGATATACTCGATTGAATCAGTGCAAATCAATTTTTAGAACGGTTATCACTGCATTCAGAATTGATGAATGAAGAACTATTCGATGTAAGATGTTATATTCGATTGAATCAGTGGAAACCTATTATAGGAACGGTTAGCACTAGATTCTGTGTAAATTAAATAAAGAAATATTGATATCAAAATGTTTGTTCAATTGTATTAGTGCAAACCAATTATTGGCACGGTTAGCACTAAATTCTGTATAATCGAATAAGGGAATGATATTGAATTGTTTTATTCGATTGAATCAGTGCAAACCAGTTATTGTCACGGTTAGCACTAGATTCAGATTAAATTTATAAAGAACTATTTGATACATCATGTTATTTTCGATTGAATCAGTGCAAACCAGTTATTGGCACGGTTAGCACTAGATTCAGATTAAATGAATAAAGAACTATTTGATTCAAAATGTTATTTTCGATTGAATCAGTGCAAACCTATTATTTGAACGGTTAGCACTAGATTCAGTGTAAATTAAATAAAGAAATATTGATATCAAAATGTTTGTTCAATTGAATTAGTGCAAACCAATTCTTGGCACGGTTAGCACTAAATTCTGTATAATCGAATAAGGGAATGATATTGAATTGTTTTATTCGATTGAATCAGTGCAAACCAGTTATTGTCACGGTTAGCACTAGATTCAGATTAAATAAATAAAGAACTATTTGATACAAAGTGTTATCTTCGAATGAATCAGTGCAAACCAGTTATTGGCACGGTTAGCACTAGATTAAGATTAAATGAATAAAGAACCCTTTGATACAAAAAATGATATACTCGATTGAATCAGTGTAAATCAATTTTTAGAACGGTTAGCACTGCATTCAGATTTGATGAATGAAGAACTATTTGATGTAAGATGTTATATTCAATTGAATCAGTGCAAACCTATTATTTGAACGGTTAGCACTAGTGTCAGTGTAATTTAAATAAAGAAATATTGATATCAAAATATTTGTTCAATTGAAGTAGTGCAAACCAATTATTGGCACGGTTAGCACTAGATTCAGATTAAATGAATAAAAAACCATTTGATACAAAAAAAGATATACTCGATTGAATCAGTGCAAATCAATTTTTAGAAAGGTTAGCACTGCATTCAGATTTGATGAATGAAGAACTACTTGATGTAAGATGTTATATTCGATTGAATCAGTGCAAACCTATTATTTGAAGGTTAGCACTAGATTCTGTGTAAATTAAATAAAGAAATATTGATATCAAAATGTTTGTTCAATTGAATTAGTGCAAACCAATTCTTGGCACGGTTAGCAATAAATTCTGTATAATCGAATAAGGGAATGATATTTAATTGTTTTATTCGATTGAATCAGTGCAAACCAGTTATTGTCACGGTTAGCACTAGATTCAGATTACATGAATAAAGAACCATTTGATACAAAAAATGATATACTCGATTGAATCAGTGCAAATCAATTTTTAGAATGGTTAGCACTGCATTCAGATTTGATGAATGAAGAACTATTTGATGTAAGATGTTATATTCGATTGAATCAGTGCAAACCTATTATTTGAACGGTTAGCACTAGTGTCAGTGTAATTTAAATAAAGAAATATTGATATCAAAATATTTGTCCAATTGAAGTAGTGCAAACCAATTATTGGCAAGGTTAGCAATAGATTCAGATTAAATGAATAAAAAACCATTTGATACAAAAAATGATATACTCGATTGAATCAGTGCAAATTAATTTTTAGAACGGTTAGCACTGCATTCAGATTTGATGAATGAAGAACTATTTGATGTAAGATGTTATATTCGATTGAATCAGTGCAAACCTATTATTTGAACGGTTAGCACTAGATTCAGTGTAAATTAAATAAAGAAATATTGATATCAAAATGTTTGTTCAATTGAATTAGTGCAAACCAATTATTGGCACGGTTAGCACTAAATACTGTATAAACGAATAAGGGAATGATATTGAATTGTTTTTTTCGATTGAATCAGTGCAAACCAGTTATTGTCACGGTTAGCACTAGATTCAGATTAAATGAATAAAGAACTTTTTGATACATAATGTTATTTTCGATTGAATCAGTGCAAACCAGTTACTGGCAAGATTAGCACTAGATTCAGATTAAATGAATAAAGAACCATTTGATACAAAAAATGATATACTCGATTGAATCAGTGCAAACCTATTATTTGAACGGTTAGCACTAGATTCAGTGTAAATTAAATAAAGACATATTGATATCAAAATGTTTGTTCAATTGAATTAGTGCAAACCAATTATTGGCACGGTTAGCACTAAATTCTGTATAATCAAATAAGGGAATGATATTGAATTGTTTTATTCGATTGAATCAGTGCAAACCAGTTATTGGCACGGTTAGCACTAGATTCAGATTAAATGAATAAAGAACTATTTGATACAAAATGTTATTTTCGATTGAATCAGTGCAAACCAGTTATTGGCACGGTTAGCACTAGATTAAGATTAAATGAATAAAGAACCCTTTGATACAAAAAATGATATACTCGATTGAATCAGTGTAAATCAATTTTTAGAACGGTTAGCACTGCATTCAGATTTGATGAATGAAGAACTATTTGATGTAAGATGTTATATTCAATAGAATCAGTGCAAACCTATTATTTGAACGGTTAGCACTAGTGTAAGTGTAATTTAAATAAAGAAATATTGATATCAAAATGTTTGTTCAATTGACGTAGTGCAAACCAATTATTGGCACGGTTAGCACTAGATTCAGATTAAATGAATAAAAAACCATTTGATACAAAAAATGATATACTCGATTGAATCAGTGCAAATCAATTTTTAGAAAGGTTAGAACTGCATTCAGATTTGATGAATGAAGAACTACTTGATGTAAGATGTTATATTCGACTGAATCAGTGCAAACCTATTATTTGAAGGTTAGCACTAGATTCTGTGTAAATTAAATAAAGAAATATTGATATCAAAATGTTTGTTCAATTGAATTAGTGCAAACCAATTCTTGGCACGGTTAGCAATAAATTCTGTATAATCGAATAAGGGAATGATATTTAATTGTTTTATTCGATTGAATCAGTGCAAACCAGTTATTGTCACGGTTAGCACTAGATTCAGATTACATGAATAAAGAACCATTTGATACAAAAAATGATATACTCGATTGAATCAGTGCAAATCACTTTTTAGAACGGTTAGCACTGCATTTAGATTTGATGAATGAAGAACTATTTGATGTAAGATGTTATATTCGATTGAATCAGTGCAAACCTATTATTTGAACGGTTAGCACTAGATACAGTGTAAATTAAATAAAGAAATATTGATATCAAAATATTGTTCAATGGTATTAGTGCAAACCAATTATTGGCAAGGTTAGCAATAGATTCAGATTAAATGAATAAAAAACCATTTGATACAAAAAATGATATACTCGATTGAATCAGTGCAAATTAATTTTTAGAACGGTTAGCACTGCATTCAGATTTGATGAATGAAGAACTATTTGATGTAAGATGTTATATTCGATTGAATCAGTGCAAACCTATTATTTGAACGGTTAGCACTAGATTCAGTGTAAATTAAATAAAGAAATATTGATATCAAAATGTTTGTTCAATTGAATTAGTGCAAACCAATTCTTGGCACGGTTAGCACTAAATTCTGTATAATCGAATAAGGGAATGATATTTAATTGTTTTATTCGATTGAATCAGTGCAAACCAGTTATTGTCGGGGTTAGCACTAGATTCAGATTACATGAATAAAGAACCATTTGATACAAAAAATGATATACTCGATTGAATCAGTGCAAATCAATTTTTAGAACGGTTAGCACTGCATTCAGATTTGATGAATGAAGAACTATTTGATGTAAGATGTTATATTCGATTGAATCAGTGCAATCCAGTTATTGGCACGGTTAGCACTAGATTCAGATTAAATGAATAAAGAACTATTTGATACATAATGTTATTTTCGATTGAATCAGTGCAAACCAGTTATTGGCAAGGTTAGCAATAGATTCAGATTAAATGAATAAAGAACCATTTGATACAAAAAATGATATACTCGATTGAATCAGTGCAAATTAATTTTTAGAACGGTTATCACTGCATTCAGATTTGATGAATGAAGAACTATTTGATGTAAGATGTTATATTCAATAGAATCAGTGCAAACCTATTATTTGAACGGTTAGCACTAGTGTAAGTGTAATTTAAATAAAGAAATATTGATATCAAAATGTTTGTTCAATTGACGTAGTGCAAACCAATTATTGGCACGGTTAGCACTAGATTCAGATTAAATGAATAAAAAACCATTTGATACAAAAAATGATATACTCGATTGAATCAGTGCAAATCAATTTTTAGAAAGGTTAGAACTGCATTCAGATTTGATGAATGAAGAACTACTTGATGTAAGATGTTATATTCGACTGAATCAGTGCAAACCTATTATTTGAAGGTTAGCACTAGATTCTGTGTAAATTAAATAAAGAAATATTGATATCAAAATGTTTGTTCAATTGAATTAGTGCAAACCAATTCTTGGCACGGTTAGCAATAAATTCTGTATAATCGAATAAGGGAATGATATTTAATTGTTTTATTCGATTGAATCAGTGCAAACCAGTTATTGTCGGGGTTAGCACTAGATTCAGATTACATGAATAAAGAACCATTTGATACAAAAAATGATATACTCGATTGAATCAGTGCAAATCAATTTTTAGAACGGTTAGCACTGCATTCAGATTTGATGAATGAAGAACTATTTGATGTAAGATGTTATATTCGATTGAATCAGTGCAAACCTATTATTTGAACGGTTAGCACTAGATACAGTGTAAATTAAATAAAGAAATATTGATATCAAAATATTGTTCAATGGTATTAGTGCAAACCAATTATTGGCAAGGTTAGCAATAGATTCAGATTAAATGAATAAAAAACCATTTGATACAAAAAATGATATACTCGATTGAATCAGTGCAAATTAATTTTTAGAACGGTTAGCACTGCATTCAGATTTGATGAATGAAGAACTATTTGATGTAAGATGTTATATTCGATTGAATCAGTGTAAACCTATTATTTGAACGGTTAGCACTAGATTCAGTGTAAATTAAATAAAGAAATATTGATATCAAAATGTTTGTTCAATTGAATTAGTGCAAACCAATTCTTGGCACGGTTAGCAATAAATTCTGTATAATCGAATAAGGGAATGATATTTAATTGTTTTATTCGATTGAATCAGTGCAAACCAGTTATTGTCGGGGTTAGCACTAGATTCAGATTACATGAATAAAGAACCATTTGATACAAAAAATGATATACTCGATTGAATCAGTGCAAATCAATTTTTAGAACGGTTAGCACTGCATTCAGATTTGATGAATGAAGAACTATTTGATGTAAGATGTTATATTCGATTGAATCAGTGCAATCCAGTTATTGGCACGGTTAGCACTAGATTCAGATTGAATGAATAAAGAACTATTTGATACATAATGTTATTTTCGATTGAATCAGTGCAAACCAGTTATTGGCAAGGTTAGCAAAAGATTCAGATTAAATGAATAAATAACCATTTGATACAAAAAATGATATACTCGATTGAATCAGTGCAAATTAATTTTTAGAACGGTTATCACTGCATTCAGAATTGATGAATGAAGAACTATTCGATGTAAGATGTTATATTCGATTGAATCAGTGGAAACCTATTATAGGAACGGTTAGCACTAGATTCTGTGTAACTTAAATAAAGAAATATTGATATCAAAATGTTTGTTCAATTGTATTAGTGCAAACCAATTATTGGCACGATTAGCATTAAATTCTTTATAATCGAATAAGGGGATGATATTGAATTGTTTTATTCGATTGAATCAGTGCAAACCAGTTATTGGCACGGTTAGCACTAGATTCAGATTAAATGAATAAAGAACTATTTGATACATAATGTTATTTTCGATTGAATCAGTGCAAACCAGTTATTGGCACGGTTAGCACTAGATTCAGATTAAATGAATAAAGAACTATTTGATACAAAATGTTATTTTCGATTGAATCAGTGCAAACCTATTATTTGAACGGTTAGCATTAGATTCAGTGTAAATTAAATAAAGAAATATTGATATCAAAATGTTTGTTCAATTGAATTAGTGCAAACCAATTATTGGCACGGTTAGCACTAAATTCTGTATAATCGAATAAGGGAATGATATTGAATTGTTTATTTGATTGAATCAGTGCAAAACAGTTATTGTCACGGTTAGCACTAGATTCAGATTAAATGAATAAAGAACTATGTGATACAAAATGTTATATTCGATTGAATCAGTCCAAACGAGTTATTGGAACTGTTAGCACTAGATTAATATTACATGAATAAAGAACCCTTTGATACAAAAAATGATATACTCGATTGAATCAGTGTAAATCAATTTTTAGAACGGTTAGCACTGCATTCAGATTTGATGAATGAAGAACTATTTGATGTAAGATGTTATATTCAATTGAATCAGTGCAAACCTATTATTTGAACGGTTAGCACTAGTGTCAGTGTAATTTAAATAAAGAAATATTGATATCAAAATATTTGTTCAATTGAAGTAGTGCAAACCAATTATTGGCACGGTTAGCACTAGATTCAGATTAAATGAATAAAAAACCATTTGATACAAAAAAAGATATACTCGATTGAATCAGTGCAAATCAATTTTTAGAAAGGTTAGCACTGCATTCAGATTTGATGAATGAAGAACTACTTGATGTAAGATGTTATATTCGATTGAATCAGTGCAAACCTATTATTTGAAGGTTAGCACTAGATTCTGTGTAAATTAAATAAAGAAATATTGATATCAAAATGTTTGTTCAATTGAATTAGTGCAAACCAATTCTTGGCACGGTTAGCAATAAATTCTGTATAATCGAATAAGGGAATGATATTTAATTGTTTTATTCGATTGAATCAGTGCAAACCAGTTATTGTCACGGTTAGCACTAGATTCAGATTACATGAATAAAGAACCATTTGATACAAAAAATGATATACTCGATTGAATCAGTGCAAATCAATTTTTAGAACGGTTAGCACTGCATTCAGATTTGATGAATGAAGAACTATTTGATGTAAGATGTTATATTCGATTGAATCAGTGCAAACCTATTATTTGAACGGTTAGCACTAGTGTCAGTGTAATTTAAATAAAGAAATATTGATATCAAAATATTTGTCCAATTGAAGTAGTGCAAACCAATTATTGGCAAGGTTAGCAATAGATTCAGATTAAATGAATAAAAAACCATTTGATACAAAAAATGATATACTCGATTGAATCAGTGCAAATTAATTTTTTAGAACGGTTAGCACTGCATTCAGATTTGATGAATGAAGAACTATTTGATGTAAGATGTTATATTCGATTGAATCAGTGCAAACCTATTATTTGAACGGTTAGCACTAGATTCAGTGTAAATTAAATAATGAAATATTGATATCAAAATGTTTGTTCAATTGTATTAGTGCAAACCAATTATTGGCACGGTTAGCACTAAATACTGTATAAACGAATAAGGGAATGATATTGAATTGTTTTTTTCGATTGAATCAGTGCAAACCAGTTATTGTCACGGTTAGCACTAGATTCAGATTAAATGAATAAAGAACTTTTTGATACATAATGTTATTTTCGATTGAATCAGTGCAAACCAGTTACTGGCAAGATTAGCACTAGATTCAGATTAAATGAATAAAGAACCATTTGATACAAAAAATGATATACTCGATTGAATCAGTGCAAACCTATTATTTGAACGGTTAGCACTAGATTCAGTGTAAATTAAATAAAGACATATTGATATCAAAATGTTTGTTCAATTGAATTAGTGCAAACCAATTATTGGCACGGTTAGCACTAAATTCTGTATAATCAAATAAGGGAATGATATTGAATTGTTTTATTCGATTGAATCAGTGCAAACCAGTTATTGGCACGGTTAGCACTAGATTCAGATTAAATGAATAAAGAACTATTTAATACAAAATGTTATTTTCGATTGAATCAGTGCATACCAGTTATTGACACGGTTAGCACTAGATTAAGATTAAATGAATAAAGAACCCTTTGATACAAAAAATGATATACTCGATTGAATCAGTGTAAATCAATTTTTAGAACGGTTAGCACTGCATTCAGATTTGATGAATGAAGAACTATTTGATGTAAGATGTTATATTCAATAGAATCAGTGCAAACCTATTATTTGAACGGTTAGCACTAGTGTAAGTGTAATTTAAATAAAGAAATATTGATATCAAAATGTTTGTTCAATTGACGTAGTGCAAACCAATTATTGGCACGGTTAGCACTAGATTCAGATTAAATGAATAAAAAACCATTTGATACAAAAAATGATATACTCGATTGAATCAGTGCAAATCAATTTTTAGAAAGGTTAGAACTGCATTCAGATTTGATGAATGAAGAACTACTTGATGTAAGATGTTATATTCGACTGAATCAGTGCAAACCTATTATTTGAAGGTTAGCACTAGATTCTGTGTAAATTAAATAAAGAAATATTGATATCAAAATGTTTGTTCAATTGAATTAGTGCAAACCAATTCTTGGCACGGTTAGCAATAAATTCTGTATAATCGAATAAGGGAATGATATTTAATTGTTTTATTCGATTGAATCAGTGCAAACCAGTTATTGTCACGGTTAGCACTAGATTCAGATTACATGAATAAAGAACCATTTGATACAAAAAATGATATACTCGATTGAATCAGTGCAAATCAATTTTTAGAACGGTTAGCACTGCATTCAGATTTGATGAATGAAGAACTATTTGATGTAAGATGTTATATTCGATTGAATCAGTGCAAACCTATTATTTGAACGGTTAGCACTAGATACAGTGTAAATTAAATAAAGAAATATTGATATCAAAATATTGTTCAATGGTATTAGTGCAAACCAATTATTGGCAAGGTTAGCAATAGATTCAGATTAAATGAATAAAAAACCATTTGATACAAAAAATGATATACTCGATTGAATCAGTGCAAATTAATTTTTAGAACGGTTAGCACTGCATTCAGATTTGATGAATGAAGAACTATTTGATGTAAGATGTTATATTCGATTGAATCAGTGCAAACCAGTTATTGTCACGGTTAGCACTAGATTCAGTGTAAGTTAAATAAAGAAATATTGATATCAAAATGTTTGTTCAATTGAATTAGTGCAAACCAATTCTTGGCACGGTTAGCAATAAATTCTGTATAATCGAATAAGGGAATGATATTTAATTGTTTTATTCGATTGAATCAGTGCAAACCAGTTATTGTCGGTGTTAGCACTAGATTCAGATTAAATGAATAAAGAACCATTTGATAAAAAAAATGATATACTCGATTGAATCAGTGCAAATCAATTTTTAGAACGGTTAGCACTGCATTCAGATTTGATGAATGAAGAACTATTTGATGTAAGATGTTATATTCGATTGAATCAGTGCAAATCAGTTATTGGCACGGTTAGCACTAGATTCAGATTAAATGAATAAAGAACTATTTGATACATAATGTTATTTTCGATTGAATCAGTGCAAACCAGTTATTGGCAAGGTTAGCACTAGATTCAGATTAAATGAATAAAGAACCATTTGATACAAAAAATGATATACTCGATTGAATCAGTGCAAATCAATTTTTAGAACGGTTATCACTGCATTCAGATTTGATGAATGAAGAAATATTCGATGTAAGATGTTATATTCGATTGAATCAGTGGAAACCTATTATAGGAACGGTTAGCACTAGATTCTGTGTAAATTAAATAAGGAAATATTGATATCAAAATGTTTGTTCAATTGTATTAGTGCAAACCAATTATTGGCACGGTTAGCACTAAATTCTGTATAATCGAATAAGGGAATGATATTGAATTGTTTTATTCGATTGAATCAGTGCAAACCAGTTATTGTCACGGTTATCACTAGATTCAGATTAAATGAATAAAGAACTATTTGATACATAATGTTATTTTCGATTGAAACAGTGCAAACCAGTTATTGTCACGGTTAGCACTAGATTCAGATTAAATAAATAAAGAACTATTTGAAACAAAGACTTATTTTAGATTGAATCAGTGCAAACCTATTATTTGAACGGTTAGAACTAAATTCAATGTAAAATAAATAAAGAAATATTGATATCAAAATGTTTGTTCAATTGAATTAGTGCAAACCAATTATTGGCACGGTTAGCACTAAATTCTGTATAATCGAATAAGGGAATGATATTGAATTGTTTATTTGATTGAATCAGTGCAAACCAGTTATTGTCACGGTTAGCACTAGATTCAGATTAAATGAATAAAGAACTATTTGATACAAAATGTTATTTTCGATTGAATCAGTGCAAACCAGTTATTGGCACGGTTAGCACTAGATTAAGATTAAATGAATAAAGAACCCTTTGATACAAAAAGTGATATACTCGATTGAATCAGTGTAAATCAATTTTTAGAACGGTTAGCACTGCATTCAGATTTGATGAATGAAGAACTATTTGATGTAAGATGTTATATTCAATTGAATCAGTGCAAACCTATTATTTGAACGGTTAGCACTAGTGTCAGTGTAATTTAAATAAAGAAATATTGATATCAAAATATTTGTTCAATTGAAGTAGTGCAAACCAATTATTGGCACGGTTAGCACTAGATTCAGATTAAATGAATAAAAAACCATTTGATACAAAAAAAGATATACTCGATTGAATCAGTGCAAATCAATTTTTAGAAAGGTTAGCACTGCATTCAGATTTGATGAATGAAGAACTACTTGATGTAAGATGTTATATTCGATTGAATCAGTGCAAACCTATTATTTGAAGGTTAGCACTAGATTCTGTGTAAATTAAATAAAGAAATATTGATATCAAAATGTTTTGTTCAATTGAATTAGTGCAAACCAATTCTTGGCACGGTTAGCAATAAATTCTGTATAATCGAATAAGGGAATGATATTTAATTGTTTTATTCGATTGAATCAGTGCAAACCAGTTATTGTCACGGTTAGCACTAGATTCAGATTACATGAATAAAGAACCATTTGATACAAAAAATGATATACTCGATTGAATCAGTGCAAATCAATTTTTATAACGGTTAGCACTGCATTCAGATTTGATGAATGAAGAACTATTTGATGTAAGATGTTATATTCGATTGAATCAGTGCAAACCTATTATTTGAACGGTTAGCACTAGTGTCAGTGTAATTTAAATAAAGAAATATTGATATCAAAATATTTGTCCAATTGAAGTAGTGCAAACCAATTATTGGCAAGGTTAGCAATAGATTCAGATTAAATGAATAAAAAACCATTTGATACAAAAAATGATATACTCGATTGAATCAGTGCAAATTAATTTTTAGAACGGTTAGCACTGCATTCAGATTTGATGAATGAAGAACTATTTGATGTAAGATGTTATATTCGATTGAATCAGTGCAAACCTATTATTTGAACGGTTAGCACTAGATTCAGTGTAAGTTAAATAAAGAAATATTGATATCAAAATGTTTTTTCAATTGAATTAGTGCAAACCAATTATTGGCACGGTTAGCACTAAATACTGTATAAACGAATAAGGGAATGATATTGAATTGTTTTTTTCGATTGAATCAGTGCAAACCAGTTATTGTCACGGTTAGCACTAGATTCAGATTAAATGAATAAAGAACTTTTTGATACATAATGTTATTTTCGATTGAATCAGTGCAAACCAGTTACTGGCAAGATTAGCACTAGATTCAGATTAAATGAATAAAGAACCATTTGATACAAAAAATTATATACTCGATTGAATCAGTGCAAACCTATTATTTGAACGGTTAGCACTAGATTCAGTGTAAATTAAATAAAGACATATTGATATCAAAATGTTTGTTCAATTGAATTAGTGCAAACCAATTATTGGCACGGTTAGCACTAAATTCTGTATAATCAAATAAGGGAATGATATTGAATTGTTTTATTCGATTGAATCAGTGCAAACCAGTTATTGGCACGGTTAGCACTAGATTCAGATTAAATGAATAAAGAACTATTTGATACATAATGTTATTTTCGATTGAATCAGTGCAAACCAGTTATTGGCAAGGTTAGCAATAGATTCAGATTATATGAATAAAGAACCATTTGATACAAAAAATGATATACTCCATTGAATCAGTGCAAATCAATTTTTAGAACGGTTAGCACTGCATTCAGATTTGATGAATGAAGAACTATTTGATGTAAGATGTTATATTCGATTGAATCAGTGCAAACCTATTATTTGAACGGTTAGCACTAGATACAGTGTAAATTAAATAAAGAAATATTGATATCAAAATGATTGTTCAATGGTATTAGTGCAAACCAATTATTGGCAAGGTTAGCAATAGATTCAGATTAAATGAATAAAAAACCATTTGATACAAAAAATGATATACTCGATTGAATCAGTGCAAATTAATTTTTAGAACGGTTAGCACTGCATTCAGATTTGATGAATGAAGAACTATTTGATGTAAGATGTTATATTCGATTGAATCAGTGCAAACCTATTATTTGAACAGTTAGCACTAGATTCAGTGTAAATTAAATAAAGAAATATTGATATCAAAATGTTTGTTCAATTGAATTAGTGCAAACCAATTCTTGGCACGGTTAGCAATAAATTCTGTATAATCGAATAAGGGAATGATATTTAATTGTTTTATTCGATTGAATCAGTGCAAACCAGTTATTGTCGGGGTTAGCACTAGATTCAGATTACATGAATAAAGAACCATTTGATACAAAAAATGATATACTCGATTGAATCAGTGCAAATCAATTTTAGAACGGTTAGCACTGCATTCAGATTTGATGAATGAAGAACTATTTGATGTAAGATGTTATTTTCGATTGAATCAGTGCAAACCAGTTATTGGCAAGGTTAGCAATAGATTCAGATTAAATGAATAAAGAACCATTTGATACAAAAAATGATATACTCGATTGAATCAGTGCAAATTAATTTTTAGAACGGTTATCACTGCATTCAGATTTGATGAATGAAGAAATATTCGATGTAAGATGTTATATTCGATTGAATCAGTGGAAACCTATTATAGGAACGGTTAGCACTAGATTCTGTGTAAATTAAATAAAGAAATATTGATATCAAAATGTTTGTTCAATTGAATTAGTGCAAACCAATTATTGGCACGATTAGCACTAAATACTGTATAAACGAATAAGGGAATGATATTGAATTGTTTTTTTCGATTGAATCAGTGCAAACCAGTTATTGTCACGGTTAGCACTAGATTCAGATTAAATGAATAAAGAACTATTTGATACATAATGTTATTTTCGATTGAAACAGTGCAAACCAGTTATTGGCACGGTTAGCACTAGATTCAGATTAAATGAACAAAGAACTATTTGATACAAAATGTTATTTTCGATTGAATCAGTGCAAACCTATTATTTGAACGGTTAGCATTAGATTCAGTGTAAATTAAATAAAGAATTATTGATATCAAAATGTTTGTTCAATTGAATTAGTGCAAACCAATTATTGGCACGGTTAGCACTAAATTCTGTATAATCGAATAAGGGAATGATATTGAATTGTTTATTTGATTGAATCAGTGCAAACCAGTTATTGTCACGGTTAGCACTAGATTCAGATTAAATGAATAAAGAACTATTTGATACAAAATGTTATTTTCGATTGAATCAGTGCAAACCAGTTATTGGCACGGTTAGCACTAGATTAAGATTAAATGAATAAAGAACCCTTTGATACAAAAAATGATATACTCGATTGAATCAGTGTAAATCAATTTTTAGAACGGTTAGCACTGCATTCAGATTTGATGAATGAAGAACTATTTGATGTAAGATGTTATATTCAATTGAATCAGTGCAAACCTATTATTTGAACGGTTAGCACTAGTGTCAGTGTAATTTAAATAAAGAAATATTGATATCAAAATGTTTGTTCAATTGAAGTAGTGCAAACCAATTATTGGCACGGTTAGCACTAGATTCAGATTAAATGAATAAAAAACCATTTGATACAAAAAAAGATATACTCGATTGAATCAGTGCAAATCAATTTTTAGAAAGGTTAGCACTGCATTCAGATTTGATGAATGAAGAACTACTTGATGTAAGATGTTATATTCGATTGAATCAGTGCAAACCTATTATTTGAAGGTTAGCACTAGATTCTGTGTAAATTAAATAAAGAAATATTGATATCAAAATGTTTGTTCAATTGAATTAGTGCAAACCAATTCTTGGCACGGTTAGCAATAAATTCTGTATAATCGAATAAGGGAATGATATTTAATTGTTTTATTCGATTGAATCAGTGCAAACCAGTTATTGTCACGGTTAGCACTAGATTCAGATTACATGAATAAAGAACCATTTGATACAAAAAATGATATACTCGATTGAATCAGTGCAAATCAATTTTTAGAACGGTTAGCACTGCATTCAGATTTGATGAATGAAGATCTATTTGATGTAAGATGTTATATTCGATTGAATCAGTGCAAACCTATTATTTGAACGGTTAGCACTAGATACAGTGTAAATTAAATAAAGAAATATTGATATCAAAATGATTGTTCAATGGTATTAGTGCAAACCAATTATTGGCAAGGTTAGCAATAGATTCAGATTAAATGAATAAAAAACCATTTGATACAAAAAATGATATACTCGATTGAATCAGTGCAAATTAATTTTTTAGAACGGTTAGCACTGCATTCAGATTTGATGAATGAAGAACTATTTGATGTAAGATGTTATATTCGATTGAATCAGTGCAAACCTATTATTTGAACGGTTAGCACTAGATTCAGTGTAAATTAAATAAAGAAATATTGATATCAAAATGTTTGTTCAATTGAATTAGTGCAAACCAATTCTTGGCACGGTTAGCACTAAATTCTGTATAAACGAATAAGGGAATGATATTTATTTGTTTTTTTCGATTGAATCAGTGCAAACCAGTTGTTGTCACGGTTAGCACTAGATTCAGATTAAATGAATAAAGAACTATTTGATACATAATGTTATTTTCGATTGAATCAGTGCAAACCAGTTATTGGCAAGGTTAGCACTAGATTCAGATTAAATGAATAAAGAACCATTTGATACAAAAAATGATATACTCGATTGAATCAGTGCAAACCTATTATTTGAACGGTTAGCACTAGATTCAGTGTAAATAAAATAAAGACATATTGATATCAAAATGTTTGTTCAATTGTATTAGTGCAAAACAATTATTGGCACGGTTAGCACTAAATTCTGTATAATCGAATAAGGGAATGATATTGAATTGTTTTATTCGATTGAATCAGTGCAAACCAGTTATTGGCACGGTTAGCACTAGATTCAGATTAAATGAATAAAGAACTATTTGATACATAATGTTATTTTCGATTGAATCAGTGCAAACCAGTTATTGGCACGGTTAGCACTAGATTCAGATTAAATGAATAAAGAACTATTTGATACATAATGTTATTTTGGATTGACTCATTGCAAACCAGTTATTGGCAAGGTTAGCAATAGATTCAGATTAAATGAATAAAGAACCATTTGATACAAAAATGATATACTCGATTGAATCAGTGCAAATCAATTTTAAAACGGTTAGAACTGCATTCAGATTTGATGAATGAAGAACTATTTGATGTAAGATGTTATATTCGATTGAATCAGTGCAAACCTATTATTTGAACGGTTAGCACTAGATTCAGATTACAGGAATAAAGAACCATTTGATACAAAAAATGATATACTCGATTGAATCAGTGCAAATCAATTTTTAGAACGGTTAGCACTGCATTCAGATTTGATGAATGAAGAACTACTTGATGTAAGATGTTATATTCGATTGAATCAGTGCAAACCTATTATTTGATGGTTAGCACTAGATTCTGTGTAAATTAAATAAAGAAATATTGATATCAAAATGTTTGTTCAATTGAATTAGTGCAAACCAATTCTTGGCAAGGTTAGCACTAAATTCTGTATAATCGAATAAGGGAATGATATTTAATTGTTTTTTTCGATCGAATCAGTGCAAACCAGTTATTGTCACGGTTAGCACTAGATTCAGATTAAATGAATAAAGAACCATTTGATACAAAAAATGATATACTCGATTGAATCAGTGCAAATCAATTTTTAGAACGGTTAGCACTAGATTCAGTGTAAATTAAATAAAGAAATATTGATATTAAAATGTTTGTTTAATTGAATTCGTGCTAACCAATTATTGGCACGGTTAGCACTAGATTCTGTATAAACGAATAAGGGACTGATATTGAATTGTTTTATTCGACTGAATCAGTGCAAACCAGTTATTGGCACGGTTAGCAATAGATGCAGATTAAATGAATAAAGAACTATTTGATACATAATGTTATTTTCGACTGAATCAGTCCAAACTAGTTATTGGCACGGTTAGCACTAGATTCAGATTACATGAATAAAGAACCATTTGATACAAAATATGATATACTCGATTGAATCAGTGTAAACCTATTTTTAGAACGGTTAGCACTGTATTCAGATTTGATGAATGAAGAACTATTTGATGTAAGATGTTATATTCGATTGAATCAGTGCATACCAATTATTTGCACGGTTAGCACTAGATTCAGATTAAATGAATAAAGAACTATTTGATACAAAGTGTTATTTTCGATTGAATCAGTGCAAACCAGTTATTGGCACGGTTAGCACTAGATTCAGATTAGATGGATCAAGAACTATTTGATACAAAATTTTATTTTCGATTGAATCACTGCAAACCAGTTATTGGCACGGTTAGCACTAGATTCAGATTAAATCAATAAAGAACCATTTAATACAAAAAATGATATACTCGATTGAATCAGTGCAAATCAATTTTTAGAACGGTTAGCACTGCATTCGGATTTGATGAATGAAGAACTATTTGATGTAAGATGTTATATTCGATTGAATCAGTGCATACCTATTATTTGAACGGTTAGCACTAGATTCAGAGTAAATTAAATAAAGAAATATTGATATCAAAATGTTTGTTCAATTGAATTAGTGCAAACCAATTATTGGCACGGTTAGCACTAGATTCAGATTAAATGAATAAAGAACTATTTGAAACAAAATGTAATTTTCGATTGAATCAGTGCAAACCAGTTATTGGCACGGTTAGCACTAGATTCAGATTAAATGAATAAGGAACCATTTAATACAAAGTGTTATTTTCGATTGAATCAGTGCAAACCAGTTATTGGCACGGTTAGCACTAGATTCAGATTAAATGAATAAAGAACCATTTGATACAAAAAATGATATACTCGATTGAATCAGTGCAAAACAATTTTTAGAACGGTTAGCACTGCATTCAGATTTGATAAATGAAGAACTATTTGATTCAAGATCTGATATTCGATTAAATCAGTGCATACCTATTTTTTGAACCGTTAGCACTAGATTCAGTGTAAATTAAATAAAGAAATATTGATATCAAAATCTTTGTTCAATTGAATTAGTGCAAACCAATTATTGGCACGGTTAGCACTAAATTCTGTATAAACGAATAAAGAATATTGATATTGAATTGTTTTATTCGATCAAATCAGTGCAAACCAGTTATTGGCACGGTTAGCTCTAGATTCAGATTAAATGAATAAAGAACTATTTGAAACAAAAAATGATATACTGGATTGAATCAGTGCAAATCAATTTTTAGAACGGTTAGCACTGCATTCAGATTTGATGAATGAAGAACTATTTGATGTAAGATGTTATATTCGATTGAATCAGTGCAAACCTATCATTTGAACGGTTAGCACTAGATTCAGTGTAAATTAAATAAAGAAATATTGATATCAAAATGTTTGTTCAATTGAATTAGTGCAAACCAATTATTGGCACGGTTAGCACTAAATTCTGTATAATCGAATAAGGGAATGATATTGAATTGTTTTATTCGATTGAATCAGTGCAAACCAGTTTTTGTCACGGTTAGCACTAGATTCAGATTAAATGAATGAAGAACTATTTGATACAAAGTGTTATTTTCGATTGAATCAGTGCAAACCAGTTATTGGCACGGTTAGCACTAGATTCAGATTAGATGGATCAAGAACTATTTGATACAAAATTTTATTTTCGATTGAATCACTGCAAACCAGTAATTGGCACGGTTAGCAGTAGATTCAGATTAAATCAATAAAGAACCATTTAATACAAAAAATGATATACTCGATTGAATCAGTGCAAATCAATTTTTAGAACGGTTAGCACTGCATTCAGATTTGATGAATGAAGAACTATTTGATGTAAGATGTTATATTCGATTGAATCAGTGCAAACCTATCATTTGAACGGTTAGCACTAGATTCAGATTACATGAATAAAGAACCATTTGATACAAAAAATGATATACTCGATTGAATCAGTGCAAATCAATTTTTAGAACGGTTAGCACTGCATTCAGATTTGATGAATGAAGAACTACTTGATGTAAGATGTTATATTCGATTGAATCAGTGCAAACCTATTATTTGAAGGTTAGCACTAGATTCTGTGTAAATTAAATAAAGAAATATTGATATCAAAATGTTTGTTCAATTGAATTAGTGCAAACCAATTCTTGGCACGGTTAGCAATAAATTCTGTATAATCGAATAAGGGAATGTTATTTAATTGTTTTTTTCGATTGAATCAGTGCAAACCAGATATTGTCGGGGTTAGCACTAGATTCAGATTACATGAATAAAGAACCATTTGATACAAAAAATGATATACTCGATTGAATCAGTGCAAAACAATTTTTAGAACGGTTAGCACTGCATTCAGATTTGATGAATGAAGAACTATTTGATGTAAGATGTTATATTCGATTGAATCAGTGCAAAACAGTTATTGGCACGGTTAGCAATAGATACAGATTGAATTTATAAAGAACTATTTGATACATAAAGTTATTTTCTATTGAATCAGTGCAAACCAGAAATTGGCAAGGTTAACACTAGATTCCGATTAAATGAATAAAGAACTCTTTGATACAAAAAATGATATACTCGATTGAATCAGTGCAAATTAATTTTTAGAACGGTTATCACTGCATTCAGATTTGATGAATGAAGAAATATTAGATGTAAGATGTTATATTCGATTGAATCAGTGGAAACCTATTATAGGAACGGTTAGCACTAGATTCTGTGTAAATTAAATAAAGAAATATTGATATCAAAATGTTTGTTCAATTGTTTTAGTGCAAACCAATTATTGGCACGGTTAGCATTAAATACTGTATAAACGAATAAGGGAATGATATTTAATTGTTTTATTCGATTGAATCAGTGCAAACCAGTTATTGTCACGGTTAGCACTAGATTCGGATTAAATGAATAAAGAACCATTTGATACAAAAAATGATATACTCGATTGAATCAGTGCAAACAAATTTTTAGAACCGTTAGCACTGCATTTAGATTTGATGAATGAAGAACTATTTGATGTAAGATGTTATATTCGATTGAATCAGTGCAAACCAGTTATTGGCACGGTTAGCACTAGATTCAGATTAAATTAATAAAGAACTATTTGATACAAAATGTTATTTTCGATTGAATCAGTGCAAACCAGTTATTGGCAATGTTAGCACTAGATTCAGATTAAATGAATAAAGAACCGTTTGATACAAAAAATGATATACTCGATTGAATCAGTGCAAATTAATTTTTAGAACGGTTATCACTGCATTCAGATTTGATGAATGAAGAACTATTTGATGTAAGATGTTATATTCAATTGAATCAGTGCAAACCTATTATTTGAACGGTTAGCACTAGTGTCAGTGTAATTTAAATAAAGAAATATTGATATCAAAATGTTTGTTCAATTGAATTAGTGCAAACCAATTATTGGCACGGTTAGCACTAGATTCAGATTAAATGAATAAAGAACTATTTGATACATAATGTTATTTTCGATTGAATCAGTGCAAACCAGTTATTGGCAAGGTTAGCAATAGATTCAGATTAAATGAATAAAGAACCCTTTGATACAAAAAATGATATACTCGATTGAATCAGTGCAAATTAATTTTTAGAACGGTTATCACTGCATTCAGATTTGATGAATGAAGAAATATTCGATGTAAGATGTTATATTCGATTGAATCAGTGGAAACCTATTATAGGAACGGTTAGCACTAGATTCTGTGTAAATTAAATAAAGAAATATTGATATCAAAATGTTTGTTCAATTGAATTAGTGCAAACCAATTATTGGCACGGTTAGCACTAAATACTGTATAAAAACGAATAAGGGAATGATATTGAATTTTTTTATTCTATTGAATCAGTGCAAACCATTTATTGTCACGGTTAGCACTAGATTCAGATTAAATGAATAAACAACTATTTGATACATAATGTTATTTTCGATTGAATCAGTGCAAACCAGTTATTGGCACGGTTAGCACTAGATTAAGATTAAATGAATAAAGAACCCTTTGATAAAAAAAATGATATACTCGATTGAATCAGTGTAAATCAATTTTTAGGACGGTTAGCACTGCATTCAGATTTGATGAATGAAGAACTATTTGATGTAAGATGTTATATTCAATTGAATCAGTGCAAACCTATTATTTGAACGGTTAGCACTAGTGTCAGTGTAATTTAAATAAAGAAATATTGATATCAAAATGTTTGTTCAATTGAATTAGTGCAAACCAATTATTGGCACGGTTAGCACTAAATTCTGTATAATCGAATAAGGGAATGATATTGAATTGTTTATTTGATTGAATCAGTGCAAACCAGTTATTGTCACGGTTAGCACTAGATTCAGATTAAATGAATAGAGACCTATTTGATACAAAATGTTATTTTCGATTGAATCAGTGCAAACCAGTTATTGGCACGGTTAGCACTAGATTAAGATTAAATGAATAAAGAACCCTTTGATAAAAAAAATGATATACTCGATTGAATCAGTGTAAATCAATTTTTAGGACGGTTAGCACTGCATTCAGATTTGATGAATGAAGAACTATTTGATGTAAGATGTTATATTCAATTGAATCAGTGCAAACCTATTATTTGAACGGTTAGCACTAGTGTCAGTGTAATTTAAATAAAGAAATATTGATATCAAAATGTTTGTTCAATTGAAGTAGCGCAAACCAATTATTGGCACGGTTAGCACTAGATTCAGATTACATGAATAAAGAACCATTTGATACAAAAAATGATATACTCGATTGAATCAGTGCAAATCAATTTTTAGAACGGTTAGCACTGCATTCAGATTTGATGAATGAACAACATATTTGATGTAAGATGTTATATTCGATTGAATCAGTGCAAAACTATTATTTGAACGGTTAGCACTCGATACAGTGTAAATTAAATAAAAGAAATATTGATATCAAAATGATTGTTCAATGGTATTAGTGCAAACCAATTATTGGCAAGGTTAGCAATAGATTCAGATTAAATGAATAAAAAACCATTTGATACAAAAAATGATATACTCGATTGAATCAGTGCAAATCAATTTTTAGAACGGTTACCACTGCATTCAGATTTGATGAATGAAGAACATATTTGATGTAAGATGTTATATTCGATTGAATCAGTGCAAACCTATTATTTGAACGGTTAGCACTAGATTCAGTGTAAATTAAATAAAGAAATATTGATATCAAAATGTTTGTTCAATTGAATTAGTGCAAACCAATTATTGGCACGGTTAGCACTAAATACTGTATAAACGAATAAGGGAATGATATTGAATTGTTTTTTTTCGATTGAATCAGTGCAAACCAGTTATTGTCACGGTTAGCACTAGATTCAGATTAAATGAATAAAGAACTTTTTGATACATAATGTTATTTTCGATTGAATCAGTGCAAACCAGTTACTGGCAAGGTTAGCACTAGATTCAGATTAAATGAATAAAGAACCATTTGATACAAAAAATGATATACACGATTGAATCAGTGCAAACCTATTATTTGAACGGTTTGCACTAGATTCAGTGTAAATTAAATAAAGACATATTGATATCAAAATGTTTGTTCAATTGAATTAGTGCAAACCAATTATTGGCACGGATAGCACTAAATTCTGTATAATCAAATAAGGGAATGATATTGAATTGTTTTATTCGATTGAATCAGTGCAAACCAGTTATTGGCACGGTTAGCACTAGATTCAGATTAAATGAATAAAGAACTATTTGATACATAATGTTATTTTCGATTGAATCAGTGCAAACCTATTATTTGATGGTTAGCACTAGATTCTGTGTGAATTAAATAAAGAAATATTGATATCAAAATGTTTGTTCAATTGAATTAGTGCAAACCAATTCTTGGCACGGTTAGCACTAAATTCTGTATAATCGAATAAGGGAATGATATTGAATTGTTTTATTCGATTGAATCAGTGCAAACGAGTTATTGTCACGGTTAGCACTAGATTCAGATTAAATGAATAAAGAACCATTTGATACAAAAAATGATATACTCGATTGAATCAGTGCAAATCAATTTTTAGAACGGTTAGCACTAGATTCAGTGTAAATTAAATAAAGAAATATTGATATCAAAATGTTTGTACAATTGTATTAGTGCAAACCAATTATTGGCACGGTTAGCACTAAATTCTGTATAATCGATTAAGGGACTGATATTGAATTGTTTTATTCGATTGAATCAGTGCAAACCAGTTATTCGCACGGTTAGCACTAGATGCAGATTAAATGAATAAAGAACTATTTGATATAAAATGTTATTTTCGATTGAATCAGTGCAAACCAGTTATTGGCACGGTTAGCACTACATTCAGATTAAATGAATAAAGAACTATTTGAAACAAATTGTTATTCTCGATTGAATCAGTGCAAACCAATTATTGGCACGGTTAGCACTAAATTCTGTATAATCGAATAAGGGAATGATATTGAATTGTTTATTTGATTGAATCAGAGCAAACCAGTTATTGTTACGGTTAGCACTAGATTCAGATTAAATGGATCAAGAACTATTTGATACAAAATTTTATTTTCGATCGAATCAGTGCAAACCAGTTATTGGCACGGTTAGCTCTAGATTCAGATTAAATGAATAATGAACTATTTGAAACAAAAAATGATATACTGGATTGAATCAGTGCAAATCAATTTTTAGAACGGTTAGCACTGCATTCAGATTTGATGAATGAAGAACTATTTGATTTAAGATGTTATATTCGATTGAATCAGTGCAAACCTATTATTTGAACGGTTAGCACTAGATTTTGTGTAAATTAAATAAAGAAATATTGATATTAAAATGTTTGTTCAATTGAATTAGCGCAAACCAATTATTGGCACGGTTAGCACTAAATTCTGTATAATCGAATAAGGGAATGATATTGAATTGTTTTATTCGATTGAATCAGTGCAAACCAGTTATTGTCACGGTTAGCACTAGATTCAGATTAAATGGATCAAGAACTATTTGATACAAAATTTTATTTTCGATCGAATCAGTGCAAACCAGTTATTGGCACGGTTAGCTCTAGATTCAGATTAAATGAATAAAGAACTATTTGAAACAAAAAATGATATACTGGATTGAATCAGTGCAAATCAATTTTTAGAACGGTTAGCACTGCATTCAGATTTGATGAATGAAGAACTATTTGATTTAAGATGTTATATTCGATTGAATCAGTGCATACCTATTATTTGAAGGGTTAGCACTAGATTCAGAGTAAATTAAATAAAGAAATATTGATATCAAAATGTTTGTTCAATTGAATTAGTGCAAACCAATTATTGGCACGGTTAGCACTAAATTCTGTATAATCGAATAAGGGAATGATATTGAATTGTTTTATTCGATTGAATCAGTGCAAACCAGTTATTGTCACGGTTAGCACTAGATTCAGATTAAATGGATCAAGAACTATTTGATACAAAATTTTATTTTCGATTGAATCACTGCAAACCAGTTATTGGCACGGTTAGCACTAGATTCAGATTAAATCAATAAAGAACCATTTGATACAAAGTGTTATTTTCGATTGAATCAGTGCAAACCAGTTATTGGCATACGGATAGCACTAGATTCAGATTAGATGGATCAAGAACTATTTGATACAAAATTTTATTTTCGGTTGAATCACTGCAAACCAGTTATTGGCACGGTTAGAAACTAGATTCAGATTAAATCAATAAAGAACCATTTAATACAAAAAATGATATACTCGATTGAATCAGTGCAAATCAATTTTTAGAACGGTTAGCACTGCATTCGGATTTGATGAATGAAGAACTATTTGATGTAAGATGTTATATTCGATTGAATCAGTGCATACCTATTATTTGAAGGGTTAGCACTAGATTCAGAGTAAATTAAATAAAGAAATATTGATATCAAAATAATTGTTCAATTGAATTAGTGCAAACCAATTATTGGCACGGTTAGCACTAGATTCAGATTAAATGAATAAAGAACCATTTGATACAAAATGTAATTTTCGATTGAATCAGTGCAAACCAGTTATTGGCACGGTTAGCACTAGATTCGGATTAAATGAATAAAGAACTATTTGAAACAAAAATGTTATTTTCAATTGAATTAGTGCAAACCAATTATTGGCACGGTTAGCACTAGATTCAGATTAAATGAATAAAGAACCATTTGATACAAAAAATGATATACTCGATTGAATCAGTGCAAAACAATTTTTAGAACGGTTAGCACTGCATTCAGATTTGATAAATGAAGAACTATTTGATTCAAGATCTGATATTCGATTAAATCAGTGCATACCTATTTTTTGAACCGTTAGCACTAGATTCAGTGTAAATTAAATAAAGAAATATTGATATCAAAATCTTTGTTCAATTGAATTAGTGCAAACCAATTATTGGCACGGTTAGCACTAAATTCTGTATAAACGAATAAAGAATATTGATATTGAATTGTTTTATTCTATCAAATCAGTGCAAACCAGTTATTGGCACGGTTAGCACTAGATTCAGATTAAATGAATAAAGAACCATTTGATACAAAAAATGATATACTCGATTGAATCAGTGCAAATCAATTTTTAGAACGGTTAGCACTGCATTCGGATTTGATGAATGAAGAACTATTTGATGTAAGATGTTATATTCGATTGAATCAGTGCATACCTATTATTTGAAGGGTTAGCACTAGATTCAGAGTAAATTAAATAAAGAAATATTGATATCAAAATAATTGTTCAATTGAATTAGTGCAAACCAATTATTGGCACGGTTAGCACTAGATTCAGATTAAATGAATAAAGAACCATTTGATACAAAATGTAATTTTCGATTGAATCAGTGCAAACCAGTTATTGGCACGGTTAGCACTAGATTCAGATTAAATGAATAAAGAACTATTTGAAACAAAATGTAATTTTCGATTGAATTAGTGCAAACCAGTTATTGGCATCGGTTAGCACTAGATTCAGATTAAATGAATAAAGAACCATTTGATACAAAAAATGATATACTCGATTGAATCAGTGCAAAACAATTTTTAGAACGGTTAGCACTGCATTCAGATTTGATAAATGAAGAACTATTTGATTCAAGATCTGATATTCGATTAAATCAGTGCATACCTATTTTTTGAACCGTTAGCACTAGATTCAGTGTAAATTAAATAAAGAAATATTGATATCAAAATCTTTGTTCAATTGAATTAGTGCAAACCAATTATTGGCACGGTTAGCACTAAATTCTGTATAAACGAATAAAGAATATTGATATTGAATTGTTTTATTCGATCAAATCAGTGCAAACCAGTTATTGGCACGGTTAGCTCTAGATTCAGATTAAATGAATAAAGAACTATTTGAAACAAAAAATGATATACTGGATTGAATCAGTGCAAATCAATTTTTAGAACGGTTAGCACTGCATTCAGATTTGATGAATGAAGAACTATTTGATGTAAGATGTTATATTCGATTGAATCAGTGCAAACCTATCATTTGAACGGTTAGCACTAGATTCAGTGTAAATTAAATAAAGAAATATTGATATCAAAATGTTTGTTCAATTGAATTAGTGCAAACCAATTATTGGCACGGTTAGCACTAAATTCTGTATAATCGAATAAGGGAATGATATTGAATTGTTTTATTCGATTGAATCAGTGCAAACCAGTTATTGGCACGGTTAGCACTAGATTCAGATTAGATGGATCAAGAACTATTTGATACAAAATTTTATTTTCGATTGAATCACTGCAAACCAGTTATTGGCACGGTTAGCAGTAGATTCAGATTAAATCAATAAAGAACCATTTAATACAAAAAATGATATACTCGATTGAATCAGTGCAAATCAATTTTTAGAACGGTTAGCACTGCATTCGGATTTGATGAATGAAGAACTATTTGATGTAAGATGTTATATTCGATTGAATCAGTGCATACCTATTATTTGAACGGTTAGCACTAGATTCAGAGTAAATTAAATAAAGAAATATTGATATCAAAATGTTTGTTCAATTGAATTAGTGCAAACAAATTATTGGCACGGTTAGCACTAAATACTGTATAAAAGAATAAAGAATATTGATATTGAATTGTTATTTTCGATCGAATCAGTGCAAACCAGTTATTGTCACGGTTAGCACTAGATTCAGATTAAATGAATAAAGAACTATTTGATACATAATGGTATTTTCGATTGAATCAGTGCAAACCAGTTATTGGCACTGTTAGCACTAGATTCAGATTAAATGAATAAAGAACTATTTGAAACAAAATGTAATTTTCGATTGAATCAGTGAAAACCAGTTATTGGCACGGTTAGCACTAGATTCAGATTAAATGAATAAAGAACCATTTGATACAAAAAATGATATACTCGATTGAATCAGTGCAAAACAATTTTTAGAACGGTTAGCACTGCATTCAGATTTGATAAATGAAGAACTATTTGATTCAAGATCTGATATTCGATTAAATCAGTGCATACCTATTTTTTGAACCGTTAGCACTAGATTCAGTGTAAATTAAATAAAGAAATATTGATATCAAAATCTTTGTTCAATTGAATTAGTGCAAACCAATTATTGGCACGGTTAGCACTAAATTCTGTATAAACGAATAAAGAATATTGATATTGAATTGTTTTATTCGATCGAATCAGTACAAACCAATTATTGGCACGGTTAGCACTAGAAGCAGATTAAATGAATAAAGAACTATTTGATACAAAATGTTATTTTCGATTGAATCAGTCCAAACTAGTTATTGGCACGGTTAGCACTAGATTCAGATTACATGAATAAAGAACCATTTGAAACAAAAAATGATATACTCGATTGAATCAGTGCAAACCTATTTTTAGGACGGTTAGCACTGCATTCAGATTTGATGAATGAAGAACTATTTGATGTAAGATGTTATATTCAATTGAATCAGTGCAAACCTATTATTTGAACGGTTAGCACTAGTGTCAGTGTAAATTAAATAAAGAAATATTGATATCAAAATGTTTGTTCAATTGAATTAGTGCAAACCAATTATTGGCACGGTTAGCACTAGATTCAGATTAAATGAATAAAGAACCATTTGATACAAAAAATGATATACTCGATTGAATCAGTGCAAATCAATTTTTAGAACGGTTAGCACTGCATTCAGATTTGATGAATGAAGAACTATTTGATGTAAGATGTTATATTCGATTGAATCAGTGCAAACCTATTATTTGAACTGATAGCACTAGATACAGTGTAAAGTAAATAAAGAAAAATTGATATCAAAATGATTGTTCAATGGTATTAGTGCAAACCAATTATTGGCAAGGTTAGCAATAGATTCAGATTAAATGAATAAAAAACCATTTGATACAAAAAATGATATACTCGATTGAATCAGTGCAAATTAATTTTTTAGAACGGTTAGCACTGCATTCAGATTTGATGAATGAAGAACTATTTGATGTAAGATGTTATATTCGATTGAATCAGTGCAAACCTATTATTTGAACCGTTAGCACTAGATTCAGTGTAAATTCAATAAAGAAATATTGATATCAAAATGTTTGTTCAATTGAATTAGTGCAAACCAATTATTGGCACGGTTAGCACTAAATACTGTATAAACGAATAAGGGAATGATATTGAATTGTTTTTTTCGATTGAATCAGTGCAAACCAGTTATTGTCACGGTTAGCACTAGATTCAGATTAAATGAATAAAAGAACTTTTTGATACATAATGTTATTTTCGATTGAATCAGTGCAAACCAGTTACTGGCAAGGTTAGCACTAGATTCAGATTAAATGAATAAAGAACCATTTGATACAAAAAATGATATACTCGATTGAATCAGTGCAAACCTATTATTTGAACGGTTAGCACTAGATTCAGTGTAAATTAAATAAAGACATATTGATATCAAAATGTTTGTTCAATTGGATTAGTGCAAACCAATTATTGGCACGGTTAGCACTAAATTCTGTATAATCAAATAAGGGAATGATATTGAATTGTTTTATTCGATTTAATCAGTGCAAACCAGTAATTGGCACGGTTAGCACTAGATTCAGATTAAATGAATAAAGAACTATTTGATACATAATGTTAATTTCGATTGAATCAGTGCAAACCCGTTATTGGCAAGGTTAGCAATAGATTCAGATTAAACGAATAAAGAACCATTTGATACAAAAAATGATATACTCGATTGAATCAGTGCAAACCTATTTTTAGAACGGTTAGCACTGCATTCAGATTTGATGAATGAAGAACTATTTGATGTAAGATGTTATATTCGATTGAATCAGTGCATACCTATTATTTGAACGGTTAGCACTACATTCAGATTAGATGAATCAAGAACTATTTGATAAAAAATTTTATATTCGATTGAATCACTGCAAATCAATTTTTAGAACGGTTAGCACTGCATTCAGATTTGATGAATGAAGAACTACTTGATGTAAGATGTTATATTCGATTGAATCAGTGCAAACCTATTATTTGATGGTTAGCACTAGATTCTGTGTAGATTAAATAAAGAAATATTGATATCAAAATGTTTGTTCAATTGAATTAGTGCAAACCAATTCTTGGCACGGTTAGCACTAAATTCTGTATAATCGAATAAGGGAATGATATTTAATTGTTTTATTCGATTGAATCAGTGCAAACCAGTTATTGTCACGGTTAGCACTAGATTCAGATTAAATGAATAAAGAACCATTTGATACAAAAAATGATATACTCGATTGAATCAGTGCAAATCAATTTTTAGAACGGTTAGCACTAGATTCAGTGTAAATTAAATAAAGAAATATTGATATTAAAATGTTTGTTTAATTGAATTCGTGCAAACCAATTATTGGCACGGTTAGCACTAAATTCTGTATAATCGATTAAGGGACTGATATTGAATTGTTTTATTCGATTGAATCAGTGCAAACCAGTTATTCGCACGGTTAGCACTAGATGCAGATTAAATGAATAAAGAACTATTTGATATAAAATGTTATTTTCGATTGAATCAGTCCAAACTAGTTATTGGCACGGTTAGCACTAGATTCAGATTACATGAATAAAGAACCATTTGATACAAAAAATGATATACTCGATTGAATCAGTGCAAATCAATTTTTAGAACGGTTAGCACTGCATTCAGATTTGATGAATGAAGAACTATTTGATGTAAGATGTTATATTCGATTGAATCAGTGCAAACCAGTTATTGTCACGGTTAGCACTAGATTCAGATTAAATGTATCAAGAACTATTTGATACAAAGAGTTATTTTCGATTGAATCAGTGCAAACCAGTTATTGGCACGGTTAGCACTAGATTCAGATTAGATGGATAAAGAACTATTTGAAACAAAATGTTATTTTTGATTGAATCAGTGCAAACCAGTTATTGGCACGGTTAGCACTAGATTCACATTAAATGAATAAAGAACCATTTGATACAAAGTGTTATTTTCGATTGAATCAGTGCAAACCAGTTATTGGCACGGTTAGCACTAGATTCAGATTAGATGGATCAAGAACTATTTGATACAAAATTTTATTTTCGATTGAATCACTGCAAACCAGTTATTGGCACGGTTAGAAACTAGATTCAGATTAAATCAATAAAGAACCATTTAATACAAAAAATGATATACTCGATTGAATCAGTGCAAATCAATTTTTAGAACGGTTAGCACTGCATTCGGATTTGATGAATGAAGAACTATTTGATGTAAGATGTTATATTCGATTGAATCAGTGCATACCTATTATTTGAACGGTTAGCACTAGATTCAGAGTAAATTAAATAAAGAAATATTGATATCAAAATAATTGTTCAATTGAATTAGTGCAAACCAATTATTGGCACGGTTAGCACTAGATTCAGATTAAATGAATAAAGAACTATTTGAAACAAAATGTAATTTTCGATTGAATCAGTGCAAACCAGTTATTGGCACGGTTAGCACTACATTCAGATTAAATGAATAAAGAAATATTTGAAACAAAATGTAATTTTCGATTGAATCAGTGCAAACCAGTTATTGGCACGGTTAGCACTACATTCAGATTAAATGAATAAAGAACTATTTGAAACAAAATGTTATTTTCGATTGAATCAGTGCAAACCAATTATTGGCACGGTTAGCACTAAATTCTGTATAATCGAATAAGGGAATGATATTGAATTGTTTATTTGATTGAATCAGAGCAAACCAGTTATTGTTACGGTTAGCACTAGATTCAGATTAAATGGATCAAGAACTATTTGATACAAAATTTTATTTTCGATCGAATCAGTGCAAACCAGTTATTGGCACGGTTAGCTCTAGATTCAGATTAAATGAATAAAGAACTATTTGAAACAAAAAATGATATACTGGATTGAATCAGTTCAAATCAATTTTTATAACGTTTAGCATTGCATTCAGATTTGATGAATGAAGAACTATTTGATTTAAGATGTTATATTCGATTGAATCAGTGCAAACCTATTATTTGAACGGTTAGCACTAGATTTTGTGTAAATTAAATAAAGAAATATTGATATTAAAATGTTTGTTCAATTGAATTAGCGCAAACCAATTATTGGCACGGTTAGCACTAAATTCTGTATAATCGAATAAGGGAATGATATTGAATTGTTTTATTCGATTGAATCAGTGCAAACCAGTTATTGTCACGGTTAGCACTAGATTCAGATTAAATGGATCAAGAACTATTTGATACAAAATTTTATTTTCGATCGAATCAGTGCAAACCAGTTATTGGCACGGTTAGCTCTAGATTCAGATTAAATGAATAAAGAACTATTTGAAACAAAAAATGATATACTGGATTGAATCAGTGCAAATCAATTTTTAGAACGGTTAGCACTGCATTCAGATTTGATGAATGAAGAACTATTTGATTTAAGATGTTATATTCGATTGAATCAGTGCATACCTATTATTTGAACGGTTAGCACTAGATTCAGAGTGAATTAAATAAAGAAATATTGATATCAAAATGTTTGTTCAATTGAATTAGTGCAAACCAATTATTGGCACGGTTAGCACTAAATTCTGTATAATCGAATAAGGGAATGATATTGAATTGTTTTATTCGATTGAATCAGTGCAAACCAGTTATTGTCACGGTTAGCACTAGATTCAGATTAAATGGATCAAGAACTATTTGATACAAAATTTTATTTTCGATTGAATCACTGCAAACCAGTTATTGGCACGGTTAGCACTAGATTCAGATTAAATGAATAAAGAACTATTTGATACAAAGTGTTATTTTCGATTGAATCAGTGCAAACCAGTTATTGGCATACGGTTAGCACTAGATTCAGATTAGATGGATCAAGAACTATTTGATACAAAATTTTATTTTCGGTTGAATCACTGCAAACCAGTTATTGGCACGGTTAGAAACTAGATTCAGATTAAATCAATAAAGAACCATTTAATACAAAAAATGATATACTCGATTGAATCAGTGCAAATCAATTTTTAGAACGGTTAGCACTGCATTCGGATTTGATGAATGAAGAACTATTTGATGTAAGATGTTATATTCGATTGAATCAGTGCATACCTATTATTTGAAGGGTTAGCACTAGATTCAGAGTAAATTAAATAAAGAAATATTGATATCAAAATGTTTGTTCAATTGAATTAGTGCAAACCAATTATTGGCACGGTTAGCACTAGATTCAGATTAAATGAATAAAGAACTATTTGAAACAAAATGTAATTTTCGATTGAATCAGTGCAAACCAGTTATTGGCACGGTTAGCACTAGATTCAGGTTAAAATGAATAAAGAACTATTTGATACAAAATTTTATTTTCGATTGAATCACTGCAAACCAGTTATTGGCACGGTTAGCAGTAGATTCAGATTAAATCAATAAAGAACCATTTGATACAAAAAATGATATACTCGATTGAATCAGTGCAAAACAATTTTTAGAACGGTTAGCACTGCATTCAGATTTGATAAATGAAGAACTATTTGATTCAAGATCTGATATTCGATTAAATCAGTGCATACCTATTTTTTGAACCGTTAGCACTAGATTCAGTGTAAATTAAATAAAGAAATATTGATATCAAAATCTTTGTTCAATTGAATTAGTGCAAACCAATTATTGGCACGGTTAGCACTAAATTCTGTATAAACGAATAAAGAATATTGATATTGAATTGTTTTATTCGATCAAATCAGTGCAAACCAGTTATTGGCACGGTTAGCTCTAGATTCAGATTAAATGAATAAAGAACTATTTGAAACAAAAAATGATATACTGGATTGAATCAGTGCAAATCAATTTTTAGAACGGTTAGCACTGCATTCAGATTTGATGAATGAAGAACTATTTGATGTAAGATGTTATATTCGATTGAATCAGTGCAAACCTATCATTTGAACGGTTAGCACTAGATTCAGTGTAAATTAAATAAAGAAATATTGATATCAAAATGTTTGTTCAATTGAATTAGTGCAAACCAATTATTGGCACGGTTAGCACTAAATTCTGTATAATCGAATAAGGGAATGATATTGAATTGTTTTATTCGATTGAATCAGTGCAAACCAGTTATTGGCACGGTTAGCACTAGATTCAGATTAGATGGATCAAGAACTATTTGATACAAAATTTTATTTTCGATTGAATCACTGCAAACCAGTTATTGGCACGGTTAGCAGTAGATTCAGATTAAATCAATAAAGAACCATTTAATACAAAAAATGATATACTCGATTGAATCAGTGCAAATCAATTTTTAGAACGGTTAGCACTGCATTCGGATTTGATGAATGAAGAACTATTTGATGTAAGATGTTATATTCGATTGAATCAGTGCATACCTATTATTTGAACGGTTAGCACTAGATTCAGAGTAAATTAAATAAAGAAATATTGATATCAAAATGTTTGTTCAATTGAATTAGTGCAAACAAATTATTGGCACGGTTAGCACTAAATACTGTATAAAAGAATAAAGAATATTGATATTGAATTGTTATTTTCGATCGAATCAGTGCAAACCAGTTATTGTCACGGTTAGCACTAGATTCAGATTAAATGAATAAAGAACTATTTGATACATAATGGTATTTTCGATTGAATCAGTGCAAACCAGTTATTGGCACTGTTAGCACTAGATTCAGATTAAATGAATAAAGAACTATTTGAAACAAAATGTAATTTTCGATTGAATCAGTGCAAAACAATTTTTAGAACGGTTAGCACTGCATTCAGATTTGATAAATGAAGAACTATTTGATTCAAGATCTGATATTCGATTAAATCAGTGCATACCTATTTTTTGAACCGTTAGCACTAGATTCAGTGTAAATTAAATAAAGAAATATTGATATCAAAATCTTTGTTCAATTGAATTAGTGCAAACCAATTATTGGCACGGTTAGCACTAAATTCTGTATAAACGAATAAAGAATATTGATATTGAATTGTTTTATACGATCGAATCAGTGCAAACCAGTTATTGGCACGGTTAGCACTAGAAGCAGATTAAATGAATAAAGAACTATTTGATACAAAATGTTATTTTCGATTGAATCAGTCCAAACTAGTTATTGGCACGGTTAGCACTAGATTCAGATTACATGAATAAAGAACCATTTGATACAAAAAATGATATACTCGATTGAATCAGTGCAAACCAATTTTTAGAACGGTTAGCACTGCATTCAGATTTGATGAATGAAGAACTATTTGATTTAAGATGTTATATTCGATTGAATCAGTGCAAACCTATTATTTGAACGGTTAGCACTAGATTTTGTGTAAATTAAATAAAGAAATATTGATATCAAAATGTTTGTTCAATTGAATTAGTGCAAACCAATTATTGGCACGGTTAGCACTAGATTCAGATTAAATGAATAAAGAACTATTTGATACAAAGTGTTATTTTCGATTGAATCAGTGCAAACCAGTTATTGGCACGGTTAGCACTAGATTCAGATTAGATGGATCAAGAACTATTTGATACAAAATTTTATTTTCGATTGAATCACTGCAAACCAGTTATTGGCACGGTTAGCTCTAGATTCAGATTACATGAATAAAGACCCATTTGATACAAAAAATGATATACTCGATTGAATCAGTGTAAACCTATTTTTAGAACGGTTAGCACTGCATTCAGATTTGATGAATGAAGAACTATTTGATGTAAGATGTTATATTCGATTGAATCAGTGCAAACCTATTATTTGAACGGTTAGCACTAGATTTTGTGTAAATTAAATAAAGAAATATTGATATTAAAATGTTAGTTCAATTGAATTAGCGCAAACCAATTATTGGCATGGTTAGCACTAAATTCGGTATAATCTAATAGCGGAATGATATTGAAATGTTTTATTCGATCGAATCAGTTCAAACCAGTTATTGGCACGGTTAGCTCTAGAATCAGATTTTAATGAATAAAGAACTATTTGAAACAAAAAATGATATACTGGATTGAATCAGTGCAAATCAATTTTTAGAACGGTTAGCACTGCATTCAGATTTGATGAATGAAGAACTATTTGATTTAAGATGTTATATTCGATTGAATCAGTGCAAACCTATTATTTGAACGGTTAGCACTAGATTTTGTGTAAATTAAATAAAGAAATATTGATATTAAAATGTTTGTTCAATTGAATTAGCGCAAACCAATTATTGGCACGGTTAGCACTAAATTCTGTATAATCGAATAAGGGAATGATATTGAATTGTTTTATTCGATTGAATCAGTGCAAACCAGTTATTGTCACGGTTAGCACTAGATTCAGATTAAATGGATCAAGAACTATTTGATACAAAATTTTATTTTCGATTGAATCACTGCAAACCAGTTATTGGCACGGTTAGCACTAGATTCAGATTAAATCAATAAAGAACCATTTAATACAAAAAATGATATACTCGATTGAATCAGTGCAAATCAATTTTTAGAACGGTTAGCACTGCATTCGGATTTGATGAATGAAGAACTATTTGATGTAAGATGTTATATTCGATTGAATCAGTGCATACCTATTATTTGAAGGGTTAGCACTAGATTCAGAGTAAATTAAATAAAGAAATATTGATATCAAAATGTTTGTTCAATTGAATTAGTGCAAACCAATTATTGGCACGGTTAGCACTAAATTCTGTATAAACGAATAAAGAATATTGATATTGAATTGTTTTATTCGATCAAATCAGTGCAAACCAGTTATTGGCACGGTTAGCTCTAGATTCAGATTAAATGAATAAAGAACTATTTGAAACAAAAAATGATATACTGGATTGAATCAGTGCAAATCAATTTTTAGAACGGTTAGCACTGCATTCAGATTTGATGAATGAAGAACTATTTGATGTAAGATGTTATATTCGATTGAATCAGTGCAAACCTATCATTTGAACGGTTAGCACTAGATTCAGTGTAAATTAAATAAAGAAATATTGATATCAAAATGTTTGTTCAATTGAATTAGTGCAAACCAATTATTGGCACGGTTAGCACTAAATTCTGTATAATCGAATAAGGGAATGATATTGAATTGTTTTATTCGATTGAATCAGTGCAAACCAGTTATTGGCACGGTTAGCACTAGATTCAGATTAGATGGATCAAGAACTATTTGATACAAAATTTTATTTTCGATTGAATCACTGCAAACCAGTTATTGGCACGGTTAGCAGTAGATTCAGATTAAATCAATAAAGAACCATTTAATACAAAAAATGATATACTCGATTGAATCAGTGCAAATCAATTTTTAGAACGGTTAGCACTGCATTCGGATTTGATGAATGAAGAACTATTTGATGTAAGATGTTATATTCGATTGAATCAGTGCATACCTATTATTTGAACGGTTAGCACTAGATTCAGAGTAAATTAAATAAAGAAATATTGATATCAAAATGTTTGTTCAATTGAATTAGTGCAAACAAATTATTGGCACGGTTAGCACTAAATACTGTATAAAAGAATAAAGAATATTGATATTGAATTGTTATTTTCGATCGAATCAGTGCAAACCAGTTATTGTCACGGTTAGCACTAGATTCAGATTAAATGAATAAAGAACTATTTGATACATAATGTTATTTTCGATTGAATCAGTGCAAACCAGTTATTGGCACGGTTAGCACTAGATTCAGATTAAATGAATAAAGAACTATTTGAAACAAAATGTAATTTTCGATTGAATCAGTGCAAACCAGTTATTGGCACGGTTAGCACTAGATTCAGATTAAATGAATAAAGAACCATTTGATACAAAAAATGATATACTCGATTGAATCAGTGCAAAACAATTTTTAGAACGGTTAGCACTGCATTCAGATTTGATAAATGAAGAACTATTTGATTCAAGATCTGATATTCGATTAAATCAGTGCATACCTATTTTTTGGACCGTTAGCACTAGATTCAGTGTAAATTAAATAAAGAAATATTGATATCAAAATCTTTGTTCAATTGAATTAGTGCAAACCAATTATTGGCACGGTTAGCACTAAATTCTGTATAAACGAATAAAGAATATTAATATTGAATTGTTTTATACGATCGAATCAGTGCAAACCAGTTATTGGCACGGTTAGCACTAGAAGCAGATTAAATGAATAAAGAACTATTTGATACAAAATGTTATTTTCGATTGAATCAGTCCAAACTAGTTATTGGCACGGTTAGCACTAGATTCAGATTACATGAATAAAGAACCATTTGATACAAAAAATGATATACTCGATTGAATCAGTGCAAACCTATTTTTAGAACGGTTAGCACTGCATTCAGATTTGATGAATGAAGAACTATTTGATGTAAGATGTTATATTCGATTGAATCAGTGCAAACCTATTATTTGAACGGTTAGCACTAGATTTAGTGTAAATTAAATAAAGAAATATTGATATTAAAATGTTTGTTCAATTGAATCAGTGCAAACCAGTTTTTGTCACGGTTAGCACTAGATTCAGATTAAATGAATAAAGAACTATTTGATACAAAGTGTTATTTTCGATTGAATCAGTGCAAACCAGTTATTGGCACGGTTAGCACTAGATTCAGATTAGATGGATCAAGAACTATTTGATACAAAATTTTATTTTCGATTGAATCACTGCAAACCAGTTATTGGCACGGTTAGCAGTAGATTCAGATTACATGAATAAAGAACCATTTGATACAAAAAATGATATACTCGATTGAATCAGTGCAAACCTATTTTTAGAACGGTTAGCACTGCATTCAGATTTGATGAATGAAGAACTATTTGATGTAAGATGTTATATTCGATCGAATCAGTGCAAACCAGTTATTGGCACGGTTAGCACTAGATTCAGATTAAATGAATAAAGAACTATTTGATACAAAGTGTTATTTTCGACTGAATCAGTCCAAACTAGTTATTGGCACGGTTAGCACTAGATTCAGATTACATGAATAAAGAACCATTTGATACAAAATATGATATACTCGATTGAATCAGTGTAAACCTATTTTTAGAACGGTTAGCACTGTATTCAGATTTGATGAATGAAGAACTATTTGATGTAAGATGTTATATTCGATTGAATCAGTGCAAACCTATTATTTGAACGGTTAGCACTAGATTTAGTGTAAATTAAATAAAGAAATATTGATATTAAAATGTTTGTTCAATTGAATTAGCGCAAACCAATTATTGGCATGGTTAGCACTAAATTCTGTATAATCGAATAAGGGAATGATATTGAATTGTTTTATTCGATCGAATCAGTGCAAACCAGTTATTGGCACGGTTAGCTCTAGATTCAGATTAAATGAATAATGAACTATTTGAAACAAAAAATGATATACTGGATTGAATCAGTGCAAATCAATTTTTAGAACGGTTAGCACTGCATTCAGATTTGATGAATGAAGAACTATTTGATTTAAGATGTTATATTCGATTGAATCAGTGCAAACCTATTATTTGAACGGTTAGCACTAGATTTTGTGTAAATTAAATAAAGAAATATTGATATTAAAATGTTTGTTCAATTGAATTAGCGCAAACCAATTATTGGCACGGTTAGCACTAAATTCTGTATAATCGAATAAGGGAATGATATTGAATTGTTTTATTCGATTGAATCAGTGCAAACCAGTTATTGTCACGGTTAGCACTAGATTCAGATTAAATGGATCAAGAACTATTTGATACAAAATTTTATTTTCGATTGAATCACTGCAAACCAGTTATTGGCACGGTTAGCACTAGATTCAGATTAAATCAATAAAGAACCATTTAATACAAAAAATGATATACTCGATTGAATCAGTGCAAATCAATTTTTAGAACGGTTAGCACTGCATTCAGATTTGATGAATGAAGAACTATTTGATGTAAGATGTTATATTCGATTGAATCAGTGCAAACCAATTTTTAGAACGGTTAGCACTGCATTCAGATTACATGAACAAAGAACCATTTGATACAAAAAATGATATACTCGATTGAATCAGTGCAAATCAATTTTTAGAACGGTTAGCACTGCATTCAGATTTGATGAATGAAGAACTACTTGATGTAAGATGTTATATTCGATTGAATCAGTGCAAACCTATTATTTGAAGGTTAGCACTAGATTTAGTGTAAATTAAATAAAGAAATATTGATATTAAAATGTTTGTTCAATTGAATTAGCGCAAACCAATTATTGGCACGGTTAGCACTAGATTCAGATTAAATGAATAAAGAACTATTTGAAACAAAATGTAATTTTCGATTGAATCAGTGCAAACCAGTTATTGGCACGGTTAGCACTAGATTCAGATTAAATGAATAAAGAACCATTTGTTACAAAAAATGATATATACTCGATTGAATCAGTGCAAACCAATTTTTAGAACGGTTAGCACTGCATTCAGATTTGATAAATGAAGAACTTTTTTATTCAAGATCTGGATATTCGATTGAATCAGTGCATACCTATTATTTGAACCGTTAGCACTAGATTCAGTGTAAATTAAATAAAGAAATATTGATATCAAAATGTTTGTTCAATTGAATTAGTGCAAACCAATTATTGGCACGGTTAGCACTAAATTCTGTATGATCGAATAAGGGAATGATATTGAATTGTTTTATTCGATTGAATCAGTGCAAACCAGTTTTTGTCACGGTTAGCACTAGATTCAGATTAAATGGATCAAGAACTATTTGATACAAAATTTTATTTTCGATTGAATCACTGCAAACCAGTTATTGGCACGGTTAGCAGTAGATTCAGATTAAATCAATAAAGAACCATTTAATACAAAAAATGATATACTCGATTGAATCAGTGCAAATCAATTTTTAGAACGGTTAGCACTGCATTCAGATTTGATAAATGAAGAACTATTTGATGTAAGATGTTATATTCGATTGAATCAGTGCAAACCTATTATTTGAACGGTTAGCACTAGATTCAGATTAAATGAATAAAGAACCATTTGATACAAAAAATGATATACTCGATTGAATCAGTGCAAATCAATTTTTAGAACGGTTAGCACTGCATTCGGATTTGATGAATGAAGAACTATTTGATGTAAGATGTTATATTCGATTGAATCAGTGCATACCTATTATTTGAAGGGTTAGCACTAGATTCAGAGTAAATTAAATAAAGAAATATTGATATCAAAATAATTGTTCAATTGAATTAGTGCAAACCAATTATTGGCACGGTTAGCACTAGATTCAGATTAAATGAATAAAGAACCATTTGATACAAAATGTAATTTTCGATTGAATCAGTGCAAACCAGTTATTGGCACGGTTAGCACTAGATTCAGATTAAATGAATAAAGAACTATTTGATACAAAATGTTATTTTCGATTGAATCAGTGCAAACCAGTTATTGGCACGGTTAGCACTAGATTCAGATTAAATGAATAAAGAACCATTTGATACAAAAAATGATATACTCGATTGAATCAGTGCAAAACAATTTTTAGAACGGTTAGCACTGCATTCAGGTTTTTTAAATGAAGAACTATTTGATTCAAGATCTGATATTCGATTAAATCAGTGCATACCTATTTTTTGAACCGTTAGCACTAGATTCAGTGTAAATTAAATAAAGAAATATTGATATCAAAATCTTTGTTCAATTGAATTAGTGCAAACCAATTATTGGCACGGTTAGCACTAAATTCTGTATAAACGAATAAAGAATATTGATATTGAATTGTTTTATTCGATCAAATCAGTGCAAACCAGTTATTGGCACGGTTAGCTCTAGATTCAGATTAAATGAATAAAGAACTATTTGAAACAAAAAATGATATACTGGATTGAATCAGTGCAAATCAATTTTTAGAACGGTTAGCACTGCATTCAGATTTGATGAATGAAGAACTATTTGATGTAAGATGTTATATTCGATTGAATCAGTGCAAACCTATCATTTGAACGGTTAGCACTAGATTCAGTGTAAATTAAATAAAGAAATATTGATATCAAAATGTTTGTTCAATTGAATTAGTGCAAACCAATTATTGGCACGGTTAGCACTAAATTCTGTATAATCGAATAAGGGAATGATATTGAATTGTTTTATTCGATTGAATCAGTGCAAACCAGTTTTTGTCACGGTTAGCACTAGATTCAGATTAAATGAATAAAGAACTATTTGATACAAAGTGTTATTTTCGATTGAATCAGTGCAAACCAGTTATTGGCACGGTTAGCACTAGATTCAGATTAGATGGATCAAGAACTATTTGATACAAAATTTTATTTTCGATTGAATCACTGCAAACCAGTAATTGGCACGGTTAGCAGTAGATTCAGATTAAATCAATAAAGAACCATTTAATACAAAAAATGATATACTCGATTGAATCAGTGCAAATCAATTTTTAGAACGGTTAGCACTGCATTCAGATTTGATAAATGAAGAACTATTTGATTTAAGATGTTATATTCGATTGAATCAGTGCAAACCTATTATTTGAACGGTTAGCACTAGATTCAGATTACATGAATAAAGAACCATTTGATACAAAAAATGATATACTCGATTGAATCAGTGCAAATCAATTTTTAGAACGGTTAGCACTGCATTCAGATTTGATGAATGAAGAACTACTTGATGTAAGATGTTATATTCGATTGAATCAGTGCAAACCTATTATTTGAAGGTTAGCACTAGATTCTGTGTAAATTAAATAAAGAAATATTGATATCAAAATTTTTGTTCAATTGAATTAGTGCAAACCAATTCTTGGCACGGTTAGCAATAAATTCTGTATAATCGAATAAGGGAATGATATTTAATTGTTTTATTCGATTGAATCAGTGCAAACCAGTTATTGTCGGGGTTAGCACTAGATTCAGATTACATGAATAAAGAACCATTTGATACAAAAAATGATATACTCGATTGAATCAGTGCAAATCAATTTTTAGAACGGTTAGCACTGCATTCAGATTTGATGAATGAAGAACTATTTGATGTAAGATGTTATATTCGATTGAATCAGTGCAATCCAGTTATTGGCACGGTTAGCACTAGATTCAGATTAAATGAATAAAGAACTATTTGATACATAATGTTATTTTCGATTGAATCAGTGCAAACCAGTTATTGGCAAGGTTAGCAATAGATTCAGATTAAATGAATAAAGAACCATTTGATACAAAAAATGATATACTCGATTGAATCAGTGCGAATTAATTTTTAGAACGGTTATCACTGCATTCAGATTTGATGAATGAAGAAATATTCGATGTAAGATGTTATATTCGATTGAATCAGTGAAAACCTATTATAGGAACGGTTAGCACTAGATTCTGTGTAAATTAAATAAAGAAATATTGATATCAAAATGTTTGTTCAATTGAATTAGTGCAAACCAATTATTGGCACGGTTAGCACTAAATACTGTATAAACGAATAAGGGAATGATATTGAATTGTTTTTTTCGATTGAATCAGTGCAAACCAGTTATTGTCACGGTTAGCACTAGATTCAGATTAAATGAATAAACAACTATATGATACATAATGTTATTTTCGATTGAAACAGTGCAAACCAGTTATTGGCACGGTTAGCACTAGATTCAGATTAAATGAATAAAGAACTATTTGATACAAAATGTTATTTTCGATTGAATCAGTGCAAACCTATTATTTGAACGGTTAGCATTAGATTCAGTGTAAATTAAATAAAGAAATATTGATATCAAAATGTTTGTTCAATTGAATTAGTGCAAACCAATTATTGGCACGGTTAGCACTAAATTCTGTATAATCGAATAAGGGAATGATATTGAATTGTTTATTTGATTGAATCAGTGCAAACCAGTTATTGTCACGGTTAGCACTAGATTCAGATTAAATGAATAAAGACCTATTTGATACAAAATGTTATTTTCGATTGAATCAGTGCAAACCAGTTATTGGCACGGTTAGCACTAGATTAAGATTAAATGAATAAAGAACCCTTTTGATACAAAAAATGATATACTCGATTGAATCAGTGTAAATCAATTTTTAGGACGGTTAGCACTGCATTCAGATTTGATGAATGAAGAACTATTTGATGTAAGATGTTATATTCAATTGAATCAGTGCAAACCTATTATTTGAACGGTTAGCACTAGTGTCAGTGTAAATTAAATAAAGAAATATTGATATCAAAATGTTTGTTCAATTGAATTAGTGCAAACCAATTATTGGCACGGTTAGCACTAGATTCAGATTAAATGAATAAAGAACCATTTGATACAAAAAATGATATACTCGATTGAATCAGTGCAAACCAATTTTTAGAACGGTTAGCACTGCATTCAGATTTGATGAATGAAGAACTATTTGATGTAAGATGTTATATTCGATTGAATCAGTGCAAACCTATCATTTGAACGGTTAGCACTAGATTCAGTGTAAATTAAATAAAGAAATATTGATAGCAAAATGATTGTTCAATGGTATTAGTGCAAACCAATTATTGGCAAGGTTAGCAATAGATTCAGATTAAATGAATAAAAAACCATTTGATACAAAAAATGATATACTCGATTGAATCAGTGCAAATTAATTTTTTAGAACGGTTAGCACTGCATTCAGATTTGATGAATGAAGAACTATTTGATGTAAGATGTTATATTCGATTGAATCAGTGCAAACCTATCATTTGAACGGTTAGCACTAGATTCAGTGTAAATTAAATAAAGAAATATTGATATCAAAATGTTTGTTCAATTGAATTAGTGCAAACCAATTATTGGCACGGTTAGCACTAAATACTGTATAAACGAATAAGGGAATGATATTGAATTGTTTTTTTCGATTGAATCAGTGCAAACCAGTTATTGTCACGGTTAGCACTAGATTCAGATTAAAATGAATAAAGAACTTTTTGATACATAATGTTATTTTCGATTGAATCAGTGCAAACCAGTTACTGGCAAGGTTAGCAGTATATTCAGATTAAATCAATAAAGAACAATTTAATACAAAAAATGATATACTCGATTGAATCAGTGCAAACCTATCATTTGAACGGTTAGCACTAGATTCAGTGTAAATTAAATAAAGAAATATTGATATCCAAATGTTTGTTCAATTGATTTAGTGCTAACCAATTATTGGCACGGTTAGCACTAAATTCTGTATAATCAAATAAGGGAATGATATTGAATTGTTTTATTCGATTGAATCAGTGCAAACCAGTAATTGGCACGGTTAGCACTAGATTCAGATTAAATGAATAAAGAACTATTTGATACATAATGTTATTTTCGATTGAATCAGTGCAAACCAGTTATTGGCAAGGTTAGCAATAGATTCAGATTAAATGAATAAAGAACCATTTGATACAAAAAATGATATACTCGATTGAATCAGTGCAAATCAATTTTTAGAACGGTTAGCACTGCATTCAGATTTGATGAATGAAGAACTATTTGATGTAAGATGTTATATTCGATTGAATCAGTGCAAACCTATTATTTGAACGGTTAGTACTAGATTCAGATTACATGAATAAAGAACCATTTGATACAAAAAATGATATACTCGATTGAATCAGTGCAAATCAATTTTTAGAACGGTTAGCACTGCATTCAGATTTGATGAATGAAGAACTACTTGATGTAAGATGTTATATTCGATTGAATCAGTGCAAACCTATTATTTGATGGTTAGCACTAGATTCTGTGTGAATTAAATAAAGAAATATTGATATCAAAATGTTTGTTCAATTGAATTAGTGCAAACCAATTCTTGGCACGGTTAGCACTAAATTCTGTATAATCGAATAAGGGAATGATATTGAATTGTTTTATTCGATTGAATCAGTGCAAACCAGTTATTGTCACGGTTAGCACTAGATTCAGATTAAATGAATAAAGAACCATTTGATACAAAAAATGATATACTCGATTGAATCAGTGCAAATCAATTTTTAGAACGGTTAGCACTAGATTCAGTGTAAATTAAATAAAGAAATATTGATATTAAAATGTTTGTTTAATTGAATTCGTGCAAACCAATTATTGGCACGGTTAGCACTAAATTCTGTATAATCGATTAAGGGACTGATATTGAATTGTTTTATTCGATTGAATCAGTGCAAACCAATTATTCGCACGGTTAGCACTAGATGCAGATTAAATGAATAAAGAACTATTTGATATAAAATGTTATTTTCGATTGAATCAGTCCAAACTAGTTATTGGCACGGTTAGCACTAGATTCAGATGAAATGAATAAAGAACCATTTTATACAAAAAATGATATATTCGATTGAATCAGTGCAAACAAATTTTTAGAACCGTTAGCACTGCATTTAGATTTGATGAATGAAGAACTATTTGATGTAAGATGTTATATTCGATTGAATCAGTGCAAACCAGTTATTGGCACGGTTAGCTCTAGATTCAGATTAAATGAATAAAGAACTATTTGATACAAAGTGTTATTTTCGATTGAATCAGTGCAAACCAGTTATTGGCACGGTTAGCACTAGATTCATATTAGATGGATCAAGAACTATTTGATACAAAATTTTATTTTCGATTGAATCAGTGCAAACCAGTTATTGGCACGGTTAGCTCTAGATTCAGATTAAATGAATAAAGAACTATTTGATACAAAGTGTTATTTTCGATTGAATCAGTGCAAACCAGTTATTGGCATGGTTAGCACTAGATTCAGATTAGATGGATCAAGAACTATTTGATACAAAATTTTATTTTCGATTGAATCACTGCAAACCAGTTATTGGCACGGTTAGAAACTAGATTCAGATTAAATCAATAAAGAACCATTTAATACAAAAAATGATATACTCGATTGAATCAGTGCAAATCAATTTTTAGAACGGTTAGCACTGCATTCGGATTTGATGAATGAAGAACTATTTGATGTAAGATGTTATATTCGATTGAATCAGTGCATACCTATTATTTGAACGGTTAGCACTAGATTCAGAGTAAATTAAATAAAGAAATATTGATATCAAAATGTTTGTTCAATTGAATTAGTGCAAACCAATTATTGGCACGGTTAGCACTAGATTCAGATTAAATGAATAAAGAACCATTTGATACAAAAATGTAATTTTCGATTGAATCAGTGCAAACCAGTTATTGGCACGGATAGCACTACATTCAGATTAAATGAATAAAGAAATATTTGAAACAAAAATGTAATTTTCGATTGAATCAGTGCAAACCAGTTATTGGCACGGTTAGCACTACATTCAGATTAAATGAATAAAGAACTATTTGAAACAAAATGTTATTTTCGATTGAATCAGTGCAAACCAATTATTGGCACGGTTAGCACTAAATTCTGTATAATCGAATAAGGGAATGATATTGAATTGTTTATTTGATTGAATCAGAGCAAACCAGTTATTGTTACGGTTAGCACTAGATTCAGATTAAATGGATCAAGAACTATTTGATACAAAGTGTTATTTTCGACTGAATCAGTGCAAACCAGTTATTGGCACGGTTAGCTCTAGATTCAGATTAAATGAATAATGAACTATTTGAAACAAAAAATGATATACTGGATTGAATCAGTGCAAATCAATTTTTAGAACGGTTAGCACTGCATTCAGATTTGATGAATGAAGAACTATTTGATTTAAGATGTTATATTCGATTGAATCAGTGCAAACCTATTATTTGAACGGTTAGCACTAGATTTTGTGTAAATTAAATAAAGAAATATTGATATTAAAATGTTTGTTCAATTGAATTAGCGCAAACCAATTATTGGCACGGTTAGCACTAAATTCTGTATAATCGAATAAGGGAATGATATTGAATTGTTTTATTCGATTGAATCAGTGCAAACCAGTTATTGTCACGGTTAGCACTAGATTCAGATTAAATGGATCAAGAACTATTTGATACAAAATTTTATTTTCGATTGAATCACTGCAAACCAGTTATTGGCACGGTTAGCTCTAGATTCAGATTAAATGAATAATGAACTATTTGAAACAAAAAATGATATACTGGATTGAATCAGTGCAAATCAATTTTTAGAACGGTTAGCACTGCATTCAGATTTGATGAATGAAGAACTATTTGATTTAAGATGTTATATTCGATTGAATCAGTGCATACCTATTATTTGAAGGGTTAGCACTAGATTCAGAGTAAATTAAATAAAGAAATATTGATATCAAAATCTTTGTTCAATTGAATTAGTGCAAACCAATTATTGGCACGGTTAGCACTAAATTCTGTATAATCGAATAAGGGAATGATATTGAATTGTTTTATTCGATTGAATCAGTGCAAACCAGTTATTGTCACGGTTAGCACTAGATTCAGATTAAATGGATCAAGAACTATTTGATACAAAATTTTATTTTCGATTGAATCACTGCAAACCAGTTATTGGCACGGTTAGCACTAGATTCAGATTAAATGAATAAAGTACCATTTGATACAAAGTGTTATTTTCGATTGAATCAGTGCAAACCAGTTATTGGCATACGGTTAGCACTAGATTCAGATTAGATGGATCAAGAACTATTTGATACAAAATTTTATTTTCGATTGAATCACTGCAAACCAGTTATTGGCACGGTTAGCACTAGATTCAGATTAAATCAATAAAGAACCATTTAATACAAAAAATGATATACTCGATTGAATCAGTGCAAATCAATTTTTAGAACGGTTAGCACTGCATTCGGATTTGATGAATGAAGAACTATTTGATGTAAGATGTTATATTCGATTGAATCAGTGCATACCTATTATTTGAAGGGTTAGCACTAGATTCAGAGTAAATTAAATAAAGAAATATTGATATCAAAATAATTGTTCAATTGAATTAGTGCAAACCAATTATTGGCACGGTTAGCACTAGATTCAGATTACATGAATAAAGAACCATTTGAAACAAAATGTAATTTTCGATTGAATCAGTGCAAACCAGTTATTGGCACGGTTAGCACTAGATTCAGATTAAATGAATAAAGAACTATTTGAAACAAAATGTAATTTTCGATTGAATCAGTGCAAACCAGTTATTGGCACGGTTAGCACTAGATTCAGATTAAATGAATAAAGAACCATTTGATACAAAAAATGATATACTCGATTGAATCAGTGCAAAACAATTTTTAGAACGGTTAGCACTGCATTCAGATTTGATAAATGAAGAACTATTTGATTCAAGATCTGATATTCGATTAAATCAGTGCATACCTATTTTTTGAACCGTTAGCACTAGATTCAGTGTAAATTAAATAAAGAAATATTGATATCAAAATCTTTGTTCAATTGAATTAGTGCAAACCAATTATTGGCACGGTTAGCACTAAATTCTGTATAAACGAATAAAGAATATTGATATTGAATTGTTTTATTCGATCAAATCAGTGCAAACCAGTTATTGGCACGGTTAGCTCTAGATTCAGATTAAATGAATAAAGAACTATTTGAAACAAAAAATGATATACTGGATTGAATCAGTGCAAATCAATTTTTAGAACGGTTAGCACTGCATTCAGATTTGATGAATGAAGAACTATTTGATGTAAGATGTTATATTCGATTGAATCAGTGCAAACCTATCATTTGAACGGTTAGCACTAGATTCAGTGTAAATTAAATAAAGAAATATTGATATCAAAATGTTTGTTCAATTGAATTAGTGCAAACCAATTATTGGCACGGTTAGCACTAAATACTGTATAAACGAATAAGGGAATGATATTGAATTGTTTTTTTCTATTCAATCAGTGCAAACCAGTTATTGGCACGGTTAGCACTAGATTCAGATTAAATGAATAAAGAACTTTTTGATACATAATGTTATTTTCGATTGAATTAGTGCAAACCAATTATTGGCAAGGTTAGCACTAGATTCAGATTAAATGAATAAAGAACCATTTGATACAAAAAATGATATACTCGATTGAATCAGTGCAAACCTATTATTTGAACGGTTAGCACTAGATTCAGTGTAAATTAAATAAAGACATATTGATATCAAAATGTTTGTTCAATTGAATTAGTGCAAACCAATTATTGGCACGGTTAGCACTAAATTCTGTATAATCAAATAAGGGAATGATATTGAATTGTTTTATTCGATTGAATCAGTGCAAACCAGTAATTGGCACGGTTAGCACTAGATTCAGATTAAATGAATAAAGAACTATTTGATACATAATGTTATTTTCGATTGAATCAGTGCAAACCAGTTATTGGCAAGGTTAGCAATAGATTCAGATTAAACGAATAAAGAACCATTTGATACAAAAAATGATATACTCGATTGAATCAGTGCAAATCAATTTTTAGAACGGTTAGCACTGCATTCAGATTTGATGAATGAAGAACTACTTGATGTAAGATGTTATATTCGATTGAATCAGTGCAAACCTATTATTTGATGGTTAGCACTAGATTCTGTGTAAATTAAATAAAGAAATATTGATATCAAAATGTTTGTTCAATTGAATTAGTGCAAACCAATTCTTGGCACGGTTAGCACTAAATTCTGTATAATCGAATAAGGGAATGATATTTAATTGTTTTATTCTATTGAATCAGTGCAAACCAGTTATTGTCACGGTTAGCACTAGATTCAGATTACATGAATAAAGAACCATTTGATATAAAAAATGATATACTCGATTGAATCAGTGCAAATCAATTTTTAGAACGGTTAGCACTAGATTTAGTGTAAATTAAATAAAGAAATATTGATATTAAAATGTTTGTTTCATTGAAATCGTGCAAACCAATTATTGGCACCGTTAGCACTAAATTCTGTATAATCGATTAAGGGACTGATATTGAATTGTTTTATTCGATTGAATCAGTGCAAACCAGTTATTCGCACGGTTAGCACTAGATGCAGATTAAATGAATAAAGAACTATTTGATATAAAATGTTATTTTCGATTGAAACAGTCCAAACTAGTTATTGGCACGGTTAGCACTAGATTCAGATTACATGAATAAAGAACCATTTGATACAAAAAATGATATACTCGATTGAATCAGTGCAAACCTATTTTTAGAACGGTTAGCACTGCATTCAGATTTGATGAATGAAGAACTATTTGATGTAAGATGTTATATTCGATTGAATCAGTGCAAACCAGTTATTGGCACGGTTAGCACTAGATTCACATTAAATGAATAAAGAACCATTTGATACAAAGTGTTATTTTCGATTGAATCAGTGCAAACCAGTTATTGGCACGGTTAGCACTAGATTCAGATTAGATGGATCAAGAACTATTTGATACAAAATTTTATTTTCGATTGAATCAGTGCAAACCAGTTATTGGCACGGTTAGCTCTAGATTCAGATTAAATGAATAAAGAACTATTTGATACAAAAAATGATATACTGGATTGAATCAGTGCAAATCAATTTTTAGAACGGTTAGCACTGCATTCAGATTTGATGAATGAAGAACTATTTGATTTAAGATGTTATATTCGATTGAATCAGTGCATACCTATTATTTGAACGGTTAGCACTAGATTCAGAGAAAATTAAATAAAGAAATATTGATATCAAAATGTTTGTTCAATTGAATTAGTGCAAACCAATTATTGGCACGGTTAGCACTAAATTCTGTATAATCGAATAAGGGAATGATATTGAATTGTTTTATTCGATTGAATCAGTGCAAACCAGTTATTGTCACGGTTAGCACTAGATTCAGATTAAATGGATCAAGAACTATTTGATACAAAATTTTATTTTCGATTGAATCACTGCAAACCAGTTATTGGCACGGTTAGCACTAGATTCAGATTAAATGAATAAAGAACTATTTGATACAAAGTGTTATTTTCGATTGAATCAGTGCAAACCAGTTATTGGCATACGGTTAGCACTAGATTCAGATTAGATGGATCAAGAACTATTTGATACAAAATTTTATTTTCGGTTGAATCACTGCAAACCAGTTATTGGCACGGTTAGAAACTAGATTCAGATTAAATCAATAAAGAACCATTTAATACAAAAAATGATATACTCGATTGAATCAGTGCAAATCAATTTTTAGAACGGTTAGCACTGCATTCAGATTTGATAAATGAAGAACTATTTGATTTAAGATGTTATATTCGATTGAATCAGTGCATACCTATTATTTGAACGGTTAGCACTAGATTCAGAGTAAATTAAATAAAGAAATATTGATATCAAAATGTTTGTTCAATTGAATTAGTGCAAACCAATTATTGGCACGGTTAGCACTAAATTCTGTATAATCGAATAAGGGAATGATATTGAATTGTTTTATTCGATTGAATCAGTGCAAACCAGTTATTGTCACGGTTAGCACTAGATTCAGATTAAATGGATCAAGAACTATTTGATACAAAATTTTATTTTCGATTGAATCACTGCAAACCAGTTATTGGCACGGTTAGCACTAGATTCAGATTAAATGAATAAAGAACTATTTGATACAAAATGTAATTTTCGATTGAATCAGTGCAAACCAGTTATTGGCATACGGTTAGCACTAGATTCAGATTAGATGGATCAAGAACTATTTGATACAAAATTTTATTTTCGGTTGAATCACTGCAAACCAGTTATTGGCACGGTTAGAAACTAGATTCAGATTAAATCAATAAAGAACCATTTAATACAAAAAATGATATACTCGATTGAATCAGTGCAAATCAATTTTTAGAACGGTTAGCACTGCATTCGGATTTGATGAATGAAGAACTATTTGATGTAAGATGTTATATTCGATTGAATCAGTGCATACCTATTATTTGAAGGGTTAGCACTAGATTCAGAGTAAATTAAATAAAGAAATATTGATATCAAAATAATTGTTCAATTGAATTAGTGCAAACCAATTATTGGCACGGTTAGCACTAGATTCAGATTAAATGAATAAAGAACTATTTGAAACAAAATGTAATTTTCGATTGAATCAGTGCAAACCAGTTATTGGCACGGTTAGCACTAGATTCAGATTAAATGAATAAAGAACTATTTGAAACAAAATGTAATTTTCGATTGAATCAGTGCAAACCAGTTATTGGCACGGTTAGCACTAGATTCAGATTAAATGAATAAAGAACCATTTGATACAAAAAATGATATACTCGATTGAATCAGTGCAAAACAATTTTTAGAACGGTTAGCACTGCATTCAGATTTGATGAATGAAGAACTATTTGATGTAAGATGTTATATTCGATTGAATCAGTGCAAACCTATCATTTGAACGGTTAGCACTAGATTCAGTGTAAATTAAATAAAGAAATATTGATATCAAAATGTTTGTTCAATTGAATTAGTGCAAACCAATTATTGGCACGGTTAGCACTAAATTCTGTATAATCGAATAAGGGAATGATATTGAATTGTTTTATTCGATTGAATCAGTGCAAACCAGTTATTGGCACGGTTAGCACTAGATTCAGATTAGATGGATCAAGAACTATTTGATACAAAATTTTATTTTCGATTGAATCACTGCAAACCAGTTATTGGCACGGTTAGCAGTAGATTCAGATTAAATCAATAAAGAACCATTTAATACAAAAAATGATATACTCGATTGAATCAGTGCAAATCAATTTTTAGAACGGTTAGCACTGCATTCGGATTTGATGAATGAAGAACTATTTGATGTAAGATGTTATATTCGATTGAATCAGTGCATACCTATTATTTGAACGGTTAGCACTAGATTCAGATTAGATGGATCAAGAACTATTTGATACAAAAAATGATATACTGGATTGAATCAGTGCAAATCAATTTTTAGAACGGTTAGCACTGCATTCAGATTTGATGAATGAAGAACTATTTGATGTAAGATGTTATATTCGATTGAATCAGTGCAAACCTATCATTTGAACGGTTAGCACTAGATTCAGTGTAAATTAAATAAAGAAATATTGATATCAAAATGTTTGTTCAATTGAATTAGTGCAAACCAATTATTGGCACGGTTAGCACTAAATTCTGTATAATCGAATAAGGGAATGATATTGAATTGTTTTATTCGATTGAATCAGTGCAAACCAGTTATTGGCACGGTTAGCACTAGATTCAGATTAGATGGATCAAGAACTATTTGATACAAAATTTTATTTTCGATTGAATCACTGCAAACCAGTTATTGGCACGGTTAGCAGTAGATTCAGATTAAATCAATAAAGAACCATTTAATACAAAAAATGATATACTCGATTGAATCAGTGCAAATCAATTTTTAGAACGGTTAGCACTGCATTCGGATTTGATGAATGAAGAACTATTTGATGTAAGATGTTATATTCGATTGAATCAGTGCATACCTATTATTTGAACGGTTAGCACTAGATTCAGAGTAAATTAAATAAAGAAATATTGATATCAAAATGTTTGTTCAATTGAATTAGTGCAAACAAATTATTGGCACGGTTAGCACTAAATACTGTATAAAAGAATAAAGAATATTGATATTGAATTGTTATTTTCGATCGAATCAGTGCAAACCAGTTATTGTCACGGTTAGCACTAGATTCAGATTAAATGAATAAAGAACTATTTGATACATAATGTTATTTTCGATTGAATCAGTGCAAACCAGTTATTGGCACGGTTAGCACTAGATTCAGATTAAATGAATAAAGAACTATTTGAAACAAAATGTAATTTTCGATTGAATCAGTGAAAACAAATTATTGGCACGGTTAGCACTAGATTCAGATTAAATGAATAAAGAACCATTTGATACAAAAAATGATATACTCGATTGAATCAGTGCAAAACAATTTTTAGAACGGTTAGCACTGCATTCAGATTTGATAAATGAAGAACTATTTGATTCAAGATCTGATATTCGATTGAATCAGTGCAAACCTATTATTTGAACCGTTAGCACTAGATTCAGTGTAAATTAAATAAAGAAATATTGATATCAAAATCTTTGTTCAATTGAATTAGTGCAAACCAATTATTGGCACGGTTAGCACTAAATTCTGTATAAACGAATAAAGAATATTGATATTGAATTGTTTTATACGATCGAATCAGTGCAAACCAGTTATTGGCACGGTTAGCACTAGAAGCAGATTAAATGAATAAAGAACTATTTGATACAAAATGTTATTTTCGATTGAATCAGTCCAAACTAGTTATTGGCACGGTTAGCACTAGATTCAGATTACATGAATAAAGAACCATTTGATACAAAAAATGATATACTCGATTGAATCAGTGCAAACCTATTTTTAGAACGGTTAGCACTGCATTCAGATTTGATGAATGAAGAACTATTTGATGTAAGATGTTATATTCGATTGAATCAGTGCAAACCTATTATTTGAACGGTTAGCACTAGATTTAGTGTAAATTAAATAAAGAAATATTGATATTAAAATGTTTGTTCGATTGAATCAGTGCAAACCAGTTTTTGTCACGGTTAGCACTAGATTCAGATTAAATGAATAAAGAACTATTTGATACAAAGTGTTATTTTCGATTGAATCAGTGCAAACCAGTTATTGGCACGGTTAGCACTAGATTCAGATTAGATGGATCAAGAACTATTTGATACAAAATTTTATTTTCGGTTGAATCACTGCAAACCAGTTATTGGCACGGTTAGCACTAGATTCAGATTAAATGAATAAAGAACCATTTGATACAAAAAATGATATACTCGATTGAATCAGTGCAAACCTATTTTTAGAACGGTTAGCACTGCATTCAGATTTGATGAATGAAGAACTATTTGATGTAAGATGTTATATTCGATTGAATCAGTGCAAACCAGTTATTGGCACGGTTAGCTCTAGATTAAGATTAAATTAATAAAGAACTATTTGATACAAAGTGTTATTTTCGACTGAATCAGTCCAAAACTAGTTATTGGCACGGTTAGCACTAGATTCAGATTACATGAATAAAGAACCATTTGATACAAAATATGATATACTCGATTGAATCAGTGTAAACCTATTTTTAGAACGGTTAGCACTGTATTCAGATTTGATGAATGAAGAACTATTTGATGTAAGATGTTATATTCGATTGAATCAGTGCAAACCTATTATTTGAACGGTTAGCACTAGATTTAGTGTAAATTAAATAAAGAAATATTGATATTAAAATGTTTGTTCAATTGAATTAGCGCAAACCAATTATTGGCATGGTTAGCACTAAATTCTGTATAATCGAATAAGGGAATGATATTGAATTGTTTTATTCGATCGAATCAGTGCAAACCAGTTATTGGCACGGTTAGCTCTAGATTCAGATTAAATGAATAATGAACTATTTGAAACAAAAAATGATATACTGGATTGAATCAGTGCAAATCAATTTTTAGAACGGTTAGCACTGCATTCAGATTTGATGAATGAAGAACTATTTGATTTAAGATGTTATATTCGATTGAATCAGTGCAAACCTATTATTTGAACGGTTAGCACTAGATTTTGTGTAAATTAAATAAAGAAATATTGATATTAAAATGTTTGTTCAATTGAATTAGCGCAAACCAATTATTGGCACGGTTAGCACTAAATTCTGTATAATCGAATAAGGGAATGATATTGAATTGTTTTATTCGATTGAATCAGTGCAAACCAGTTATTGTCACGGTTAGCACTAGATTCAGATTAAATGGATCAAGAACTATTTGATACAAAATTTTATTTTCGATTGAATCACTGCAAACCAGTTATTGGCACGGTTAGCACTAGATTCAGATTAAATCAATAAAGAACCATTTAATACAAAAAATGATATACTCGATTGAATCAGTGCAAATCAATTTTTAGAACGGTTAGCACTGCATTCGGATTTGATGAATGAAGAACTATTTGATGTAAGATGTTATATTCGATTGAATCAGTGCATACCTATTATTTGAACGGTTAGCACTAGATTCAGAGAAAATTAAATAAAGAAATATTGATATCAAAATGTTTGTTCAATTGAATTAGTGCAAACCAATTATTGGCACGGTTAGCACTAGATTCAGATTAAATGAATAAAGAACTATTTGAAACAAAATGTAATTTTCGATTGAATCAGTGCAAACCAGTTATTGGCACGGTTAGCACTAGATTCAGATTAAATGAATAAAGAACTATTTGAAACAAAATGTTATTTTTGATTGAATCAGTGCAAACCAGTTATTGGCACGGTTAGCACTAGATTCACATTAAATGAATAAAGAACCATTTGATACAAAAAATGATATACTCGATTGAATCAGTGCAAACCAATTTTTAGAACGGTTAGCACTGCATTCAGATTTGGTAAATGAAGAACTATTTGATTCAAGTTCTGATATTCGATTGAATCAGTGCAAACCTATTTTTTGAACCGTTAGCACTAGATTTAGTGTAAATTAAATAAAGAAATATTGATATCAAAATGTTTGTTCAATTGAATTAGTGCAAACCAATTATTGGCACGGTTAGCACTAAATTCTGTATAATCGAATAAGGGAATGATATTGAATTGTTTTATTCGATTGAATCAGTGCAAACCAGTTATTGGCACGGTTAGCACTAGATTCAGATTAAATGAATAAAGAACCATTTGAAACAAAATGTAATTTTCGATTGAATCAGTGCAAACCAGTTATTGGCACGGTTAGCACTAGATTCAGATTAAATGAATAAAGAACTATTTGAAACAAAATGTAATTTTCGATTGAATCAGTGCAAACCAGTTATTGGCACGGTTAGCACTAGATTCAGATTAAATGAATAAAGAACCATTTGATACAAAAAATGATATACTCGATTGAATCAGTGCAAACCAATTTTTAGAACGGTTAGCACTGCATTCAGATTTGATGAATGAAGAACTATTTGATGTAAGATGTTATATTCGATTGAATCAGTGCATACCTATTATTTGAAGGGTTAGCACTAGATTCAGAGTAAATTAAATAAAGAAATATTGATATCAAAATAATTGTTCAATTGAATTAGTGCAAACCAATTATTGGCACGGTTAGCACTAGATTCAGATTAAATGAATAAAGAACCATTTGATACAAAAAATGATATACTCGATTGAATCAGTGCAAAACAATTTTTAGAACGGTTAGCACTGCATTCAGATTTGGTAAATGAAGAACTATTTGATTCAAGTTCTGATATTCGATTGAATCAGTGCAAACCTATTATTTGAACGGTTAGCACTAGATTTAGTGTAAATTAAATAAAGAAATATTGATATTAAAATGTTTGTTTAATTGAATTCGTGCTAACCAATTATTGGCACGGTTAGCACTAAATTCTGTATAAACGAATAAAGAATATTGATATTGAATTGTTTTATTCGATCAAATCAGTGCAAACCAGTTATTGGCACGGTTAGCTCTAGATTCAGATTAAATGAATAAAGAACTATTTGAAACAAAAAATGTTATACTGGATTGAATCAGTGCAAATCAATTTTTAGAACGGTTAGCACTGCATTCAGATTTGATGAATGAAGAACTATTTGATTTAAGATGTTATATTCGATTGAATCAGTGCAAACCTATTATTTGAACGGTTAGCACTAGATTTTGTGTAAATTAAATAAAGAAATATTGATATCAAAATGTTTGTTCAATTGAATTAGTGCAAACCAATTATTGGCACGGTTAGCACTAGATTCAGATTAAATGAATAAAGAACCATTTGATACAAAAAATGATATACTCGATTGAATCAGTGCAAAACAATTTTTAGAACGGTTAGCACTGCATTCAGATTTGATAAATGAAGAACTATTTGATTCAAGATCTGATATTCGATTAAATCAGTGCATACCTATTTTTTGAACCGTTAGCACTAGATTCAGTGTAAATTAAATAAAGAAATATTGATATCAAAATCTTTGTTCAATTGAATTAGTGCAAACCAATTATTGGCACGGTTAGCACTAAATTCTGTATAAACGAATAAAGAATATTGATATTGAATTGTTTTATTCGATCAAATCAGTGCAAACCAGTTATTGGCACGGTTAGCTCTAGATTCAGATTAAATGAATAAAGAACTATTTGAAACAAAAAATGATATACTGGATTGAATCAGTGCAAATCAATTTTTAGAACGGTTAGCACTGCATTCAGATTTGATGAATGAAGAACTATTTGATGTAAGATGTTATATTCGATTGAATCAGTGCAAACCTATCATTTGAACGGTTAGCACTAGATTCAGTGTAAATTAAATAAAGAAATATTGATATCAAAATGTTTGTTCAATTGAATTAGTGCAAACCAATTATTGGCACGGTTAGCACTAAATTCTGTATAATCGAATAAGGGAATGATATTGAATTGTTTTATTCGATTGAATCAGTGCAAACCAGTTTTTGTCACGGTTAGCACTAGATTCAGATTAAATGAATAAAGAACTATTTGATACAAAGTGTTATTTTCGATTGAATCAGTGCAAACCAGTTATTGGCACGGTTAGCACTAGATTCAGATTAGATGGATCAAGAACTATTTGATACAAAATTTTATTTTCGATTGAATCACTGCAAACCAGTTATTGGCACGGTTAGCAGTAGATTCAGATTAAATCAATAAAGAACCATTTAATACAAAAAATGATATACTCGATTGAATCAGTGCAAATCAATTTTTAGAACGGTTAGCACTGCATTCGGATTTGATGAATGAAGAACTATTTGATGTAAGATGTTATATTCGATTGAATCAGTGCATACCTATTATTTGAACGGTTAGCACTAGATTCAGAGTAAATTAAATAAAGAAATATTGATATCAAAATGTTTGTTCAATTGAATTAGTGCAAACAAATTATTGGCACGGTTAGCACTAAATACTGTATAAAAGAATAAAGAATATTGATATTGAATTGTTATTTTCGATCGAATCAGTGCAAACCAGTTATTGTCACGGTTAGCACTAGATTCAGATTAAATGAATAAAGAACTATTTGATACATAATGTTATTTTCGATTGAATCAGTGCAAACTAGTTATTGGCACGGTTAGCACTAGATTCAGATTAAATGAATAAAGAACTATTTGAAACAAAATGTAATTTTCGATTGAATCAGTGCAAACCAGTTATTGGCACGGTTAGCACTAGATTCAGATTAAATGAATAAAGAACCATTTGATACAAAAAATGATATACTCGATTGAATCAGTGCAAACCAATTTTTAGAACGGTTAGCACTGCATTCAGATTTGATAAATGAAGAACTATTTGATTTAAGATGTTATATTCGATTGAATCAGTGCAAACCTATTATTTGAACGGTTAGCACTAGATTTTGTGTAAATTAAATAAAGAAATATTGATATTAAAATGTTTGTTCAATTGAATTAGCGCAAACCAATTATTGGCACGGTTAGCACTAAATACTGTATAAAAGAATAAAGAATATTGATATTGAATTGTTTTTTTCGATCGAATCAGTGCAAACCAGTTATTGTCACGGTTAGCACTAGATTCAGATTAAATGAATAAAGAACTATTTGATACATAATGTTATTTTCGATTGAATCAGTGCAAACCAGTTATTGGCACGGTTAGCACTAGATTCAGATTAAATGAATAAAGAACTATTTGAAACAAAATGTAATTTTCGATTGAATCAGTGCAAACCTATTATTTGAACGGTTAGCACTAGATTTAGTGTAAATTAAATAAAGAAATATTGATATTAAAATGTTTGTTTAATTGAATTCGTGCTAACCAATTATTGGCACGGTTAGCACTAAATTCTGTATAAACGAATAAAGAATATTGATATTGAATTGTTTTATACGATCGAATCAGTGCAAACCAGTTATTGGCACGGTTAGCACTAGAAGCAGATTAAATGAATAAAGAACTATTTGATACAAAATGTTATTTTCGATTGAATCAGTCCAAACTAGTTATTGGCACGGTTAGCACTAGATTCAGATTACATGAATAAAGAACCATTTGATACAAAAAATGATATACTCGATTGAATCAGTGCAAACCTATTTTTAGAACGGTTAGCACTGCATTCAGATTTGATGAATGAAGAACTATTTGATGTAAGATGTTATATTCGATTGAATCAGTGCAAACCTATTATTTGAACGGTTAGCACTAGATTTAGTGTAAATTAAATAAAGAAATATTGATATTAAAATGTTTGTTCAATTGAATTAGCGCAAACCAGTTTTTGTCACGGTTAGCACTAGATTCAGATTAAATGAATAAAGAACTATTTGATACAAAGTGTTATTTTCGATTGAATCAGTGCAAACCAGTTATTGGCACGGTTAGCACTAGATTCAGATTAGATGGATCAAGAACTATTTGATACAAAGTGTTATTTTCGACTGAATCAGTCCAAACTAGTTATTGGCACGGTTAGCACTAGATTCAGATTACATGAATAAAGAACCATTTGATACAAAAAATGATATACTCGATTGAATCAGTGCAAAACAATTTTTAGAACGGTTAGCACTGCATTCAGATTTGATAAATGAAGAACTATTTGATTCAAGATCTGATATTCGATTAAATCAGTGCATACCTATTTTTTGAACCGTTAGCACTAGATTCAGTGTAAATTAAATAAAGAAATATTGATATCAAAATCTTTGTTCAATTGAATTAGTGCAAACCAATTATTGGCACGGTTAGCACTAAATTCTGTATAAACGAATAAAGAATATTGATATTGAATTGTTTTATTCGATCAAATCAGTGCAAACCAGTTATTGGCACGGTTAGCTCTAGATTCAGATTAAATGAATAAAGAACTATTTGAAACAAAAAATGATATACTGGATTGAATCAGTGCAAATCAATTTTTAGAACGGTTAGCACTGAATTAAGATTTGATGAATGAAGAACTATTTGATGTAAGATGTTATATTCGATTGAATCAGTGCAAACCTATCATTTGAACGGTTAGCACTAGATTCAGTGTAAATTAAATAAAGAAATATTGATATCAAAATGTTTGTTCAATTGAATTAGTGCAAACCAATTATTGGCACGGTTAGCACTAAATTCTGTATAATCGAATAAGTGAATGATATTGAATTGTTTTATTCGATCGAATCAGTGCAAACCAGTTATTGGCACGGTTAGCACTAGATTCAGATTAAATGAATAAAGAACTATTTGATGTAAGATGCTATATTCGATTGAATCAGTGCAAACCTATTATTTGAACGGTTAGCACTAGATTTAGTGTAAATTAAATAAAGAAATATTGATATTAAAATGTTTGTTCAATTGAATTAGCGCAAACCAATTATTGGCACGGTTAGCACTAAATTCTGTATAATCGAATAAGGGAATGATATTGAATTGTTTTATTCGATCGAATCAGTGCAAACCAGTTATTGGCACGGTTAGCTCTAGATTCAGATTAAATGAATAAAGAACTATTTGATACAAAGTGTTATTTTCGACTGAATCAGTCCAAACTAGTTATTGGCACGGTTAGCACTAGATTCAGATTACATGAATAAAGAACCATTTGATACAAAAAATGATATACTCGATTGAATCAGTGCAAAACAATTTTTAGAACGGTTAGCACTGCATTCAGATTTGATAAATGAAGAACTATTTGATTCAAGATCTGATATTCGATTAAATCAGTGCATACCTATTTTTTGAACCGTTAGCACTAGATTCAGTGTAAATTAAATAAAGAAATATTGATATCAAAATCTTTGTTCAATTGAATTAGTGCAAACCAATTATTGGCACGGTTAGCACTAAATTCTGTATAAACGAATAAAGAATATTGATATTGAATTGTTTTATTCGATCAAATCAGTGCAAACCAGTTATTGGCACGGTTAGCTCTAGATTCAGATTAAATGAATAAAGAACTATTTGAAACAAAAAATGATATACTGGATTGAATCAGTGCAAATCAATTTTTAGAACGGTTAGCACTGCATTCAGATTTGATGAATGAAGAACTATTTGATGTAAGATGTTATATTCGATTGAATCCGTGCAAACCTATCATTTGAACGGTTAGCACTAGATTCAGTGTAAATTAAATAAAGAAATATTGATATCAAAATGTTTGTTCAATTGAATTAGTGCAAACCAATTATTGGCACGGTTAGCACTAAATTCTGTATAATCGAATAAGGGAATGATATTGAATTGTTTTATACGATCGAATCAGTGCAAACCAGTTATTGGCACGGTTAGCACTAGAAGCAGATTAAATGAATAAAGAACTATTTGATACAAAATGTAATTTTCGATTGAATCAGTGCAAACCTATTATTTGAACGGTTAGCACTAGATTTAGTGTAAATTAAATAAAGAAATATTGATATTAAAATGTTTGTTCAATTGAATTAGCGCAAACCAATTATTGGCACGGTTAGCACTAAATTCTGTATAATCGAATAAGGGAATGATATTGAATTGTTTTATTCGATCGAATCAGTGCAAACCAGTTATTGGCACGGTTAGCTCTAGATTCAGATTAAATGAATAAAGAACTATTTGATACAAAGTGTTATTTTCGACTGAATCAGTCCAAACTAGTTATTGGCACGGTTAGCACTAGATTCAGATTACATGAATAAAGAACCATTTGATACAAAAAATGATATACTCGATTGAATCAGTGCAAAACAATTTTTAGAACGGTTAGCACTGCATTCAGATTTGATAAATGAAGAACTATTTGATTCAAGATCTGATATTCGATTAAATCAGTGCATACCTATTTTTTGAACCGTTAGCACTAGATTCAGTGTAAATTAAATAAAGAAATATTGATATCAAAATCTTTGTTCAATTGAATTAGTGCAAACCAATTATTGGCACGTTTAGCACTAAATTCTGTATAAACGAATAAAGAATATTGATATTGAATTGTTTTATTCGATCAAATCAGTGCAAACCAGTTATTGGCACGGTTAGCTCTAGATTCAGATTAAATGAATAAAGAACTATTTGAAACAAAAAATGATATACTGGATTGAATCAGTGCAAATCAATTTTTAGAACGGTTAGCACTGCATTGAGATTTTATGAATGAAGAACTATTTGATGTAAGATGTTATATTCGATTGAATCAGTGCAAACCTATCATTTGAACGGTTAGCACTAGATTCAGTGTAAATTAAATAAAGAAATATTGATATCAAAATGTTTGTTCAATTGAATTAGTGCAAACCAATTATTGGCACGGTTAGCACTAAATTCTGTATAATCGAATAAGGGAATGATATTGAATTGTTTTATTCGATCGAATCAGTGCAAACCAGTTATTGGCACGGTTAGCACTAGAAGCAGATTAAATGAATAAAGAACTATTTGATACAAAATGTTATTTTCGATTGAATCAGTGCAAACCTATTATTTGAACGGTTAGCACTAGATTTAGTGTAAATTAAATAAAGAAATATTGATATTAAAATGTTTGTTCAATTGAATTAGCGCAAACCAATTATTGGCACGGTTAGCACTAAATTCTGTATAATCGAATAAGGGAATGATATTGAATTGTTTTATTCGATCGAATCAGTGCAAACCAGTTATTGGCACGGTTAGCTCTAGATTCAGATTAAATGAATAAAGAACTATTTGATACAAAGTGTTATTTTCGACTGAATCAGTCCAAACTAGTTATTGGCACGGTTAGCACTAGATTCAGATTACATGAATAAAGAACCATTTGATACAAAAAATGATATACTCGATTGAATCAGTGCAAAACAATTTTTAGAACGGTTAGCACTGCATTCAGATTTGATAAATGAAGAACTATTTGATTCAAGATCTGATATTCGATTAAATCAGTGCATACCTATTTTTGAACCGTTAGCACTAGATTCAGTGTAAATTAAATAAAGAAATATTGATATCAAAATCTTTGTTCAATTGAATTAGTGCAAACCAATTATTGGCACGGTTAGCACTAAATTCTGTATAAACGAATAAAGAATATTGATATTGAATTGTTTTATTCGATCAAATCAGTGCAAACCAGTTATTGGCACGGTTAGCTCTAGATTCAGATTAAATGAATAAAGAACTATTTGAAACAAAAAATGATATACTGGATTGAATCAGTGCAAATCAATTTTTAGAACGGTTAGCACTGCATTCAGATTTGATGAATGAAGAACTATTTGATGTAAGATGTTATATTCGATTGAATCAGTGCAAACCTATCATTTGAACGGTTAGCACTAGATTCAGTGTAAATTAAATAAAGAAATATTGATATCAAAATGTTTGTTCAATTGAATTAGTGCAAACCAATTATTGGCACGGTTAGCACTAAATTCTGTATAATCGAATAAGGGAATGATATTGAATTGTTTTATACGATCGAATCAGTGCAAACCAGTTATTGGCACGGTTAGCACTAGAAGCAGATTAAATGAATAAAGAACTATTTGATACAAAATGTAATTTTCGATTGAATCAGTGCAAACCTATTATTTGAACGGTTAGCACTAGATTTTGTGTAAATTAAATAAAGAAATATTGATATTAAAATGTTTGTTCAATTGAATTAGCGCAAACCAATTATTGGCACGGTTAGCACTAAATTCTGTATAATCGAATAAGGGAATGATATTGAATTGTTTTATTCGATCGAATCAGTGCAAACCAGTTATTGGCACGGTTAGCTCTAGATTCAGATTAAATGAATAATGAACTATTTGAAACAAAAAATGATATACTGGATTGAATCAGTGCAAATCAATTTTTAGAACGGTTAGCACTGCATTCAGATTTGATGAATGAAGAACTATTTGATTTAAGATGTTATATTCGATTGAATCAGTGCAAACCTATTATTTGAACGGTTAGCACTAGATTTTGTGTAAATTAAATAAAGAAATATTGATATTAAAATGTTTGTTCAATTGAATTAGCGCAAACCAATTATTGGCACGGTTAGCACTAAATTCTGTATAATCGAATAAGGGAATGATATTGAATTGTTTTATTCGATTGAATCAGTGCAAACCAGTTATTGTCACGGTTAGCACTAGATTCAGATTAAATGGATCAAGAACTATTTGATACAAAATTTTATTTTCGATTGAATCACTGCAAACCAGTTATTGGCACGGTTAGCACTAGATTCAGATTAAATCAATAAAGAACCATTTAATACAAAAAATGATATACTCGATTGAATCAGTGCAAATCAATTTTTAGAACGGTTAGCACTGCATTCGGATTTGATGAATGAAGAACTATTTGATGTAAGATGTTATATTCGATTGAATCAGTGCATACCTATTATTTGAACGGTTAGCACTAGATTCAGAGTAAATTAAATAAAGAAATATTGATATTAAAATGTTTGTTTAATTGAATTCGTGCTAACCAATTATTGGCACGGTTAGCACTAAATTCTGTATAAACGAATAAAGAATATTGATATTGAATTGTTTTATACGATCGAATCAGTGCAAACCAGTTCTAGTCACGGTTAGCACTAGAAGCAGATTAAATGAATAAAGAACTATTTGATACAAAATGTAATTTTCGATTGAATCAGTGCAAACCTATTATTTGAACGGTTAGCACTAGATTTTGTGTAAATTAAATAAAGAAATATTGATATTAAAATGTTTGTTCAATTGAATTAGCGCAAACCAATTATTGGCACGGTTAGCACTAAATACTGTATAAAAGAATAAAGAATATTGATATTGAATTGTTTTTTTCGATCGAATCAGTGCAAACCAGTTATTGTCACGGTTAGCACTAGATTCAGATTAAATGAATAAAGAACTATTTGATACATAATGTTATTTTCGATTGAATCAGTGCAAACCAGTTATTGGCACGGTTAGCACTAGATTCAGATTAAATGAATAAAGAACTATTTGAAACAAAATGTAATTTTCGATTGAATCAGTGCAAACCTATTATTTGAACGGTTAGCACTAGATTTAGTGTAAATTAAATAAAGAAATATTGATATTAAAATGTTTGTTTAATTGAATTCGTGCTAACCAATTATTGGCACGGTTAGCACTAAATTCTGTATAAACGAATAAAGAATATTGATATTGAATTGTTTTATACGATCGAATCAGTGCAAACCAGTTATTGGCACGGTTAGCACTAGAAGCAGATTAAATGAATAAAGAACTATTTGATACAAAATGTTATTTTCGATTGAATCAGTCCAAACTAGTTATTGGCACGGTTAGCACTAGATTCAGATTACATGAATAAAGAACCATTTGATACAAAAAATGATATACTCGATTGAATCAGTGCAAACCTATTTTTAGAACGGTTAGCACTGCATTCAGATTTGATGAATGAAGAACTATTTGATGTAAGATGTTATATTCGATTGAATCAGTGCAAACCTATTATTTGAACGGTTAGCACTAGATTTAGTGTAAATTAAATAAAGAAATATTGATATTAAAATGTTTGTTCAATTGAATTAGCGCAAACCAATTATTGGCACGGTTAGCACTAAATTCTGTATAATCGAATAAGGGAATGATATTGAATTGTTTTATTCGATCGAATCAGTGCAAACCAGTTATTGGCACGGTTAGCACTAGATTCAGATTAAATGAATAAAGAACTATTTGATACAAAGTGTTATTTTCGACTGAATCAGTCCAAACTAGTTATTGGCACGGTTAGCACTAGATTCAGATTACATGAATAAAGAACCATTTGATACAAAATATGATATACTCGATTGAATCAGTGTAAACCTATTTTTAGAACGGTTAGCACTGTATTCAGATTTGATGAATGAAGAACTATTTGATGTAAGATGTTATATTCGATTGAATCAGTGCAAACCTATTATTTGAACGGTTAGCACTAGATTTAGTGTAAATTAAATAAAGAAATATTGATATTAAAATGTTTGTTCAATTGAATTAGCGCAAACCAATTATTGGCATGGTTAGCACTAAATTCTGTATAATCGAATAAGGGAATGATATTGAATTGTTTTATTCGATCGAATCAGTGCAAACCAGTTATTGGCACGGTTAGCTCTAGATTCAGATTAAATGAATAATGAACTATTTGAAACAAAAAATGATATACTGGATTGAATCAGTGCAAATCAATTTTTAGAACGGTTAGCACTGCATTCAGATTTGATGAATGAAGAACTATTTGATTTAAGATGTTATATTCGATTGAATCAGTGCAAACCTATTATTTGAACGGTTAGCACTAGATTTTGTGTAAATTAAATAAAGAAATATTGATATTAAAATGTTTGTTCAATTGAATTAGCGCAAACCAATTATTGGCACGGTTAGCACTAAATTCTGTATAATCGAATAAGGGAATGATATTGAATTGTTTTATTCGATTGAATCATTGCAAACCAGTTATTGTCACGGTTAGCACTAGATTCAGATTAAATGGATCAAGAACTATTTGATACAAAATTTTATTTTCGATTGAATCACTGCAAACCAGTTATTGGCACGGTTAGCACTAGATTCAGATTAAATCAATAAAGAACCATTTAATACAAAAAATGATATACTCGATTGAATCAGTGCAAATCAATTTTTAGAACGGTTAGCACTGCATTCGGATTTGATGAATGAAGAACTATTTGATGTAAGATGTTATATTCGATTGAATCAGTGCATACCTATTATTTGAACGGTTAGCACTAGATTCAGAGAAAATTAAATAAAGAAATATTGATATCAAAATGTTTGTTCAATTGAATTAGTGCAAACCAATTATTGGCACGGTTAGCACTAGATTCAGATTAAATGAATAAAGAACTATTTGAAACAAAATGTAATTTTCGATTGAATCAGTGCAAACCAGTTATTGGCACGGTTAGCACTAGATTCAGATTAAATGAATAAAGAACTATTTGAAACAAAATGTTATTTTTGATTGAATCAGTGCAAACCAGTTATTGGCACGGTTAGCACTAGATTCACATTAAATGAATAAAGAACCATTTGATACAAAAAATGATATACTGGATTGAATCAGTGCAAATCAATTTTTAGAACGGTTAGCACTGCATTCAGATTTGATGAATGAAGAACTATTTGATGTAAGATGTTATATTCGATTGAATCAGTGCAAACCTATTATTTGAACGGTTAGCACTAGGTTCAGTGTAAATTAAATAAAGAAATATTAATATCAAAATGTTTGTTCAATTGAATTAGTGCAAACCAATTATTGGCACGGTTAGCACTAAATTCTGTATAATCGAATAAGGGAATGATATTGAATTGTTTTATTCGATTGAACCAGTGCAAACCAGTTATTGTCACGGTTAGCACTAGATTCAGATTAAATGAATAAAGAACTATTTGATACAAAGTGTTATTTTCGATTGAATCAGTGCAAACCAGTTATTGGCACGGTTAGCACTAGATTCAGATTAGATGGATCAAGAACTATTTGATACAAAATTTTATTTTCGATTGAATCACTGCAAACCAGTTATTGGCACGGTTAGCACTAGATTCAGATTAAATCAATAAAGAACCATTTAATACAAAAAATGATATACTCGATTGAATCAGTGCAAATCAATTTTTAGAAAGGTTAGCACTGCATTCGGATTTGATGAATGAAGAACTATTTGATGTAAGATGTTATATTCGATTGAATCAGTGCATACCTATTATTTGAACGGTTAGAACTAGATTCAGTGTAAATTAAATAAAGAAATATTGATATCAAAATGTTTGTTCAATTGAATTAGTGCAAACCAATTATTGGCATGGTTAGCACTAAATTCTGTATAAACGAATAATGAATATTGATATTGAATTGTTTTTTTCGATCGAATCAGTGCAAACCAGTTATTGGCAAGGTTAGCACTAGATTCAGATTAAATGAATAAAGAACAATTTGATATTTAATGTTATTTTCCATTGAATCAGTGCAAACCAGTTATTGGCACGGTTAGCACTAGATTCAGATTAAATGAATAAAGAACTATTTGAAACAAAATGTAATTTTCGATTGAATCAGTGCAAACCAGTTATTGGCACGGTTAGCACTAGTTTCAGATTAAATGAATAAAGAACCATTTGATACAAAAAATGATATACTCGATTGAATCAGTGCAAACCAATTTTTAGAACGGTTAGCACAGCATTCAGATTTGATGAATGAAGAACTATTTGATTCAAGATCTGATATTCGATTGAATCAGTGCAAACCAGTTATTGGCACGGTTAGCACTAGATTCAGATTAAATGAATAAAGAACTATTTGATACAAAATGTTATTTTCGATCGAATCAGTGCAAACCAGTTATTGGCACGGTTAGCACTAGATTCAGATTAAATGAATAAAGAACTATTTGAAACAAAATGTAATTTTCGATTGAATCAGTGCAAACCAGTTATTGGCACGGTTAGCACTAGATTCAGATTAAATGAATAAAGAACCATTTGATACAAAAAATGATATACTCGATTGAATCGGTGCAAACCAATTTTTAGAACGGTTAGCACAGCATTCAGATTTGATAAATGAAGAACTATTTGATGTAAGATGTTATATTCAATTGAATTAGTGCAAACCAATTATTGGCACGGTTAGCACTAAATTCTGTATAAACGAATAAAGAATATTGATATTGAATTGTTTTTTTCGATCGAATCAGTGCAAACCAGTTATTGGCAAGGTTAGCACTAGATTCAGATTAAATGAATAAAGAACAATTTGATATTTAATGTTATTTTCCATTGAATCAGTGCAAACCAGTTATTGGCACGGTTAGCACTAGATTCAGATTAAATGAATAAAGAACTATTTGAAACAAAATGTAATTTTCGATTGAATCAGTGCAAACCAGTTATTGGCACGGTTAGCACTAGATTCAGATTAAATGAATAAAGAACTATTTGATACAAAATGTTATTTTCGATCGAATCAGTGCAAACCAGTTATTGGCACGGTTAGCACTAGATTCAGATTAAATGAATAAAGAACTATTTGAAACAAAATGTAATTTTCGATTGAATCAGTGCAAACCAGTTATTGGCACGGTTAGCACTAGATTCAGATTAAATGAATAAAGAACTATTTGAAACAAAAAATGATATACTCGATTGAATCGGTGCAAACCAATTTTTAGAACGGTTAGCACAGCATTCAGATTTGATAAATGAAGAACTATTTGATGTAAGATGTTATATTCGATTGAATCAGTGCATACCTATTATTTGAACCGTTAGCACTAGATTCAGTGTAAATTAAATAAAAAAATATTGATATTAAAATGTTTGTTCAATTGAATTTGTGCAAACCAATTATTGGCACGGTTAGGACTAAATTCTGTATAATCGAATATGGAAATGGAAAAAGTTCAGATTTAACTTAAAATTTGTATTATTTTTACTGAGAATTTGGAGAATAAAACCTTTAAGTTAGAAAGGACAATTAAATAATCTTTACTTACTTGTGAATTTATATTTTTATTGATTGGACGAAAAAGTACAGTGCGTTGCCTTCGAAATTCTTGAATTTGTTTAACTAACTGTCAGCTGACAGTTTTACATAATTGAACTAAACTTGCAGGTTTTAACAAGAGACAAGAGCCCAAGTCGTACTGACTTTCCATGAAAATTGTCGCCGTATTTATATGATTTTTTCACCATAAGTAAGACGAAGTGAGTATGAGGATGTAGACTTTGATCCAGGTGACCCCATAATGACTTCCCCTTTTCCAAATTTAAATCTAGTTTGATTTTCTATTCTTTCGATTTCCTGTTTTTTAAGTTCTATTTTATTTTCAACTTAAGTATTTAGAAGGAAATTCTAAAATCTGTAGTCATTCTAAAGGCAGTGCCTTGAGTTTGGGAAAGCGATCCTTCCTGTATATTTTTACATTTATTGCCCTCTACACTCCAGGTCAGTTGCATACGAATGCTCATTTCCTGTATATATTGGATCAGAATTTTCCCACGAATTACTATTTTCTATTTGCTACTTAAAAATAAAAATAAAAATAAAATATCTAAGATTTATGTAGGATGTAACAAATCGCTGTTCAAATTTCCTATTCCACACAAATATTAATAACTTAAACTTATGCAGGATGTAACACCGAGATGTCACAGTCTTCCCTCCTTAGAACAATCATCGTCCTCGATGAAAATTATTGAGGTTTTCGGGTTAATGGAACTCCGTGTTCGATTAATGATTATGTCTTGTCTCGATGGTATGTTTGCGTGTGATGCGTGGAAGCTCCAGGTATCCCAGGTAAATGCAGCAGATCTTCTTATTTCCAGTTGTCATAAGAGCATTATTTTTTAATTTTGTATTCTTTTATTTCTAGAACTAGTAATGTTATACTGCAGCCGCATATGGATGGTTTCATTGGATGACATAATTTTCGTCCTAATTAGACGCGGCGTTATTGGTGATTTGTTCTTCTCACTTAGGCTTTGTGTATCCTGAGAACTATGTTACCCGAGTATTCAGCTGACGTGGAATGATGTCATTTTCCAGAGATGCTGGATAGAGATGCCATGCTGTGGCTGCCGTGAGCCAATTTTCCGCAAAAGTTGACTTTGCGTTTTTGACTCTCGACTGCACGTATCCCTTAGGTTTATCGTAGTAGTAGGGAATAGAGTTAGGGTTGCAGTGTTTTGACATTGTGTCATCTCGTGAACACTGGGCAGTTGCATTAGCAACTTTTAGTCGTGCTTTAATCATGGAAGGAGAATGCAGCAACTCCAGTGCCGATACAGTGTTGCACGAGGACTTCTGCCGCATGACCAATATCCCTCTTTGTTTGAAGAAGGGGGCTACCGCGGTACCCGAACGGACTGGTGAGTATTCATTTGTATTTTTAGTGTCGCCGAAAGTGCCCGGAATGTGCAGTCCTGTCGAGGAGCCATCGATGTGCGATCTTGTATTGGGGGAGGCTCTCCAAGTTTCGGCAGGGTCTGTTGAGTCGAGTAATTTCATAGTTGCGGATAGTTTTGATAGTGCCGTGCGGGACTCTGACTTATCCCTGTTCAGCCAAGTGTCCGAGACTCCCTCAGGTGACGCGCTAGACTCGGGTGTTCCAGCTTCCGCGGGTGTGCGTGACAGCTTGAAGCTTCGGATATCTGAAATCGAAGACCAGGTAGGTCTTTTTTATTTGGCGGTGTGGAGAGTGTCACCTCGTCGTGCCGTGAGGGAGGTGACTCTTCTCTGCCAAGAATTGTTTGTTCCCGGACCATCCATAAATGACTTTTCGGTCGTGCGGGAATTAGACGTTTCTTCCTTAACTTTCAAGCGGGCGATTCTTGATAACAAGGCCTTTTTTAGACTTAGAGGGCTTTCGGTGAACGTAGCTTAGGTGTACGATCATGTTACTAGATTTCTTAGGATTGAAGTAATCGTTCACTAATTTCTCTTGTTCTTTTTTTTTTTTGCAGGTGTCATCGGCCGGCCTAAGTTGCTCAAAAGAAGCTCCCCGCCACAATTAATGCGGAAAGTTTTGGACTTGGCTACACGAGCAGCCCAATTTTCGGGTATTGGATATTTTAGGAGTTTGGAGGCCCATTCGCCCCACCGAGGTGTCCTGACCCCTAAAAGAGGTCGTGGGAGGCCACTCCAACAATTTGAAGATCCTTCTGTTGTCGCGAGGGAGCAGGAGTCCATACAACCGCTGGAGTTGGCTTACCTGCGCACTCTGGAACTTCAGGCGTTAGTGGCTGCGCATTGTGACCTGCCTCCACGTCGTTCCTGTTCCCATCTGTCGTCACAGCATTCAATCTGTTTGGGGTAGGTTTATTTTGTCTTTTGCTTTCTTTCATCCCATGCTCCTTACTATTTTTTTAGGGCTGATGCCTAATTTCTTGTTTTCGGGCTCCTGGAATGGGGGGCAGCTTCTGTGCGTGTGGGCGATTTTTAGCTTCTGCGTCTTATTGTGGGTGCGGTTCCGTTGCTGCCGATCCCCAGTGAGTGATCAATTGTTTAGAAATCGGATTGCTTTGCTATGATTGTTCTAGTACTAACAAATTTTGTTTTTGCAGTTCCGTCTCCAGAATGCATCTGGATTACCGAAGATCCGCTGGGCGTCTCCTTGGATGATCCATTGGGTGATCCTTTGCAGTTTTAGTTTTACACGTGCAGTCTAGCTGTAGCCTTATTCTAGTTATTATTAGTACAGTTGTATAAGATATATCTATGCCTCTCTTTTTTTTCGTATCTATAGTTGTGTTAAGATTATCCTATGTAATAGAGTCAAGTAGGTAAAATAAACAGTTTTATGTTATATTGTGGTTAAGAGATCGGCAGACGGGCTTATCCTTATTCCTTTTACACATTCTTACTGTTTGTGTACCCTGCTTGCCGGTTTCTTTTATTTTGCATATTTCTTGTTTCCTTTCCCCCTTATCTGTTATGCCTTTATGACCGGCCAATCGATAACGGCCTCTAAATTTTTGCACTATGATTTTAATTAGGTTAGGATATTAGTTAGAGCGCTCACAGATGCCTAGGCCCACTTATTCGTTCTGTGTATGAGTTCATCGATCAATATCCGATGTCCCCATACCTAGCTATAGTCGTGGATTGATTGGTTATATCAATTAATTCACCTGAGGTTCACTCGCTTGCTAAATCTGAGCCTTTGTCCCGGGAAAACCGAATATTTCTGAGGTAAAGGTATTTTATAGTCATTAGTTGTATTATTATTGTTCACTATTTTGATATAGTAAGGGGGGGGAGGCAGGTTCCGCTATTGCGCGTTCCACCTTTGTAGTTCTCGGCCTTCGCAAGCCTTTTACACCTGGTGAGTAATTAACCTCACCATAAAGATACTGGAGCTGACGTGCTGGAATTTAAGATCGACTACTATTCCGGGAAACCTCAAATTATGTAACTCAATTTTGATTGATTTACACATTTTGGGGTTTGTAGGCTTTTGATTAGTAATTATTTTCAGGTTGCCGGGTAGATTGTGTCAATTTTTGCCACAGGACCACCCGAATTCGGCTGCTGGGTTAGTAAGTAGTTAGCAGGGTAGCATGCTGTTTGAGGAGCACTCGTGCTGTTATATCTCATTGAAGGCTTCATGGTAGTGGTTTAAATAACCATGCCTTGTCTAGTTGTGTACTCGTTAGGTAGCCATTATTACGGGGCAGTCATGAGATTTTCCCCTTTTACTTTTGCATGCCGAAATTGTATAAAATTATACATGCTTTTATACAATTTCAACGGCATTATTTCTTAATTATGATTAAAGTCACATCAATTTTTGTTTCTTATTATTAATTTATTATGTTGTTAAGAACTCTTGAAATTGATCAATTTTCTATGTAAAATTTGACGGCATTCTCAAGGCGTTTGAATGTGGGTATCTTAAAATTGCGGAACATGCATCAACTTTTGAATTTTTAGTCAATATTATGAAACTGTAACAGGATTTTTATAAAAGTTATTATAAAATTATAATTTTGTGACAGAATTTCCTTTTACATGCAACTGTGGCGAAACTTCAGTTGCTCAAAATGTTAAATTGCATCTGTTTAGTTAGAAATTAAAATCATTTTTTCTTTTTTTTTTTTTCAATTTACTAGAAGTAGCAGCATTTTCCGAAGTTCTGTCTCAATTGTTAATTTATAGTCTGACTATAATCCAAATTCTGGGAACCAATATAATTGTTATTTTATTGATTTTCATTATTACTTATTTTCAGGTTAGGTGAGCTGGCGCAAGCACATTTGTTGGCCAGATCGGTTAAATTCGGGGTTGACTCTTGCGTTATCCGATTTCCCAATACAGCTTAATTGCCATATTTTAAGTAAAAGTTGGCGTTATCCCATTAGATAGTTAATTAATTGATTAATTTAAACATTGTCACCGTTAGTTTATATGCGGTGGTATCAATAGAGATATGTGCCATTATAGTTCTGGAAGACCCTTAGTTATTTGGCTCAATTTTGATTGATTCACATAATTAAAGGTTTATGGATATGTAGCAATGTACATTTTCATTCTTCGTGATTATTATTGAATTGTTGTTAATGAGATCTCCCGAATTTGATTGTCCGTTTAGATTTTCCTGTCTGGATAACATACCGTATGTGGAGCTCGCTCTTCTGCTTACTTATGTGTATCATTTGCGCCTCCGTGATGGTTGTATGTCCAACAATGTTTTTATGTTAGGTGGCCATTGTTACAGGGTCGCCATGAAGATTTTAATAATGATAGCCATCTTGTCGGTAAATCTATTGGTGTAAGGTCCGCTGCAATATGAAATTTTGGAAAGTCCAATAATGAACTTGTAATAGGCATTCATATAGATGCAGGAGAACTTCTTGGTGTATATGATTCATTCCAGGCGGCCGCGAGTCTTCTTATCGCTGGGCGGTTCGAGTTACGCTCTGGCCATGTTGTCGGGAGTCTCGACTGCTGGTGATACGCTGCGCTCTGCAAGGTGTCACATTGCATTTCTTTATATGATTGAATTATAATTCATTATGGTTGCTCTCGGTGGGTGTGGTTAGTTTCTTTTTTAAGTGGGAGTGGTTTGTTAGCTTGCTACGGCTAAACTCCTCGTACTTTCTACGATCCTTATTCTTTTTCCTCTGTTGCTTTGATTGTTAGTTTATTATAGCTGCCATTATGTATTGTGATTAATTATTGTATATCCCTGGTGGTATCCGTAATGATGTATAGTAATTCAGGGTGATTTTTGGCAAAAATTTTGTCTACTTGGGTACTTGTCCTCCCTCCTTAAAAGTGTCGTTGTCCTCAACGACTTGCATTTGTTTATGCAATTCTAACATTTGTTGTTGAAATTGTTAATACTCTTGGAAGGGGGTGAATTTCTTCTGTGTTTGCTTGGTTGTCTACCGAAAGGGGTTGTAGCTCTACTTCCTCTCGGTTTTCTTTTATGTTTAAATTTTTATTATTACGGGTTTTACAGTTTTTGCGTATTATTCCTTGTGTGAGGTATATTAATTACTGTTGTTATTATTAATAAGGTTAGGATACTGGACCCTCCTAGCTAATATTTTTGGGTTAGTTTATGTTTATAATGATTGTTTTCAATGTCGAGAAGTTGTTCTTCTATGGTAGAGAGTGATTCTTCCGTATGCAGATTTTTTAATTTTTCATCTTTTTCAGTTTCTGATATATTCAATGAAAATCCTGGATTGTAGATAAATTCTTCTGAGTTTAAATTTATTTGAGTTCCAATTAAAGTTGTCTGTTCCGTTCTGGCAATACACCCTGCACGTAATCTTAATATTCCTGAATTTGTAATATGTCCTTTTTCTGTTCTTCCCTTTTTACAGGTGATGCTGATTGGCTCTGGTTTTTTAATTGAAAATATCCATGCGTCTAAAGATGGAATATACTCCCAAAAAACTGAATTTTTTGTGTTTATTTTTATATCACATTGCTTTAAAATTTCCATTGAAGGGCGTGTAAGCATTTGACATTCGCAGGACGTAGTTGTGACTGTTTCGTGTATTGTTTGGGTGTTTTCGCAAACTGTGTGATAGATTGTTTTCTGGCAGGTGTCATAGTACTCTTTATCTGCCAAAAAGAATTTTCTTTCGTCTTCTGTCAGGGCAATATATTGTTTTCTTGGTAAAATGTAGACGGCTCTTGTATAATTTCCTGAACTGTCCTGGAACACAGGAAATGGGTAAATTTTATATAATTGTAGTGCTTTTATATCTAGCAATGGAATGTCTACTGATATTAGTAATTTTCCGGATTTAATTTTAAGGTCCATTTGGCCAATTTGTGAAAGTAATTCCATTCTAATGTGTGAAGTGGGAATTGGAAATTCGTAATCTTCCATTTTAGTGTCTATTTCAGTGATTACTTCTTGTAGTTGGGCTTTGGAAATTGTCGAAGGGGGTAACTTGCCTTCTCGTGCGTATTCTGTTATTTTAATGAACTTTTTTATTATTTCATATAAATGTTCCAATTTTAGTTCCAAATGTGTTGACCATTGCATCATTTTTTTCTAATACATGTAATCATTCCAATATTGTTCTTGCGATTCTATTTTGTGGATGGCTTCATTTATTTTCCTTGTTTAAGTTCTGACAAATATTATTTGCTTCTACTTTTACTATGTCTGACGCGCACGTTTTTACTACTGTGAATGCTTGTTACTCTGGGTAGTTCACAAGCTGTAGGCAGTTCTGAAAGGATGCAAGTGATTGACGGTCGGGAATGGTCAGGCGGCAATCACTGGCATCCCTTCAGCATCGCCCACAGCAGTTCGTCTGGGTTTTTGAGTATATTTATTTCCATTCTTTGCGTCCGTTGATTTTTGAGGCTTAGGTCATCATCTAGTTTGTCTGGAAATAGCGTGGAAATAGCCTTGGGTTTCATTCTGCCATTAACTTTATCATAGAATCTTTTGGGTCGCATGAAATGTCATTCATGAATTTTCTACTCTGAGTTTCCTTTAATATAGTTTTTTCCTGGAAATGAGACATTTTGTCTGATAGTGTTTATTAAACGTTATATATGTAATTTAGATTTTGAATTTAAGGGCGATTAGTTGAGAATGTAACAATGCACCAAGGTCCTCTATTTGAAGATTCATGGCTTGGCACGCATATTTTGATATCACGATTTATTTATTCATTAATTTTGTTTTTTTTTTGTTCAACCAAATTTTTTACCAACTTTCTGATGTGATTTTGCGTTGAATCTTCTGATTTTAAAATTCCTTGTCTCATACTATGTTTCTCGGCAATAAATTTGGCAATTATGAGAATTAATATATTTACAAATTATTCAAACTATTTCTGTAGTTAATCTACATTTTGAACGAAATTTTGTTTATAATTATGGATAATATAAGGCGGGTCAGGCCAGCCGCGACCGCGAATTCCTGAGCAAATTTTTGCAATAGTTGAATTTATAATTTGATCATGTGTATTAACAACTTGCGTTTTCGGTGATACAAAATTAATTAAGCCAAACTCAAGCACAAACCCTTAATTAATTTTTTTAAATCACAGAAAATGTTTATTGTCAATAAACAAAAAAAAATTTGTTTAATGTTACAGAATTTTAGAGATGAAAGATTAGACAAGCTAGACTCAAGCACAGCCTCTTGGACAATCTTTGCAATCAAAAATATTCTGTTAGTTAACAAAGTTAGGATAAAAGTTATAAACAATTACAATGCAAGCACTTCGAACTTTGGCTTACCCAGTCGATCGTAATCGATGGTGACCGTTCAACGAATCTAAAAAGGACTTATACTCTCGTGTGCTGTTCTTTTTTTGTTTTAAGCTTAAATTCAAACTTAGTTAACAATTTGAAAATTTCAGTAGTACGAAATTAGACAAGCCAGGCTCAAGCTCAAAACCTTGTGTAATTTTAGTACTTTCAGAAATTCGGATTACTTTAATATTTTCAATTTAAATATTTAATGCTTTAATACCGTAAGCTTATTCAGGTAAGATTTAAACACAATCCCTGCGTAAACTTGAAGTAAAAAAAGCTCTGAATTTTAAATGAATTTAAGTCAATAATGATGTTATAATTTTTCTATATTTTTTAAACCCCTCACTTGCACAATCGTACTACAAAGAATACATGCAAGGTTTATTCAGGGTAATTCGATGATGTTATTAACGATGGCAGAGCTTGCGATCACGCGAAGTATACCAACGCTTGAAATAAAATAATTTATTTTAAGATTTAATTCCAATTATGTAAATTTTGACCAGTATAAATATTTTATCTAATTATTTCTACTAAACTTATAATTTTGTAATTTTGAAAATTCCTAAATTTCGAAGCTTTTATTTATGCACAATTTTTATTCGAAATAATTGCACATATAATTTTGATTAGCTTCAATTAAATAAATTTTAAATTATTATCAATTGTGACAACAAAAGTGACAATCCCACCGCTGCCACCAAATCAGCTGTTACGTCCCGAGCAAAAGGCGAGGATAGTTTGGATTTTGGATGTAAGGGAGGAGGTTAGCTGATTATATCAGGTTGGTAAGGCCTGATAATTTATTTTTGTTTGTGGGTACGTTGTCACTTGTCAGGTCTATGGGCCCTGAGTTGTTCACAATGATAATAAAACACTGAATTTACGAATATAGAAGATAGTTTATTATAAATGAATGGGATGTTATATAAGTTTTCACACAGAATGATACTTAGGTGGTAACTTACTTGTATACCTCTTAAATTAGAGGGCAAAAGAGAGAATTGTCGTTTTTTACTCCTATTATTGCAAGTACTCCTATTATTGCAAGTCAACGGCACAAATCCTTGCAGGATAGTTGGGTTTCGTTTGAGTCTCCGTGAAGTAGCAAAACAATGATAAATTTCTCAAGAGGTATGATGTAAGGGATGCAAGTCCACCAGCAACTGATGTGATCAATTATCCGCTTACGTATCTTGCTAAGTACACGAGAAATGAATCAAACATGCACTTGTTAACAAGATAGGTTAGTTCATCCCGATTTCAGAAATAAATCACTATTAATCAACACGACTAAATACGACGATACACGTAATCCAAAGGAACTATCTAGCACTACGGTTTCCGAACTTGCACCACTTAAGGACCTGGGATTTTATTTACCATGTACCGAATGTTGAGTTGCTCATAGAAATCCAATGAGACTTACGTTTATCGAAGGGTCTGCTCACGACGTTGAATTACCGGTCCGGACCTAACAACCGTACAACTGTTCGGAACTTAATGACAAACCACCAGAGGTAAACCTGGGGTATATATACTATTGATCTCCCAATAGTGACTGAAGTGGGAATGGATTCACGCAAAAGTGATGGAAGTCACGTCTGTTGCAAAAGTGATGGAAGTCACATTCGTTGCAAAAGTGATGGAAGTCACATTTGTTGCAAAAGTGATTGAAATCACGTTCGTTGCAAAGTTCACGACTCCCTCTAATTTCCGCCTCACGGTTTCAATCAAGGGTGAATTTATCTTTGCTTTGCATCCCTTCTTTTCCTCTTTTGCCTGTGCTTATATCTAGGTGACGAATAAATACCAGTGTGGTTAAGTACACCTGTATTTACTTATCTTAAGCTTAAACACTAAATTATTATTAATTGTTATTAATATTAATAATAGTTTTATGCTTAGTAACTAGCAAGGATGGTGTAGTACTTATTAATTAAGGCAATAATGAATCAATGTTAATAGCGCCATGGCAGTTACATGATGCTGTCTCTCTAGGCTGCTAGCGCCGCATTGCTACATTATCGACGCGCGGTGTGACTCACTGACTCATTACCGCGTGGGTAATTACCATATAGACCGAGCGCTACTCTTCTTTATCACTTGTTACCAAGTGTTGAACCGATCTATCGATGTGAGGTAGTGCATTAACTTACCTTTGCAGAGTAGTTACCCGGTCTCGGTAGTAATTACCATAAGACTGATAATAATTAAAGAGTATAACTAATTATTCACTTCCATGTATGAAGTATTGCTCATATACAGGGGCAATAGTGAAAGTTTAAAAATTTAATGTTACCGGGATGTAATAGCGTTGACTCAGCTGCCCAGTCTCCAAAGGCGGGCAGGGTGGCCCCCAAGAGACTCAAGGGCTCTAAGGACACTCCCCCGGAAGGGATGAGGAGTTCGAAGAGGCATAACCCGGTGCGCCTGCCAGCAAATATGGAGCTGCCAGCCGTCGGGCTTTTGGCTGCTCAGAGAACTAACCCGCTGACGGGTGATAGTGGCGGACGCCGGTTACCTGGAGTCATTCCTGTCACCGGGGCAGTTCGAGCTCTTTAGGGAGGCCACGTTGCACGCCCTGGACAAAGAACCGGTCAGCAATTGGCCCAAATTTCAGACCTCCTTTTGTAGGGGAGGTGTTTTTATTTTTGTGGCGTCAAACCCAGAGGCCAAAGCATGGCTATCCAAAATGCTGGACAAGCTCAGGCCCTGGGAAGGCGCCAATCTGAATGTAAGTGGGGTGGAAATACTCCAAAGGGTGCTAAAGGCGACGGCCTGAGTCCCCGGGAAACCCGAAGACCCGGCTGTCGTTCTGCGGCGTCTGGAAGGGTTCAACCCCTCGCTGAAAACAGCATCCTGGCGTATTGTTAGGCATGAAAGACCTCAGGAGGCTAACGCGACGGGGGGATTAAAACACCTCCTAGTCGTTAAGGTTCCTGAGTCTCAGGCAAGAGCCTTAGCAGGCCTTAACGACAGGCCATTCTATCATCTCGGGCAGATTGCCTTTAAGGTAATTGGCCGAGAGCAGGAGGAGCCTGCCATGGAAACAAGCTGCACTCCACGGAACAACCAAGGATATCAAAGACGCAGAAACCCTTGCAAGGGCGGCTGACCAATTTTCGTCAGCCATTATTACTGCGTATAAACGCAACTGCTTACCTTCGAAAATCAAGAAGGCGCAGGAGACTCACTGGTGGAATAGGAAGCTTGAGAAACTTCATAATGAAACCAGAGAAAGGTTCAGACGGGCCAAAAAAGGCAATACGGAAGAACTATGGAACTTGTCCAATGCAACTAGGGATGCATATAGGAAAGAAAACAGAGAGGCCAAAGATAAAAGCTGGACCTCCTTCTGTTCAATCATAGAGAAGGGAGCGGAGGCGGCAAGGCTGAACAGGCTAATGTCCCGGAACCCGGGAGCTATGTTATGTACTCTTCCACTGCCGAACGGAACGTACTCAGACTCGGACACGCCAACCATTCGCACACAATTACAGGCTAGGTCCGTGTGAATAAAGTAGGAGCTGTAAGTTTGGTTGCGCGCGCAACCGACTTCTCTTCTGAATTCGAAAACTCGGAGATGCCTGAAAATCTTCGGGAAACTTCGGCTCTCTCCTTATTTTATCTATATATAGCATATACGAAATAAATTAATAAATTAATATGACGTGACATACATTTTATGAATTTCAGGAAGTGTTAAATAATTATTTCGAGTGTGTGACCAGCAAGGACTATTTATTTGATACTATTTGTTTGTAGAATTTAAATGCAGAATTTGAGGTTAGGTTCATAACCTGTTGTATTCAAGTAGTTTTATATTTTAACTTTCTTTGATTTTGAATATTGTAAATTCATATTGTTAATTAATTGTATTTTTATGTCAATTTTTAAAATAATAATCGTTTTTACTTAATGGATTCTGTTATAATTAACTTTCTTATAATTCTATTTTCTGACAATATATAACTCTTTAATTCTTCCTTGCCTATACTATACCTTAGGTAATAAATTACAGATATTAAGATGTCACAAAAGCACAATATCAATCAGATAAATTAATGACGCAATATATGATCTGAAAATGAAAGTGTTTTAAAATCGTTTGAACTCAAAATTTTTTTAATTATCAAAGGCTTTCTTAAGACTATAAGTTGTTTTTAAAAGTGATTAATTAAAAGCTCACAAGAAAATCATAAATGGATAAATTAAAAATAATGAGGTATTGAACAATATTTGCAATTTCAAATTGAATGAGTTGGGAATATTTAATTAAGAAGATCTACAAATAATTATAATCGTTTCTCTTTACAAAAATTTTTATTTTAAACAATTCCAATTGTAAAATTTTCTCGAGTTTTAAGCGATTTTAAACTAAATTTATATAATTTAAAGTAATTTTATTTATTTATCGGAAAAATTGAAATGGTATTCGGACTTTAAAAAACTAGACAATTTATTCATGAAAATCATTTCAAATTGCAATTAATGAAATATTTCAAATGAAACAATTACTTTTTGTGCCGTCTTTTGAGGATATTGTTAGAATTTCCTTTTCTAACAATTTTACTAGGAAATCTTACATAAATCAGGATCACCTTTGGTAAGTACGCGTTATTTCACTCTCTAAATCAAAATAAGTGCACTCAGAAAAAAGATTTGATTGAATCAAAGAAAATGATTTGTTTGGACGACTTTTTTTTATTTAAAGAAATGATTTGTTTAAATGAAATAAAATTTGTTTAATTCAAACAAAATATCTTTAAACAATATAAATATTTGTTTGAATCAAATTAATTTTTCTTCAAAACAAAGAAATTAATTCAATGATACATGTTCAAAGATATAAATGATTTGATTGAAGGCAGAAATTTATTTGATTCGAACAAATATTTATTTGGTCCAAAGATATTTTGTTCGAATGAAATAAATTTCTGCCTTCAATCAAATCATTTATATCTTTGAACATGTATCATTGAATTAATTTGTTTGTTTTGAAGAAAAATTAATTTGATTCAAACAAATATTTATATTGTTTAAAGATATTTTGTTTGAATTAAACAAATTTTATTTCATTTAAACAAATCATTTCTTTAAATTAAAAAAAGTCGTCCAAACAAATCATTTTCTTTGATTCAATCAAATCTTTTTTCTGAGTGCACTTATTTGGTTTAGAGAGTGAAATAAAGCGTACTTACCAAAGGTGATCCTGATTTATGTAAGAATTCCCAGTAAAATTGTTAGAAAAGGAAATTCTAACAATATCCTCAAAAGACGGCACAAAAAATAATTGTTTCATTTGAAATATTTCAGTAATTGCAATTTGAAGTGATTTTCATGAACAAATTGTCTAGTTTTTTAAAGTCCGAAGACGATTTCAATTTTTTCGATAAATAAATAAAATTACTTAAAATTATGTAAATTTAGTTTAAAAACGCTTAAAACTCGAGAAAATTTTACAATTGGAATTGTTTAAAATAAACATTTTTGTAAAGAGAAACCATTATAATTATTTGTAGATCTTTTTAATTAAATATTCCCAACTTATTCAATTTGAAATTGGAAATATTGTTCAATAACTCATTATTTTTAATTTATCCATTTATGATTTTCTTGTGAGCTTTTAATTAATTACTTTTAAAAAGAACTTATAGCCTTAAGAAAGTCTTTGAAAATTAAAAAAAATTTGAGTTCAAACGATTTTAAAACTCTTTCATTTTCAGATCATATATTGTGTCATTAATTTATCTGATTGATAATGTGCTTTTGTGACATCTTAATATCTGTAATTTATTACCTATGGTATAGTATAGGCGAGGAAGAATTAAAGAGTTATATATTGTCAGAAAATAGAATTATAAGAAAGTTAATTATAACAGAATCCATTAAGTAAAAACGATTATTATTTTAAAAATTGACATAAAAATACAATTAATTAACAATATGAATTTACAATATTCAAAATCAAAGAAAGTTAAAATATAAAACTACTTGAATACAACAGGTTATGAACCTAACCTCAAATTCTGCATTTAAATTCTACAAACAAATAGTATCAAATAAATAGTCCTTGCTGGTCACACACTCGAAATAATTATTTAACACTTCCTGAAATTCATAAAATGTATGTCACTTCATCAACATTATTTAAGAGTTTTTACAAAATTTGTTAGCTGTCAAATTTTGTAAACAGAAGTCGCCGGGCGAGCAGACGACGAGATGCACGAGACATCGAATCGATGAAATCGTAGAAACTCAGAAAGTTAGGGAACGCTTGCTATTACTTTATTTCGTATATGCTATATATAGACGAAATAAGGAGAGAGCCGAAGTTTCCCGAAGATTTTCGGGCATCTCCGAGTTTTCGAATTCAGAAGAGGAGAAGTCTGTTGCGCGCGCAACCAAACTTACAGCTCCTACTTTATTCACACGGACCTAGCCTGTAATTGTGTGCGAATGGTTGGCGTGTCCGATCTGGGCACACTGGGAGACCCTGAGCCTTCTGACGACGGCGCACTTTCCGGGCTTTAAGAGGGCTTGGAGAGGGACAAGGGTAATATTTATAGCTAAAGCAGGCAAGAACGGATGGACGTCTCCGAAGGATTTACGATCAATCAGCCTTACCTCCTGCGTACTAAAAACGCTGGAGAGACTCGTGGACAGATATATCCGCGACAAGATTCTGACGGCAAAACCACTTCACAGGGATCAGCATGCCTACAGGGCCGGTCGCTCGACTGAAACAGCCCTGAGCAAAACAGTGAATCCAATTGAGGACCAACTGAACCTTAAAGGATTCGCTATCGGAACATTCATGGATATTGATGGTGCCTTTAACCACACATCCAGTGAAGTGATCAGGAGGGCTATGATTAGGCAAGACATCCCCATAGCTGTCGTGGACTGGACCTGCCATATGCTAGGAAACAGGAATATAACGATAACCAAAGGAAATACCACCTTTCGAGGGATCGTTGAGTCAGGGTGCCCGCAGGGAGGAGTACTATCTCCCCCGCTGTGGAATCTAGTGGTGGATGAACTATTGCATCTACTTACCGACCAGGGATGTCACCCCATTGGATATGCTGATGACATCCTAGTCATAGTACGCGGAATGCATTTGGACGCACTGATGGGCGTAATGCAACAGACGCTACAAGTTGTAGACACCTGGTGCCAAACAACAGGACTCTCAGTGAACCCAGGCAAAACTGACTTAGTCATTTTTACTAAGCGGTACAAGTGGAATACAACTAGAACACTGGTACTTAAAGGGCAGCGTCTAGAAATCTCCAAGCGTGCTAAATATCTAGGAGTTATCCTGGATAATAAGCTAACTTGGAAAGAACACTTTGAAAATAAGTGCCACAAGTTTATAACAACCCTCTGGCTCTGCAGAAGAGCTATTGGAAGTAACTGGGGCCTGAAACCCGACACACTGCTGTGGATCTTTACAGCGATTCTGCGACCCAGGCTAACCTATGCGTCAATAGTCTGGTGAAGCACAGTCAAGCAGAGGACGGCCATCACGACACTAGGTAAGTTAGTGACTACCTCGACGCTGGTCTGGGAATGCCACGTAGCATTGAACAAACTAGCGGAAGACAACCAAGTCACAGTCCACTGGATCCCTGGTCACAGGGGTATCAAGGGAAATGAGACAGCGGATAGACTAGCCAAGCTGGCGTCAAAACAAAACCCAACTGGTCCAGAAACAGTAATAGGTGTTTCAAATAGGTTGGTCACAGAAGATATCAACAAGTGGCTGGCCGAGAAACACCAGGAAGAGTGGCATAAGGCTACGACATGCAAGCAAGCCAAAACCCTGATGGGGGAGCATCTTTACCCCAAACGAGCTGCAAACATACGCAGGCTTAGTAGAACCGAGGTAAAGACCATAACAGAAGTGTTTATTGGTCACGGCAACTTCGATTATCACAGACATAAGATAGGGCTTGCAGAAGGTCCTCTTTGTCGATTATGTGGGGAAGACAACGAAACTTCCACCCATATACTCTGCGATTGCCCAGCAATCAGGGACAAACGTCAGCTTCTCAATAGCTACGCCTACATAGCAGTCTCTTTTAGCAGCCTTCTTCGTTTTCTTCTTGCGAAGGTCCTTCTCAACAGGGTCCTCCACGCACTCCTCCGGTTTCTTTGAGGTTTTAGGCCTTTTCTTCTCATGTTTCATGGCCACAGACGTCTCCTGACTCACAGTTGGCTCCCGCAGCCGCTTGCGCATGTCCGGGGAGGACCTCGGTGCCGGCTGTGGGGGGTTTTGGCTTCCCTCGTCAATGCCGTCCTTCTTTTTTCGTTTCCTCTAATCCTTTATTTTCGAATCCACACTATTTCTGAGATGGTGCTCGAAGTGATAGACGTAGCAATCACTGTATTTCATGTACTCACGCAACGCAGCTATTTCCCGTAGGGCCTTATCAATGCCTTCCCTGATGGGGAGAAACATATTCTCTTTCGTCTTGCAGAAGCTTTCCATTTTCCTCGGGATCCCCTCCACGTTCTGTAGCAAGCCGACTTCATTTCCATACACCTCATGCAGCAAATTACGGTGTTTCCTAGAGACGCCGTGTAAGACACCACTCCTTGGTGCCATGCAACCCTCGGCACGATAGTTAACACCTTGGCTTGGTGGTTATTCCTTCAGGACCATGCCTAATTGGGTGTTATTTTTTTAAAAATGAAGGTGGAGAGGCTGTTTCGGTGAATGGATTGCGCTATCGAACCATGATTAATCAATTTTTATGGCCAGAATTGGAAGATATGGATGTGGACGATACTTATTTTCAACAAGACGTCGCTACGTGCCATACGAGTAGCGAAACCGTCGTTCTTTTGCGTGAAAAGTTTCCAAGCTGAGTGATTTCTCGAAACAGCGATTACAACTGTCCGCCGAGATCATGCGATTTAACACCTCTAGACTATTTTCTTTGGAGTTACGTGAAACTTAAGGTTTATGCTGATGCTCCTCAGTCAATTCAAGAACTCAAAGAGAAGATTCGTGCCGTTATCGACGATATGGAGCCCCAAATGTGCGAAAATGTAATGAAAAATGTCATCAAACAGAGAATGGTCTTGCAAACGTAACCATGGAGGCCATATGAATGATATTGTTTTTCATTATTAATGGAAAACCTTCCGCTATTGAATGGAATAAAAATGAAATGATTTTTCACAAAAAACACGCGTTTTTCTCATAAATCAAAATGAAACCTCTAATTGGAAAACCCTGTACAGTAGAGCACATCAAGATATTCCTAAAAGAGGCGGGTATATTGGGCATATGCATGGGTGAACGAAAGGAAGAATTATAAAAGATGCTGGTTTGCGATCGATGAGGCTAAAATATAAAGAAGAAAACTCTTCATAATGTAAAAATTGTAGCGACCTTTCGTTGACTATGGGAAGAATTGACAAATGTCAGAAAGCTGTAGTGGCATACAGTGCATGGGTGTACGTGCGCTGGACATTTCTTCTTCTTTCTCTCTCTTGCGTTCTCTTTTTCTCTTTTATTCTTCAATTCTATTGAAAAAACATAATTACGAGTTTCCTATTGTTTATTATCTTTTCTATTTTATTCTTCCTCTGCTCGTCCTAATTTTTCCTTATTTATTGGATCCAAAACTTATTTCGTGCGGTTTTTTTTTTCAAAATTTGAAAATTTATTCAAGAAAAACATGTACAATAGTATTATTCAAAGTATTGCCCATTTAAAGCTATGACTTTTTCCCATCTTTCTGGCAATTTGTGGATTCCATTCCAAATGAAACTGCGCCGACTTGGCGGCCAAGAATGAATCAAGCCAATTTTTGATACCCTGTTCTGATGTGAACCGTATTCCAGTGAGAGCGTTCTGCATCGACCGGAACAAATGGTAGTCAGAAGGGGCAAGGTCTGAGCTATAAGGCGGGTGGGGTCAAACTTCCCATCCACTGTTTTCCAAATAGTTCTTAACCGGAATAGCAACATGGGGCCGAGCGTTGTCATGATGGAAAATTATTGCCTCGTGTCTGGTCGCATATTCCGGGCGTTTTTCGGCTATTGCTCTCTTCAAACGGATTAATTGTGTTCGGTAGCGTTCTCCATTGATAGTTTCACCCGGTTTTAGCAGCTCATAATACAGCACACCCTTCTGATCTCACCAAATACAGAGCATTACCTTCGCGCCAGGGATATTCGGCCTTCCCGTTGATTTGGCTGGTTGGCCGGGTTTCACATATGATTTTCTGCGCTTGGGGTTGTCGTAATGGATCCACTTTTCATTACCAGTAACAATCCGATGCAAAAATGACTTCTTTTTGTGGCGTTCCAGCAGCATTTAGGACGGGACTAGGCATACATGTTAAAACCAAAAAACCCCCTCTCTCGAACCAATACACCGCCCGCGGAACCGCCTTTCGGCTTTAAACTTCACGGGCGGTTGGTTCCAGCTTAAAGTGGCGTACGACTCTTCCGTCATCCGTTCGCCCGGGACTACCATCCGCGGTCACACGCCCGTTAGGCAGACCGACTCTTATCGATGACTCGATAAGTATCCATTTTCGTTCGGACTGGAGAATGAGAGAATCCATCGTTTCAGGTGTGAGTTGGGCGCCCACTTCCCGACCGACAGCCTCTCTTGCCACGCCCCACCTGGCACAGAAAAAGAGTGTGTGCTCTGCATTGTCCACAAGGGATCCGCAGTAGCTACACGACTCGTCGTCTCTTATCTTGAAGCGCTTCAGGTACGCATTAAAGCAACCATGGCCTGAAAGCGCTTGCGCCAGGTAAAAGCCGACTTGACCGTGCTTTCTATCCAGCCAGGTGGTGAGCTCCGGGATTAGACGGTGTGTTCATCTCCCGGATTGGTCACCATGCCATCTCATCTCCCATTTCTCGACGAGTCAGCGCCTTCCATCCTTGCGGATGGCCTCCTTCGCGCGAGCGATTACCTGCGGGTTTGTTAAGCAGGCGAGCTCCTTACGGAGCTGAAAGGTCTCCTTCCTTTCCTCCGCCAGTAAGTCTATCGGTGGGACGCTCGCCAAGAACAGCACAGCGCTCGTCGACACAGTTCTGTATGCTGAGACAATTCTCAGCACCACATCTCTGTGTCGAGAACAGCTTTTTCTGGGTAGCATGGTTGTTAAGGGCACCTGTCTAGATCGGAGCTGCATAAAGCAGCTTCGAATGTACCATGCTCGCCACCAGCCTTCTCTTAGCTTCCCTGGGTCCACCAATGTTGGGATGAGCCGAGTCAGGGCGGCCTCACATTGGATGGCTTTGGCAGTCGCGATCTGCACGTGTTCGCCGAAGCTAAGCCTTCGATCCAACTGCACTCCCAGGTACTTAATGCTCGTTTTCCACTCGATTTCATGTTCCCCGAGAGCGATCTTCAAATATTGGAAGGATCTTCTGTCTGTGACCAGCAAAGCCTCGCTGTTCTCAGGGGCCATTTTCAGGCCTCTGCTATCTAACCAACGCTTTGCCCGCCACAGACTATCATTGATCCTCAGCTCCAGAATTCCGACGTTGTCTGCAGCGCACACGACAATTGCGTCATCCGCGAAGCCGATGATGCTCGTCCCAGCAGGCAGGTCCATGCGCAGGAAATCGTCGTACATGACGTTCCAAATGAGTGGACCCACCCGCGACCCTTGAGGGGCGCCACATGTCATCTCCTCCTTGAGAGACCATTTGTCGCCCTCATATATCACCCACCTGTCGTTCAGATGGTCATCTATCATTCGACAGGTAGTCTGGAATCTTTTTCCGCACCATCGCACATATTCGTCTATACGATGAGGCATCCCCTAGAGGCTTGTTGCCCTTCCTCAGCAGGACCAACCTCTGCTTCTTCCAGTCTGCTAAGAACCCCCCCTCCCGAAGACAGGAGTTAAAGACTTCTAGGAGGATCTCCGGGTATACCCCGATCACCTCTTTGCGGATCTCGTTCGGCAACCCGTTGATCCCCGGCGCTGTGTTTGCCTTGAGCCTTCTACCCGCTCTCTTTAGTTCTTCGAGAGTGAAGAGTTCTTCACGCCGGACCACGCAGGAGCTTCGGTCCTGTCTTTGGAACGGCTCTACATGCGGAAACAAGCTTCGCACGATGTACTTGACTCGATCGGGATTATCCAGGCCCGGGGTGGGTCACTATTTTGAAGGCGAGACCCCATGGGTCCTTCTCGACCTCACCGATCAAGTCTTTCCAGCACCGAAGTCGCCTTTTCTTTATGCCTTGCCTTAGAGCTGATTTTGCTTTTTTCCATGCCTCGTGCAGAAGAGAATCACCCTTTTAGCGGGTGAATCTCCGCCGCGCTGCGAGGCATTCCCGACGCAGGACAGACAACTGGTCGTTCCACCAGTACATTGAGTCCCCGGTACGCCCGTGCCCCCGTCGAGGCATCGAGTGGTCACATGCTGCGACCACTTTTCGCCTCGCCGCCCGCACGGTGTCCTCCAACGACCCAGCAGACTTAGCCCAACGAAGCTCATCTATGAGCCTGGTTTCCTCAAGATGTTTATGTAGCCTGTCTTTGCTGAGTCATCTTGTGTTCCGCCCCTTCCTGTATTCACTGGGTGACTCCGTTCCCGGATGCTAAACTCAATGCACTGGTGGTCACTCAAGGTTATTACCTGGAGGACGCACCAGTCGACTATCCTTGAGGCAAGACGGGGCGCGGCAAACGTGAGGTCGATAATCGACCCCCCCCGCTCCTCGTCTGAACTTAAAATCCCTGCTCTGATTCAATACAATCAGGCCATTCCTAGTGGCCATCTCGCCGACCAAGATCCCCTCTTGTCCGGGCGGGCTTCCCCCCACTCGGGCGACTTACTATTAAAGTCACCCGCGACCTTGCAGTATTTTATGCAGTTTTATACGCTTAGCCCTTTGTGTTTTAATATTTCATCTAAAAAAAGCCCATACGGCAATGACAAAATCGTGGGATAAACTTCAAAATTTTTATATCTATATTTATTTTGTTTGTTAAGAGTACAATATTATTTACGTTTTTCAAAATATGAACAATATGACATGTGAATCATTTTTGGTTTATTAGCTAAAAGAAAGGAAAAAATGATGCATAAAGAGGGTGTTCTCATCGAACGGTTTCAGAAAATCGACTTTTTTTTTCATTTTTTGAAAGATTAGGGATCTAAAAACGATTCAAAGGTGTACGACTTGTTTTACTATGGCAATTACGTCAAGAAAGTTAAACTCAATTTGTCGCTTCTTTTCATTGGAAACTTTAAACGCGTTTTTCTTAAAACTACTTTTTCCAAACTGGTTCCCACGATTTCTATGAAACTAAAAGACGGATTTTGATCAACTTTTTTTTTAAATGTGTGGAAATGTACTCGCTATTGTCTGACGGACGTTTTTTCCCCTATTGTTTATAACAAATGTTTAATGAATTTTGAAAGATGAAAAAAAGGTGAAAAAAAACGTTATTTTTGTCTATAGCCCGCCATTTTGAAAATTTTTATGATAAAAAAAAGCCTCCGACAGACGATAACTACCGTACCATAGATTAAGAGAAACATTTACTCTTGTGTTTCAGACCAGCGATTTTTGAGATTTGGTGGGAACTATCAACCAACTTTTTTTGGAAGGCCTATGTTCGCAAGGGAGCAGTGACCAAACCGTGCAAATTTTTTCATACAAGTTTTCTGAATTTTGTAGTCTAAGGGTTGATAAAACTTTTAAAAGAAACCGCATTAAAAAATCAATTATAATTTTCTCACAGTAAAATTCCAAAAAACGCTTCGAAATACGGCCAATCCATGAGAACACCCCCTTAAGCTTAAAAACTCAGACTGCGAAAGTGTACGGTAATGGCGTTTGGGCTATTAGAACATTAAAATAAAATAAATGATAATAAATCTGATAAAAGTAAATAAGCTATTTTTAGGCATTAAACAACTTTCTTTATTGCAGAAGTAATAAAAATAAAAGGATTGTTCGTTTCATTTCTATCTTGATGGGACTTCAAGTTTACCGGCATTTTGACAACGACTCATATCTTAAAAATGATGGTAGAGATTTAGTGCCGAAGGTGTGCTATTTCGGCAAATACACTTATATAGAGTAAAACAGAAAAAAGTATAAGTTAGTATCTATCACTCTTGTTATAAGAAACATTTAAATTGTTTCCATTATAGTTCTGCGGAAAATTTTGACTTTAAATGTATCGGAGTTCCACTGCACAGCCTTCAATGATAGGTATTATATTTTCATGTTTTAAACGCTTAAAAATAGAATTATTGTATTCACTTCAATACCTTCAAACTCATAATGTACCTCAGAATCATAACTGTAACAGTTTAAGTGTTTTTTATGCTCTTCTTATCATTATTATTACGAGGTCAGCGAATGATCAGTGAATAGTGAGCAAATTCGCTGACCGTTCACTTGCACATGTAAGATGGACGCTTTTATAATTTTTTAGATTCTGAAAGTTCAAAATCCCACTGCCATGGAAATCTTGACTCAATTTAAATTAAATTTTAGAATTTCAAGGGAAAAAAGCAACGCTTGTTTAAAAGTGTTTAACGCCAGAAAAATGTGAAATGAAGGTTAGGTTCAGTTAGTTTTATCGATTAAGTAATACGATTATCAATGTCCCGATAGCGCGCAAACATTTAACATCTGTAAACTGACAACATTTCTTGATCTTCCTTCCATCTTCCTAATCTTTTTCCATCAATATGGATAATTTTTGTTTTTGTGCACAAATTATAGTCAAATTCTTTTTACTTTAATTGATTGGATAGAAATACAGAAAATAGAGGACAAACTGTGATCCCTGGAGGTATTTTAGGCTCTATAGCAACACTGATGAATAAAATCCATAACGAGAAACAAAAACGTGAGATTACTCAAAGCGTAATTATATCCACAAGTTTATTATCCCTTGTATAATCGTTTAAAATTTATAATGCTTCATCAATGAAATTAATGTACTACATAATTTAGAGAGTAAGTGTTGTACACGATTTAGCCTATAATGAAAATATTTAAAATAATTTTAATAGCAGGAATGGTCTCTACTATCTCACAAGAGTCACGTGCCAAAAATCTTTAATGCTATTACTATATATTTACTTGTATTATTATTATTATTATTGTTATTATCAATATGCTTATTTTTATTACATAAATCATATCGTCTATGATTTATTACATAATGTATTTATATATATTTATATATCAATAACGAATACCGCCCATTACTACTAGAATTTCAAACGGGAGTTCTCTGATTAACAGGCCTGATCTTCATCCTTTATGTTTCCATCCAAAATAGGTGATATATCATCGGATGCATCACAAGATATTCTTTCTATTCATTCACTCAAATAAATGTTCTTGATTCATATATCACCTTTCACTCTTCGCAGTAGTTTTTCTTCATGTAAGTTCCATTTATAGTCAGTTTGGACACATAAACGGTGTATTTTACTTCTGTGTAATATGGTACAGACCTAAAAAGTCAAAAACATGCTATTATCAATTATGTATAAGCCAACAATTTAATAATTTGCGTATCATTTTTTTCATTTATCTGCAAACAAAAATACATAAAAACATTTTGACAAATATATATATGTATTATTTCTCAACTGCATAGTAAATTATCATTCTCAAAACTGAGTACAAAATTCCGACAACTGTTGACATGCCTGCTTTTGAGATTTCTGAAGCATAACATGATGAGTTCATTTAAAATTGGTATATATTATAATCAATTGAGAGCAGTGCCGGCTTTAGTCTCTGTGACGCCCTCGGGAAAAAAATTTTCATGGCTCCCCTTTCAAAATAAAAAATGCAAATATTATTTATGCTTATGAGATTTTCAGTAAAAAACAAAAGAAAACACATTGGATAAGTTCTTACAAAAAATTATATAATTTTATGGTTCAGAAACCATACAGATTAGGTAGTACAAAAAACAAAAATAAGATTGATAACTGTGTTTAACACTTAAAAATATGCTTTTCTTAAATTCTTACATGAGACATAATGTTTAGAATGGGGACTAGGATGACTGGTTTCTAGGTTAGGAAGAACGAGATTTTAAGCTCTGCGCTCCAGCGCTTTCAACTTGACATCAATTTTTCAATTATTCTTTTAGATATTTATTATAGAAAATAGAAAATCAAATAAAATCTATAATCAATTTCAATACACAGCTGCAGATAATAATAATAATAATAAGTCAAGGACTGTGATCACCCTATATTCTCCTCCCCAGTGATGGCAAGTAACTAGTTACTTTATCTAGGTAACGATGATAATAACGAAATTACTTTTGTAAATAGGTTATGAATTGGTTTTTATTACGACACTCACTAGTTTATTGGGTTTACAACGATTTTTTCATTTCGACTTTTCGGATGGTGGCGGTAGAAGGGAGAGATTCAACGCTAAAACTTTCGAAAAATTACTAATGCTAAAAACAAACAAGGAATACAGATAGAAATAAGCGGTAATTATTATTTTATGTGCCACCGGCGCGCAAACTCGTTTTTTCGCTACAGTTAACAGTAGCGCAATGTAGTTCTTCTTCTTCTTCTTCTTCTTCGTAGAGCGTTATTACCTTACTGGCAAAGCCTTGTACATTTGAACTGCGCATGCGTCTATTACTACTACACAAGATCGATATAATCAAAATGTCCGGGACTAGTCGTGACATATCAAGTGTAATGACTAGCGCCGCAAACAACTACAACACTAGATTAGATTCGAGTGTACGCATAAAAACTCGTATACGCACCGAAGTCACATAAAATAGAATATGTGCCAATGCACACAATTCGGGAAATTACGAGACTCGCGACAATGCTCGCAGGACTGATCGCGCCTCGGCTTCGTTTCGGCTTTGTCTCGGCTTCGTCTCGGCTTTGCCTCAGCTACGTCTCGGCTTTCCCTCAGCTACGTTTCGGATACGCCTCGACTACGCCTTGGCTTCGATCTCCTGCGAGCATTGTCGCTCGTCACGCAATAACCCTCATTGTGCGCCTAGGCATGTAATATACTATTCCTTAGTATTATTTTACTCAGTACATATTTTTCGCATGTATAGGCGGGAAGCTGGCGTACAACACTCTATAATAAAGTCAGTTGCCTACTTTTTTCAGTTTGTTTACAAAATAATAAGCGTATCAACAAAGTTTCAGCTTTCTTCATATTTGTTTTTTTAGCATTATTTTACGTGTGTGGGAGGCTGCCGCGGCTACATCCAACGCTAATGCGCAAGCTGACGGTCACTTCGTTTGGTAGCAATACTAAATGAACTATGAAAAAAAATCTTAGTTTTCTTTCTTTTGGTCATCAAAAATGTTAGCTGGCTTCCGGACTAGTACCACGCCAGTACCGACGGGCTACTAGCAACACTAGAAGGACCAGTCCAGCTACTAAGGGCAACATAATGACGCTGCCCTGTCGATAATAGATGAAACCATGGAACAATCTTGGCAATGTAAATACTGTTCGAAATATTGAAAGTATAAGACAGTTCAATTAATAAAGACAAGACCGTAGATAAGTCCAATCATTAAAGGAAAAACAAGTCCAGCCACTAAGTGCAATGTGATGGGACTGCTCCGGCAGTTTCAAGATTTTTCAAAACAATCAAGAACAAAGACATTTTGGACTACTTAAGATATTTCGTAGTTCAGCTATTTAAGACAAGACTATAGATCAGTCCAACCAACAAAGTCCAGACGCTTTGGTATTCCAGCCAATTAAGACAAGACACTATATCAGTCCAATCAACGAAGGTATTACTACTGAGACGTCACCTTTTGGTGAGAAATCGCGTTTGACCTTCACACTACTGTGTTCCTCACAAGGCATGACAGTTGTGACGTTGCAAAATTCTGCAACTCACAATCATGAATGAAATATATGATTTGTTAATATTTAATTTCTGAATGTTTAATTTTGAATGATTTCATCGAACTAAAGAGTTCCTCAAAGGCTGCACGGTACTCCAGGACCACACGGAGAAAAGTTTGGTGAATCCGCTCGCCCAACATGTAGAACTGATGCGCTAAGCACACGGAGAGCTGCGCGACCTCTGTTTGGTTGAACAGCTCTGCCAATTTGGGGGAACCATTACCCCAAACTAGGCGAGCCGTTACGCGAAATACACGTCAAAGTTATCCTCCAGGATGACAATCATCGACCACATGTCGCAAGACCTGTTAAGACATACTTGGAAACGCTGCAATGGGAGGTCTTACCCTATCCGCCGTACGCTCCAGACGTTGCTCCATCCGACTACCACTTGTTTCCTGCGATGGCACACGGCCTGGCTCGTCACAATTTCTGCTCTTATGAAGAAGTCAAAAAATTGATTGATTTGTGGATCGCCTCAAAAGATGCATCGTTTTTTCGAGATGGTATCCGACAATTACCAGTAAGGTAGGAAAATGTAGTGGCTAGCGACGGACAGTACTTTTGATCATAAATAAGTGATCACTTTTTAAGAATAAAGCCTCAAAAAAAAGTCGTACACTTAATAATTTACAGAACGTGAAATCTTCCTGTGGAAGAAGAAACGCTTTTGACTGCGCTGGGATCCAAGTCCGGGTCTTTCGATTGCCAGTCAACTGCTTTAACCAATTGTGCTATTCTTTAAACTTAAAATTTAATTTAGATTATTACGATATAAGAGTTTGAAATTGTCTACGAGGTCACCTGTCGGGAACGTATCCTATCTGATACGTGATTGATGATTCTGTGATTTGGTAGACAGTGGCAAAAATTTCAAACTCAACTAACTAATTTAAAATTATTACAGCCGTGAAGCTATGATGAAAAGCGACATAATAAAGTTTTCCTGTGAAATAAGGGATACTGAACGCCTGCGAAGCTGAGTTGGTTATCGTAGCCGACCGGCAATCGAAAAGCCGGGCTCAAGTCGCAGCACAGTCGAAAATGTCTCTTTTTCCACAAAGGCTTTAAATTCTTTAAATTTATATATTTCAAATATTCAACATTATTTACGTCTATAAAAATAATGACAATTTATAAATAAAATATACACGTTAAATGGAAAGAAAAAAGAATTATGTCGTATTTAGCAAACATACGAAGGTCGAGATATAAAGTTACCATAAAATGTTCACTGCACTCTAAGTTTGAAAAAGTCATCCGTAAAATATGAGTGATCCACAGCATGACGGTATGCATTTATCTTAAAGGTTTCTAATTCATTGTGAAAATAATTGTTAAATTTATTCTACCTCTTGTTTCAAAATATTTTATCCTTCATAAATTTCAAGTTTTTATTGACTCACATATAAAAACCAAAATTAAACAATTATGCATTAATGAAAGCCTAACTTAGAAAAATTATTATACTATATTATTATACTATATATTTATTCGGGAATAGACATTTTTCAAGTTATTCCAACAAATTCTGCTTTTTCAGGTTATGCTATTTTAGGTTCTGATGGGAAAAGATGGAAAGACGTGTCAAATTGGTAATTCCTTTTACTTGAAGTTATGTTTACCGATGTTCAGACTATGAGACAATTTCACAACGGAAATAGTTATTTCTCAGGATAATTTAACAAATCATGCTGGTTTAGGTTGTGTCTTTACATTTTGAATAGATGTGAATACTTTTCGAACGAAAAAGATGAAATGTCATTCAGTGATCCCAGATCTGAAACCGACGCAGTGTCTCACACTCTCAGCCTGCCTGTCGGTGTGAATCGGGTAGGGAGCGAAGACGGGGCACGTTGCCATTTTTCTTTCCTCGTCACTCTTGCATGTGAGAACGACTCGTCCCATTTCCCCTTATTCTCCTCGCTTCTTCGTTATAATGCATGCTTTTTCAACTGTTTCAAGTTTTAGATTTCAGGCTGTCGTTAATCGAGTCGAAATTGAGAAATGTGTTTTTCTCGACTCCGTGCAAAAGAGGCGCGAAGCAGACGACAATTTCAAATTTACAGAATATGTAGTTATGGAAATAATACTTCTTTTTTCGATATTTTAATCAATTTTTTCCTAAAATAAACATCTATAAGATTTAAAAAAATTGTGGAATAATTTTGAAAGTCTAAACATTATTTTTAAATGGAAATTGTGAATTACAAATATTTACAATTTGAATCTATATATAAATTGAAAATATTTGAAATTTTTAAAGGAAAGCTTAAATTATAAATTTCAAATATTTTCATCTCACTGTTTGCAGCCTAATCACAGACTTTTCATTCAAAAAATGAATTGCTTTACGGAAAGGAAAAAGTTTCTAATAGGAGGAGATAAATTAAAAAGCTAAAAAATGTGTTCAGTGATATTTGCATATGATCACATAAGTATTTATTGATTTCAAATTTTACATGAAAATTTTTTTTTCAAGTTCGTGTTTAAATGTTGTCACGATTTTACAAGATGTTATGGGCAGCTGCAATCTGTTAAATAAAATATTTTGTAATTCTTAATTTGCCTGTTCTTCTGAAATCGTAGGAAAAATTCAAAGTCGATAAATGGTTAAAATTTTACACCAAGATTTCAATTGCAAAATTTTAAAGCTTTGTGAATAAACTGCTTCATATTTAGAAAATACTTTAACTCTGTGAAGCATTTTTATATTTTAAGTGTAAAATCTGTGCTTAGGTCACAAAAAAGTAAGAAAAAAATACTGTCATTATAAAATTAAGAATGTAGATTTAGCACTCATTAGGTCAAATGTTTATTACTTCTTCATATAAAATACTTTGCACATAATTCTCTGATTACATATTTTTTAAATGTTGAAACATTTAAGAAATTCATGAATATTTAACCTATTTATAAAAAATAAAAATTTACAAATAAAGCTGCGATTGACAAATCTAAGAATTTGTCAATTATTGATTTATTTTCTTGTAAGTTTGAAGTTTGAACATAGGAGAACTTAAAATTCCACAATGACTTTATTTTTTAACTGATGCTTAAACCTTTCTTTAATCTTGAGAATTCTTCTAGAACTTTATTTCAGGTGAGTGACTTTTTTTAAATGAAAGATTTCGTAATTCTAAATTAGGCTCATCTTGTAAAATTGTAAAAAAATTCTAAAGCTTCAAAGTAAATTTTTCTGTCTAATTCAAAGCTAATAAGTATTCAATGTTTCAAATCAAAATATTAAATGAAAGATATTCAATCTCTGGGAATTAACTGCTTTAAGAACACAATTTTTTCCTCTTTATAAAATATCTCAATTTTCAGATTGATAGTCTTCGGATAGGTCACTAAAACTTGGGATGAAAATACTTCTATTATACAATTTACTTTAAATTTTTAAATCTTTTTACAATGTTGCAAGATGAGCCTAAATTAGAATTACAAAATCTTTCATTAAAAAAAGTCACTCACCTGAAATGAATTTCCGGAAAAATCCTCATAAGAATAAAGAAAGGTTTAAGCATCACTTGAAAAATAATATCAGTTTGGAATTTTAAGTCCTTTTACTCTCTAAATCTGAATCAGTCAAATTTTTCACTGATTGAATTAGTGATTTGCCTTTTCACTGATTTATCAGTAAACAAAATATTTTTCACTGATAAATTAGTTCATTTTCACTGATTTAATAATGTTCCAACATTTAAAAAATATGTAATCAGAGAATTATGTGCAAAGTATTTTATATGAAAAAGTAATAAACATTTGACCTAATGAGTGCTAAATCTACATTCTTAATTTTATAATGAAAGTATTTTTATCTTACTTTTTCGTGACCTAAGCACAGATTTTACACTTAAAATATAAAAATGCTTCACAGAGTTGAAGTATTTTCTAAATGAAGCAGTTTATTCACAAAGCTTCAAAATTTTGCAATTGAAATCTTGGTGTAAAATTTTAACCATTTATCGACTTTGAATTTTTCCAACGATTTCAGAAGAATAGGCAAATTAAGAATTACAAAATATTTCATTTAACAGATTGCAGCTATCCATAAAATCTTGTTAAATCGTGACAAGATTTAAACACTAACATGAAAAAAAAATTTTCATGTAAAATTTGAAATCAATAAATACTTATGTGGTCATATGCAAATATCACTAAACACATTCTTCAGCTTTTTAATTTATCTCCTCCTATTAGAAACTTTTTCCTTTCCATAAAGCAATTCATTTTTTGAATGAAAAGTCTGTGATTAGGCTGCAAACAGTGAGATGAAAATATGTCTAACATAAAATTGAGAATGTAATATTCAATCTTAAATTTTATGTTTATCTCTTCTTAATGCTAAATAATTCGCTAATTGAAAATTTTTTAAATGTACAAAATTGGTAAAAATTATGGAAATTCGAAATTTATAATTTAAGCTTTCCTTTAAAAATTTCAAATATTTTCAATTTATATATAGATTCAAATTGTAAATATTTGTAATTCAAAATTTCCATTTAAAAATAATGTTTAGACTTTCAAAATTATTCCACAATTTTTTTAAATCTTATAGATGTTTATTTTAGGAAAAAATTGATTAAAATATCGAAAAAAGAAGTATTATTTCCATAACTACATATTCTGTAAATTTGAAATTGTCGTCTGCTTCGTCCCTCTTTTGCACGGAGTCGAGAAAAACACATTTCTCAATTTCGACTCGATAAACGACAGCCTGAAATCTAAAACTTGGAACAGTTGAAAACGCATGCATTGTAACGAAGAAGCGAGGAGAATAAGGGGTAATGGGACGAGTCGTTCTCGCATGCAAGAGTAACGAGGAAAGAAAAATGGCAACGTGCCCCGTCTTCGCTCCCTACCCGATTCACACCGACAGACAGGCTGAGAGTGGGAGACACTGCGTCGGTTTCAGATCTGGGATCAGTGTCTCCAGAACGTGGGATTTTTCGGCCCCCACCACGTTCCCATCTGGGAGAAACACATGCAAACGTGGCGTGTCAGTGTGTCGGCTCTGCTACACGCTGCGGTCACCAGCTTCGTGTAAAGCCGAAGGTGCACGAAGACGGACTTCGTTACAATGCTTGAGTTTTCAAGTTATTTTTAGATTTCACGCTTTCGTTTATCGAGTCGAAATTAAGAATTGTACACTTCAAAAATAAACTTTCAGTGAAATTTAGTGACAATAAATGTATAAAATTTGAATCAATATATAATTTTCCATTCAAATTTATATACTTCTTACTAATTTTGTACATTTAACAATTTTTCAATTAGAACAATATTTTCTATCAAGATAAAATGAACATAAAATTCAAGTTCATAATTTATATTTTCAGTTATAAGTTAGAAATATTTTCATCTCACATTTTTGTAGCCTAAGCACAAACTTTTCATTCCAAAACTTAAATCTCTACGGAAATGGAAAATTGTCTAATAGCAGTAGATAAATTAAAAAGCTAAAATATGTGTTTATTGGTATTTCCATATTAACATATAAATATCAATCAACTTTAAATTTTACATAAAAATGTTCGTTCGAAGTGTTCAAATCTTGTTACAATTTGACAAGATTTTATGGAGGAGTGCAATCTTTTGGATGAAATATTTTGTAGTTCTTAATTTGTCTGTCCGTCTGAAATCGTAGTAAGATTTGAACAGTAAACAACAAATTTTCCAATAGAATTCAGGATCAATAATAATTGATTCAGGAAATACTTCAACTCTGTAGAGCATTTTTGTATTTCGAATTCAAAATGTGTGCTTAAGCCACAAAAAAGTAAGCTGAAAATGTAGATATAAAACTAATTATGTCATGTTTATGTCTTCTTAATGGAAAATACTTTGCATATAATTCTCTAATTCGATATTTTTTTAATGTATGAACATTTAAGAAATTGATAAATATTCCATCTTTTTATAGGAACTAAAAATTTCCGGATAATGCTTTGATTGAGAAAGCTAAAAATTTGTCAAATATTGATATAAATTGCAATTTTACAATTGCATTATTTTTCAAATATTTTAACATCTCTTCAATCTTGATAATTCTTACAGAAGTTTATTTCATGTGAGTGACTTTTTCTTTTTTCTAATGAAAGATTTCGTAATTCTAAATTCGGCCCAATTCGTAACATTGTAAAAAGATTTTAAAACTTCATAAAAATTTTTTTTCTGTTTTATTCAAAGTCAATAAATATTCAATGTTTGGAATCGAAATATTAAGTAAATGATTTTTAATTTCTGGGAATAAACTGCTTTAATAAGACAATCTTTCTTCTTTGTGAGAAATCTCAATTTTAAAATTAAAATTCTACGCATAGGATACAAAAACATAATATGAAAATACTTTTATTACAGAATTTTGAAATATACAAGTTGACCAATTTTTAATCGAGTAAATCGGCTACTTTAAGCAAAAAATTTTGTTAAAAATATTTTATCAAAAAAAAATAAGACACATTAAATTACGGTTTAAAATCCACATTCATAGATTGATGGTAAAAGCAGTTTAAAGTTTTTTAATCTTACGTTTTAGTGACGTATGCACAGACTTTTAATCAGATAAATGAAATGCTTTATAGAAAGTCAAAATTTTCTTATTACTGCACTTAATCAAATTTATAAAGTAAAAATATTTTTTAATTGATGCTTTCACTCAATTCTTTAAACATTCATTAATTGAAAATTGTACTCAAAATTTAATCTTGCAGCGTTCCAATATTCCCACAATGTTACAAAATCTTATTAATCATTATTTTAGTCGAATTATTTTCAAAATATTTAAAAAATAAATGTAAATATTTTGATTAAATACGCTGCCAAATTTTGCATTTGACTGATCTTGCAAAATTGTTGAAAGTTTTGAATACCGATAGAAGAAACTTTAAATGGAATTTTATGTCCATAAATGCTTAAAGTTCTATATAGAAATATCAACTACAACATTCTCAAATTTTATAAATAAACTACTAAATTCAAAAAGTTTCGGATTTTTTTAAAAACTGTACAAATTTCAAATATGAATCAGTCAAAATCTACTGATTATCAGTGAAATTTGACTGATTTAAATAACTAAAAACAGGTTACTGTGAATCAGTCAAATTTCACTGATTACTTCAGTGAAAAGTAACTGATTTAACAGTGAAAAATATTGTTTCCACTGATGATTCAGTGAAAAGGAAAATCACTGATTCAATCAGTGAAAATTTGACTGATTCAGATTTAGAGTGTATACAAATTTCAAATATAAAGTGTACTCTGTACATTAATCAAACAAATTTAGAAGATGAATATTTTAATAAATATTCCTAAATATTATTGGAATATGATACATATCGATTCAGAAAAACTTCTTCAAAGTACTCAGACATTTTTCTTAATTTACGACATTTTTGCACCATGTTTGACCTTTGGGTAGGATTCAAGAAAACAATTGTAGACCTACTTTCATTACTTAGTAAAATACTATGAAGATTTGCTTTTTAAATTAAAGCGAAAACTTCTAAAACCTTTAACAATCGGTTGCATAGATTCTGCTCTAATCTTGGACGCAATTAGAGAAATAGGTTTTTTTGCTTTTTTTAGATCTAGTTTTTGCCTTAAACATAAAAGAAAGAAAACACATTTGAAATATTAAAATAAAAAAGCTGGTTCATTCTTAGAGAATCCCAAATATTCTGAAATAAAACTCCTTTCTACACCACCACGGAGGTAAAGTTTACTAGTAATAGTTCAATAAATTTTATGTACTCTAAATAAATTTTTTCGTAATTGCAGAAAACTTATTCCAAATACAAAAATTGTATCTTTAAATGTACAGGATAATTAATTATAAAAATCGTTCGAATTTGAATTTCAAGGACTTGTACACACTTTCAAGGCACATCGTTTTTCCTTTTGCAAAAATTTTTAAAACTTCTAATTTTTCTAGTGATTGGGAGAAGTACATTTAAAAAAAAAATTGTTTTCTCTACTTCCACTCGCGCTAGCTTAACAAATTTTCAGAATTTTACGATTTTATTAATATTGTATTAAGTGTCTACATTTTCTGAAACTATCTACAGGAGAAAAATTTTAATACTTTAGTAAAGAAAGTTTTCTGAAAAGTTGTAGCTCAATCAGATTAATAGCCAAAAAGTTACCAATGTTTTAAATCGCAAACGAACGGTATAGAGGTCAAATTGGAGACGAAAACAAATAATAATAGCAACCTTCTTTTGTTCTCTTCTAAGATATACTTGATTCTCGCTTTATGCGTTATTTGAGAAGGCAAGAGTGTGGATTCTTCATATTTTTATCGTAATTCCTTATTGAAAACGGCAAAAGTAAGAATATTATATTATTATTTGGTGATACGTGAGTGCTCTTACGTACGTTATTGTTTGATGCTTGTGGGTAAGTTTATTTTGTGAAACTTAATTTGTGTGCAGATTACAAATTATTCACATTCGCTCAATTTTATCGACTTTTCATCTTATTAATTCTTTTCAAATAATTCTGTTTTCCTTCGTCGTATAATTTATTGTTCACAATGAGTAATCCGGTTGACCCAAATTCGAGTTTTTTGAACGACAGCCAGGTTCAAACGAAGGTTGACCACCGTTTGAACTCTGGTTCAAACGAATATCAACCCGCTAGAAAAGTCATGAAAAATGCAAAAAACTTTCAGTTGGGATGGTTTGAGGAATTTCCGTCGTGGAGAGAGTGGGTGGTTACATTAGCAGATGAAACAAGATTTCATTGCAAAATTTGCAATAAAACGTTGCTATGTGGCAAATCGGAAATTGAAAAGCATGAAGCATCTTTATCACACAGAAAGAAGCAAGAGTTTTCAAATAAATTAGAATGTTATGAAGTAGTAAGTGAAAATTCTTCTAATGTAACTGCCAATTCTTACAGTGTTGAACCTTGTGTAGCAAGTTCTTCTGCTTCAGAATTCACAAATTCCACGATTCCGGAAAGTGTTACTTTCAAACAGAAAGTACAAGAAGTAGAGATTAGGATTAGTACATTTTTCGTAGAGCATAATTTACCATTCGCGATTTCATCAGAATTGATAGGACTTTTCCAAGATATGGAACCTTCGGTTTTAAAAGACGTTAGATTGAGCCACACTAAAATGGTCCTAGTTGTAAATAACGTCGTATGTGCTGCTGAAACTGATCGCATGGCAAATATTTTGCGTAAGCAATCATTTTCAGTGTACGAAGACGAAACGACCGACAGGACTCTAGAAAAGTGGCTGTCATTAATGGTTCGATATGTGGAGCCAACGACATTTTCTGTCAGGGTGGAATTGCTCCAGCTTATTAGTGTAAATGCTTCGGATTGTTCTGCCTCTAAAATTTTTGATGCGTTCGAAAAAGCATTGTCCGGGCAGAAAATCCCTTTATCTAATATCTGTGCTTTAGCTCGTGATAATGCACAGGTGATGGTCGGCAATAGGTCCTCATTTAAAACAAAATTAAAGGAAAAAAGTCCCCGTTTAATTGTTTTCCCGTGTGTCTCGCATTCGTCAGCAATTGTAGCAAAATATGCTTGTGCCACAATCCCAGATGTAGAAGATTTAATCAAAGATTTGCCAGCTTTTCTTAATTATAGCTTGTCCGCTATCGATGCATAGATATTATAATAAAGAATTGGGAAGTTATTCTTCAGTATCTTATGGTCCTCGTATCTGAGAAGGTAGAGAAGGCCAAAGACTTGTTAGGAAAAATGCAGAATCATTTGACACGCGCATATTTCCTATTCTTGAAATTTACTTTGAATAGGTTCAACGTATACAATGCGAAATTTCAAAGTCGCGAAACAATGGTTCAGGAACTCCAGCCAAACTCGGCTAAATTCTTCGTATGGATTCTTAGCAGTTATTTGAAAGAGGGTCTTCTTCAACCGAATTTATTCTTTCAAATCATTAGAAATGTTAACTTTGCAGACCCTAGTAATCAAAAGCCGCTTCGAGACATTGACGTTGGTAAGGAAACGCGAGAATATTTCCAGCAGCAACTTACAAACAAGAAATTGCAAATAGTAGAAGTTGATCTATTTCTTCGTAATTGCTTGAAATTTTATGTCACAGCAAGCGAAGAAATTCGCAATCGACTTCCTTTTGATGACATCTTTTTGTCTTGCGTTGCTGTTTTCCGGCCTCAAGTAGCTTTCTATGCTGATCGAAGCGAAACTTTTCCTAGGGTCTGGAAAGTTTGTCAAGATTTAGGGTCGTTTGATAGAATAGGTGTACAAAAAGAGTGGGATTCTTTACTCAAAATCAGACAGGAACTCAAAGAAAAGTGGTCGAATTTATCTTTTGACGAAATGTGGTCTAGTATCGGTGTATCTTCGACGAGTACAGGAGAAAAACTTTCCAAATTTGACCTCAGTATTGAATCATGTTCGGAGTCTTCCTTATTCAAATGCTGAGGCGGAGCGAGGTTTCTCCATGCTCACGGACGCGAAAACTCCCAAAAGAAATCGCTTAGGAAACAGGACGGTCAACTCAATTTGTGTTACTCGATCAGCCCTAAAGGCGAGAGCTGAAACAGCCAGAACAACGAGCATCACTTCGAAGCATTTGCAATTAATGACCGAAAATCTATATGAGATGGCAGAAAATGATAGGGAAAGTGGTTTGTCGCTCTTCGCTCACGAAGGAGAGGATTAATTCTAATGGCCAAGGCATGGCGTTAATCAATTTCAAACCCCTTTCTTACTCACAAAATAATGACATTTTATTTCTTATATCAGAGATACGTTCTTTATTCCTTTCTTCGCGTGCCTCGGGTATGGAAATTGTTTAGTTTTAATTATTATTTTGTGAGTAAGAAAACATACTGAAATTGAGTAATATCACGCTTTGGGCATAAGTGAGAGGCAAGGGGACTCACAATAATCAAGCACCCCAAATCATCCCGAATTAATCAAACTTCTTCATTATTTGATTTAAAACAAAACATTTTTGTTCGACGTATACTGGCATTTGATAGAGGCAAGCCTGAAGTACGGGCTACATTTGTAGCGTTTTTTACCACTTTGCTTCATTTTTTTCCTTTTTTCTTTTTGCTTGAAAGCAAAAACCCTTTTCGTTTCACAGGACGTGGACTAGGCCTACAGGGGATACCACGTAGAAAAACGAGCCTTAAACTCTACCTCCGTGGTGGTGTAGAAAGGAGTTTTATTTCAGAATATTTGGGATTCTCTAAGAATGAACCAGCTTTTGTATTTTAATATTTCAAATGTGTTTTCTTTCTTTTATGTTTAAGGCAAAAACTAGATCTAAAAAAAGCAAAAAAACCTATTTCTCTAATTGCGTCCAAGATTAGAGCAGAATCTATGCAACCGATTGTTAAAGGTTTTAGAAGTTTTCGCTTTAATTTAAAAAGCAAGTCTTCATAGTATTTTACTAAGTAATGAAAGTAGGTCTACAATTGTTTTTTTTTCTGTGAAAAAAGGAACGCTTCCACTCCGCTGGGTATCATAGGTTGATAAGGTCGATATAGTAGAGTTCCGTTATCACGTAGAGTGATACACTCTTCTAATGATCGACATAATCGACTGAAATGATTTAGAAAAATTGATTAAATAGTTCATGGTACATCCGTAGCCGAATTGGCGTTAACAAGTTTCTGTGAGAAAAGTTGTGGAACCTCCGTAGCTCAGATGACAGAGCATTCGACCGGCAATCGAAAGGACCTGGGCTCGATATCCAGCGGAGTGGAAGCGTTCCTTTTTTCACAGAAAATTTCTTTAATTCATATTGATTTTTGTTTACAGAATTGAGCGGCCGGATGCAATAATCGGTCGAGCGCTCCAAAACTCGTAAAAACCATTGAACACGTTGTGTCGTCACGAGTAATAACTGAAAGTCCGAAATCACATAAATAAAAAATATAGTATTATAGAACACGTAAAATCAAACCGAGGTTGTATTGACATTTTTATTGTAAAGTTCATACTTTTGACAATAAAAAATAAAATCAACAGATTTTTCACACTGGAAAAACCATGCTTTTCAATGCATAACTTGACGAAAATTGGTTAAATTATTAGTGAAATTTATAGTTATTGGTGTCAATCTACTTGTGATGCTTGAGCGATGCCTACACACAAATTAAAGTGGTAAAAAATTCATAATTTTTCAATAATATTTTAATTGAAAGTCAAAACCACGTTTTTCCCTCTCCCAAGAGGAAAAACTTTCGGACTGTTAGTGCTATAAAAAACTTTCAGACAAAGTTATTCCTTAATAAATGAGGCAACTTTTGACAGGTTTGGGAATCAATCAACAAGAAAACAAGTAGTTAAAAGGCGATGTAAAACTGTGAACGCTTGGCACGCGCATGACATGATTGAACAGTCTTATGTGCCATCGTCGATAAAATATTCTTTTTATTGGTGAACAATGACAAATAATCATGAAAAAATAATATTTATATTTCAGACTCAATTAACATTAGGTTAGATACATATTTTGTATACGTGTTTAATATTTACAGTAAAACGACTAAAAAACTTTATATACCTATATATGTAAATTTTTATATAATTTTCGTTGCCCGCTTTTTTAACACAATAGGGCTGCAGTTTTAGACGTATATTCTGAAGAAAATTTTTTTTTTCTTTATCAACTTATCATGTTAAACATTAATAACAATAGGTTTAAGATCCGTTCTACGTTTCTAAACGCAATATCTTGCTCAAAAACACAAAAACTGACCCGAAATTCATTGATTTTGTGTTAGACGGTAAATTCTCGCTCAAAACTAAAAACTTCTGACATTTTTCACATGCCCCACCCGAAAGAAATCATGCCTTGTCTATTGAATTTGTTATGATTGTTTAACAACTTATATTTATTCTCTACTTGCTCATTTATTTTTTCATAAAAATCATATTGACTTTTACTATTCTATTGAGGAATTAATTTTAGTTACAAAAGTATGGAGAAGGCGCACAATGGGAGGAAATGCACTTTTTTTGTTCAAAAATGTCCGGAGTCTTCAATTTAAGTCCAATAAAAATTTTTTTTTTAATGATTAAAGTAGAATAAATTCTGAAGAGTTTCGAGGTCAGAATTTTTTTCACATCTATTTCTTTATTAATAATTTGATTACTCAAAATATGGAAAAACTGAAATTTTTTACATAATAATTTTTTACGCTTTAATAACTGCTTAGGTAAACTGTATATTGTCTGAAATGAATTTTTGGGGACTTACAGAATACAAATAATCGTTTTATTCATATTCTGGACTTACATTGACTCTTAATTAATAATTGAAGATATATGTTGATGTTGGTAATTGGCTTTAGGGTCCAAGGTTGATAAAAACTTAGAGTTTTACATAATCAGACGTTTTGGCTCTGATCGGAGCCCTCATCAGTGATTTATTTAAATCTAAAAATACAGAAAAAAGGTTTGCTAACATGGGATCTCTTGTATACAATTTTTTCAAGTAATTATCATTATGTTTTTACATGTGGTAAGTAAATTTTGAGATTACTTTAAGGTAAATATTTCATTCACATAACCTAACCCGAATCGAACTATTGATTCTCTTTTGCTTCTCTTGATACTCTCTTGATTCTCTTTTGCTTCTCTTTTTCTTCTCTTTATACTCTCTTCATTCTCTTTTGCTTCTCTTGATACTCTTTTGCTTCTCTTTATACTCTTTTGATTCTCTTTTGCTTCTCTTGATACTTTTTTGATTCTTTTTTGCTTCTCCTGATACTTTCTGGATTCTCTTTTGCTTCTTTCTCTGCTCTTTCTGTCATATACAGTCTGTTCAACAAGAGCGAGTTCTCGGTTTTTTGAAAACTATTAGAGATTTTTGAACTTTTTTTTTTTTTTTAATGAAAGTACATTTAAAGGACTACGGCGCAATTACCAAGGCGATTCAGTAGCGCTCGAATCGTCGGAGAGTGCAGACGTGAGTCATAATGAGTTCTGTGTACGCGAAACGTTTTAAAGCGAACTGGACTATCTATTAGATAGTAGCGCCGTAGTCCTTCGAGAGTACTTTTATTTTTAAAAAAAACGTTTTAAAATCTCTAATAGTTTCCGAAAAATCGAGGACTCGCTCTTGTTGAACCCTTTTCATTCTGGTACTTGAGGGTATGTGATGCGTAATGACGTCACAAATGACAAACCATTTTATATTATTTATATTCATCGGGTTGATTATGACAGGAATGTAAATATAATCATGAAATTGTAGGCAACAATGAGGAATTCATCAAAAAATCAATCTCCGGTACCATTTGGATTTTTATTTCAAAAAATAAAATTTTTCAAAATTAATGTTTTAAAAACAAAATTCGACATGTACGAGACATTGATACTTTGATACATTCCTCATTATTTTCCAAAAGTCTGGTATTATATTTTCGTTTCTCTCTTAATCAACACGATAAATATAAATAATAATAAACCATTGCTAATTCCTGGCGTCATTAGGAATTATATACTTTTAAAAATGGAGAATCATAGAGGAGTTAAGGAGAATCTTCGTTGCTACTCTTTAAGATCCTCCTAGGTGCAAAAACGGAAATATCTGCAGGAGAAGAGCATCAACAGAGGATCAAAATTACATTGATTTAAACAGCTAATACGCCTCTTTTGATTCTCTCAAGTCCTCGAAAATGGAGCATCTTAGAGAATCAATAGAGAATTAATAGTTCGACTCGGGAAATATCCGGATACCAGAAAGCATTTTATGAACGGTTGGAATTAAGTGTCTAAGTATAAAAAATATTTTTAAATTGACATTCGTTCATGAAATTGTAGATTGAAATTTTTGTGGTGTAGTTTTTAATACACTATATATACATGTATACATATATACATATATATATATATACATACATATATATACTACATGTATACAATATTTTCAAATTCTTTAAATATTATACATAATATTGGCATTTCTTTATGTGGAGCTAAGTATTGAAATATATCAGTGATTTCTCATTGCTTTACACCAAAGAAATATTTACATAGGTATTTTAGATCTAGACTCAAACCAAAGAAAACTTTATGTGCAATATTATATGTAAATTTATGGCCTTTTTTGTGTACATTCTGAATAAGCAGCCTTATTGTCTATACCCACGATTGAGAAAAACCTTTTGTATAACACTACGGACTCTTTAAAATTATAAGTCATTACAAAAAAACTGTCAATTTTTTTCAGTTCATCCTGCTAAAAAAGTATCACAGCGGACAAAATTCCAAGAACAACGCAGGATGTTGAATACAGAAATCAAAATATTGTAAGTGAAACTGGTCGAATCAGAAATATAATATGGGAAGGCGAACAATACATTTTTCCATAGCAACCAATAATATGGTTGATTCGTTCATATTTATTCAGTTATAATCGGATGGTTAAAATACAAATCTCATATTGCTGTATCTATGCACTATATACACATATATACATATATAATATATATGTATATATAGTGTATTAAAAACTACACCACAAAACTTTCAATCTACAATTTCATGCACGAATGTCAATTTAAAAATATTTTTTATACTTAGACACATAATTCCAACCTTTCAAAAAATGTTTTCTGGTATCCGGATATTTAGGTTATGCGAATGAAATATTTACCTTAAAGTGATCTCAAAATTTATTTACCTACATGTAAAAACATAATGATAATTACTTGAAAAAATTTTATACAAGAAATCCTATGTTAGCAAACCTTTTTTCTGTATTTTTAGATTTAAATAAATCACTGATGAGGGCTCCGATCAGAGCCGAAACGTCTGATTATGTAAAACTCTAAGTTTTTATCAACCTTGGACCCTAAAGCCAATTACCAACATCAACATATATCTTCAATCTGTTTATTATTCTATTTAATTGTTATAAACAAATTTTATGAAAAAATTGGAAAATAGTTTTATTATGGTAAAAAATTTTTCTTTTTATTAAAAGTGCTTCGTATTAATGTAGGAATGTCATTTAATCACAAAAATAATTAAGAAGGTAACAATAACCATTATTAAAAATAATTCTTGTGGCAAAATATTTAAATTTAAGGTTTTCTCAAATTATATCAGTTGTACAAATAAGTTTCCGTCGTTTTTTTATCAAAAACTGGGCATTTATTGTGAAAGAACGGAACCTTATGTTTTATTTAAAGTATTGTCCATCGTATTGTTCTTCTTGCGTTTGGCTACGTTCTTTGCCTTCGATTTCAAACTCATCGTTCTTAAACTTTTGAAATTACTCACGACAACTTCTCTCACTTAAGGCAGCCTCACTATATGTTTCTACAAGCAATCGATGCGCCTCACCTGCTGATCTTTTCAAATTGAAGAAGTAAATCAAAAGTTCCCGCAAATGACGCTTATTTGGCTCAAAACTCGACATTTTCTCACACAAAAGAATATATTATACTGATAAAAATTCACTAATATTTCAAAGTTATGTTGTTGACAGATGTCCAACCTTACGACAGTGACTTTTTACATCTGTTGATTTCAACTAAAACTTACTGGTGACGCCAACTTTTGTCGAGCGGTGGAAATTTATTTGTACACCTGATAATTTCCTTTAATCGTCAGAACAATTTTTGTGACAAAATATTTAAATTTATGGTTTTATCAAATTTAAATTTCCTTTGATCGTCAGAATGGGTACAGATATTCCTGAAAATAATATACCTTTGATAATATTTGGTAAAATGTAACAATCTGAATGTTTATTAACAATTAAGAATAAAAATTTCAAATTTCAGCAGTTCACGTAGCAAAAAATCTGGTTTTTAATCGGAATAGCTTTAGGCTAAGTTGTGATTCTAAGTTAGTCACAAACATTAATAAAAATACATTATTAAATATTTTTACTAACAAATTTTATGAAAAAGATTCCTCTTCAATTGGAAAATTGAGAAATAGAAGTCTTTTCCGTATTCATAGTATCCAGAGTTGTATTTTGTTTTAATAATTTTTAGCTTTTTTAATATTCTCTTTCAAGAATACATGTATTGGACTAAGAGCTTTCTTTTCACAGTTGTATTCTTTTCTACTTTACACTAGATTTATTTTCTTTATTTGTTCTGTTTTCTAATTTTGGGAGTTTGTGTTAATATTGGATGTAAGAACTAATTAATTTCAGCCCATTGTAAAACAATTTGTTGTGTTTAATATTTCAATAATATTTCTCGAAAAGACCCTATTCAATTTTTTTATTTCTAATTCCAATGGAGGTGTGGAAGATTTGGCGCAGTATTTAAGAAGAGATTTTAATTTGAACACTGAGCAATTGGAAAAGGTTAGAAACAAATTAAATTATGATTTCATCCCCCATTTAAAAAAAAATTGTTAGTTGAACACATATTTTATCGTTGAATTTCAATCTGAAAGTAATGACGAATGCAGAACGCCAAACTCAGGTGACTTTGTAGAATGTTCTACTTCGACAAAACGAATGAAATTAATGGATATCTGGGAAAAATATACTGACATCGAAATAAGAGAGGCTTTTTTTGCGCTCGCTGAATCTATGTATTTATAGGAAGAGAGTATCAGAATTCATGAATTCAATTTTACAGTCCGATGAAAATGAAAATATGAATGATTGCCCGATTTTTCACACATCAGAAGAAGCTTTGGCGTTAATAGAGGAAGCTGATTTGTCTAAAACTCAGTATCACATGATCCATACGCAAGCAAAAAAGAGAAATGCTGATATTTACCCAGCATACGACAATTTGGTAAAATCTAAAGAAGAATGTTATCCACATTCGATTAAAGTAACGGAAAAGGGTTTTACAATCAGATTGAAATCTTTATTAGATCATACGATACCACTGCGTCTTCACTTAGAGGATTCGGTAAATTCTGTGGTGTAGCAAAATCTTAATCTATCGTCAACATCATATTGCAGGCCAATACTATATAAATTCGCAAAAAAAACTCCAGGAAATCCAATTCAGTAATATCATCCCTTCAGAAAGAAGTCGATAAAATGAAGCCCACAATAATAAAAAACGATTCCGGTATTTTTGTGATAAAACCTGTTATGGAAATAACGATGGTGGAGGGAAAAGTTTGCCAGGCTTTTTCTGGAACTTCATCATCTATGACTTGCTACATTTGTCAAACTATACCTAAAGAGATGAATGACTTTGATAGAGTCAAAAGCAAAGTTATAAATATCAAGCCATATGATTATGGATTGTCAGCATTACATGCTAAGATTCACTTTATGGAAAATTTTTTGCATATAGCCTATCGACTCGATTTTAAGAAGTGGCGAGTATATATGGATGTATATAAAGATTTGTAAAAAAAAGCAAAGATTCGAATTTGCAAAGCTTTTTGTCAGAAGACAGGATTAGTAATAGATGCAGTAAAACAAGGCTCAGGCACATCCAATGATGGGAATACCGCAAAAAGGTTTTTTGCAGACCCTGAACTGACAACAGAAATTACAAGGATAGAATTGGATTTGGTGGAAAGATTTGCGTACATCCTGCACGAATAAATAAGTACTGAGTCAACTGACTTGGAAACATTTGAAACATATACTGCGGAGACCGCACAAATGTACGCACGTTTATACTCGTGGTACTACGTACCTGTAACCGTCCATAAGATATTATTACATGGACCTGATGTTATGAAACATTTTCTCTTACTAATTGGACAGTTTTCCGGAGAAGCAGGTAAAGCTCGACATAAAGACTACAGGAATATTCCAGAGTTCAATTCATGGAAGTTTTCTCGTGTTGCTTCACACTGATTTAGCAAACAAACTGTTAATAAGTTCGTATTCCTGTATCAGTTACGAAAGAAAAAATCTTTAAAAAATCTAAAATTCATAAAAAAGTATTTTTACTATTTATTAGTTTTTACTATTTACTATTTTTACTATTTATTTATTTATTATTTATTTTAATACATTATATTTTTACAATACTTGTTCAGTTTACCTAAGCAGTTATTAAAGCGTAAAAAATTTCAGTTTTTTCATACTTTAAGTAAAAATATTATTAATAAACAAATAGAGGAGACAGAAGCTCTTCAGAATTTAATGCACTTTAATGTTTAAAAAAAAAAAAATTAAAAATCGGACTAAAATTGAAGGCTCTGGACATTTTTGAACGAAAAAATTGCATTTCCGTTTAAAGGCTTCAGAATCCTTTAAAATGTTTGTTACATAAATATTCTTAGAAGTTGTGTATTTAATTATAATTGAATGAACTTTACTAAAAGGAACTATTTTCAAAGATTTTGAAAATAAGTTCACTGTTATTAAAAGTGCTCTCTTTTCGGAGAATCATATATATAATGAGCACAAGAAATCACATCAATAATAAATACACTAGTACTCTACTTGGCAGTGGTTTTATTTTCAATAAATCGATAAAAGACAAATCTTACGTAGGAATATAAAAAAGATATTTTTATAGAAGGAATCAAAATTTTTAAAATTAAAATTAGAGTCAAATCATGTCGATAATGTAAAAAAACACGTAAAGTGTTACAAACAGTGCAATATTTGTGCTGTAGGTAAATAAATGTTATCTACCTGATAATTAATATTGATCGTAGTACATTTTTTATTGTCAAAGGCTTTTACAAAGTTTATAGATTTGTTTTGGTAATTTGAGTTTAGTATAGGTACTAAAAAATATCTTTCTGGGCGTTTTAAAATATGATAAAATACAATAAATTTTTCTTAGGAAAAAATCCCAGATGAATTCCGTAAACGATAAGGGGTAGAAAAAAAATATTTTAATTTTCAAAAAATTTGTTTACTATGTTTTTTAACGAGGACCACCACCATATTTTTGTCGTAAAATACTTAAAATCTGATCAGCAACATACTTTTTCTACACAGCAATCAAAAGGGTATTTCATAGTGAAACATGGGTGATGAAATTTGATGGCCCCTGAAATACGTACTTTCACATACGAATACGGGGCAATACGATTTTTTGCCTACTATTTAGTAAAATTAAGATAATTTGAGTAAAATTGTTTTTATTATTAGGGGTACAACTTTGCTTCCGCCGTTTTTCCCATTTGAGGCTTTATTTTTAAAAAGTGATTACCTATCTATGATTCAAAGTATTGTCTGTCGCTAGACACTATTTTCTTTCATCTTTCTGGCAATTGTCGGATACCATCTCGAAAAAACGATGCGTCTTTTGAGGCGATCCACAAATCAATCAATTTTTTGACTTCTTCATAAGAGCGGAAATTCTGACGAGCCAGGCCGTGTGCCATCGATAGAAACAAATGGTAGTCAAATGGAGCAACGTTTGGAGAGTACGGCGAGTGGGCTAAGATCTCCCATTTCAGCGTTTCCAAGTATGCGCTGACCGGTCTTGCGACACCGTGAATGGTGGTGAATCTGGCCGTCGACGTAGAGGCATGTCTGGGCATTCCCCACGCTTTTCTGCTCTTGGGATTATCGTAGTGGACCCATTTTTCATCGCCGGTCACAATGCGATAAAAAGACCCCTTCTGATTCTGTATTTGAAGCAGCTGTTCACAAACAAAGAAACGCCGTTTAACATCTCTCGGCTTCAACTCGTACGGAACCCAACTTCCTTGCTTCTGAATCATCCCATGGCTTTAAGGCATTTCGAAATAGCTTGTTGAGTCACTCCCAATGATTCTGCCAATTCTTCTTGCGCCTGGCACGGGTTTTCAGCAAGTAATGCCTCCAAATCGGAATCTTCGAAAAATTTACCGTTTTCCACCGCTATTCCGGTCCTTGACATCAAAATCACTGCTCTTGAAGCGTTGAAACCACTTACGACATGTTCTTTCACTTAGAGCAGCCTCACCGTAAGTCTATCGAAAAACGACGGAAGTAAAGTTGTACCCCTAATAATAAAAACAATTTTACTCAAATTATCTTAATTTTACTAAATAGTAGACAAAAAGTAGTATTGGCCCCCTATTCGTATGTGAAAGCACGTATTTCAGGGGCCATCAAATATTCATCACCCATGTTTCACTATGAAGTACCCTTTTGATTGCTGTGTAGAATATATATGTTGCTGATCAGAGTTTGAGTATTTTACGAAAAAGATGGTGGTGGCCCTCGTTGAAAAACATAGTAAACAAATTTTTTGAAAATTAAAATATTTTTTTTCTACCTCTTATCGTTTACAGAATTCATCTGGGATTTTTTCCTAATATTGACCTAACTATCCTCGCACCATATTTTTTTTTTTTTCGTTGAAATCGGTTTAGTCGTTTTCCAGAAAAAGTGATGTTTCGATTTTTGTATTTTCGATAATAACTTCTAAAAAAGTAAATTTTTAGAGCTGATACTGTGCGTAAATTATTGTAACGTTAGTAGACACTTACTACATAAATATGAGCCGAATCCACGTTGGGGCACTTTTCCCATGCTTATTTGGCTAGAGCCTTTCCTTTATATTTGATTAAAAGATACTCCTGGCATCTAAATCCATAGAATTAAAAGAACAAATGCTTGTTTCTAAGTCAGGTTCATCAGGAACTACAACATCGTCCTTGTTTTCGATGACGGTACTGCTGTGCACAGGAATTAGAATTTGTTCATTACAAAGGCTTAGGAAATCATTTCCGGTGTCAAGAGTTATAGAAAGTCTGCTATTGTTATCTTTATTGGTAGCATTCTGCAGCTGCTGGACAATTTTGTTTTTGTTGGAATTGGAAAACTGTTTTTCACGATGACCCATTAAAAGAAAATCTGCTATCAGTGCCTGACCTTCCAGAGCCTCAAAATAGAATCTTAAAAGCATGTCCGAACGGAGTGGTCCATGTAACCGTTTGTGGAGAACATTATTCTTCAGCTCACCAAAGTCTCCTTCTACGTAACAGCTTGTGGGTCCTACATGCGATGAATTATAATATTTTCGCATAACTACTGTCCATAAACGAAACTGTTTCGCCAGAGTACAGAGATGTCATAGTTCAGATTTAGTTTTTTCGTCTTTGCCTTTTTCAGCTCTACCTTTTACGTCGGCAAGCCATTTATTAATATTTTGATCGAATTCGGGCTCTTCCTGCAAGCAACTTTCGTCTTTTTGTGGATACTATAGTAAATTTTATAATATTATAAATGTCAATTCAATTTTTCCAAAGTTACTTCAATTTTGAGGAATACATTCTCATTACGACACTTGTGCTTCGCGCTCGATACGGATGCTTAAAAAAGAACTGGGATTCAGGCTTCAAATAAATGGTTGGAAAATATAACCAAAATTTTCGTTTTCTCAGCAAAGGACGTTATGGTACACGAGTAAACAATGTACGCTTAACAAAATCGGTTCGAATTAAAACTTGAATCTTTTTAGGCAAAAAGTTTTGCTTTTCAACTTTTTTGGTATCTCGCATAGATTGACTGAAAAATGGAATTGTATTACTCATATTCTTTCAAATTTTAAAATATTGCAGCTTTATCAATTTTGGTCTGATCAGAGAGTTTTGTCTGAGTAAATTTTAGAGCTTCTTTAATAGCACGATTCAGCGCCATCAGGATCACTATAAATATTTAGATAATTCATTTTTTTAAAGCTCTTTCTCATACATGATGAGAATGTCAAAATAAGCATTAGTACTAGCAAATCAGAACTTACTCCAAAAAATGTTTGGCAATCCAATTCCTGTGACTCCCATATCACATCCTCATCACATAAGAAGGTGTATTAGATTTATAAAAACTTTCACACTTTTTTTTAACGAATGTTGTATTTGTGGAGTTTTTGAAAACTACTTTTGCAAGAAATAAAATTTTTTAATATTTGTTACTCATAGTGCTAAAAACGTTCTAAAAATTGTTTTCGTGTCAATTTTGACCACACAACAATTATAAAAGTTACAATATTTCATAATTCGAAAAAACAATCATGATAAAATTCCATTTTCTAGTCAAATTATGCGAAGCAGGAGAAAACTTGAAAAACAAAATGATCTATCAGGAGTACAAATAAGTTTCCACCGTTTGACAAAAGTTGGCGCCACCAGTAAGTTTTGGTTGAATTTGACAGATGTAAAATGTCGCTGTCGTAAGATTGGACATCCGTCAACAACATAAGCTGGAAATATTAGTGAATTTTTATCAGTATAATATATTCTTTTGTGTGAGGAAATGTCGAGTTTTGAGCCAAATAAGCGACATTTACGGGAACTTTTAATTTACTTCTTCAATTTGAAGAAATCTGCAGCTAAGGCGCATCGATTGCTTGTAGAAACATATCGTGAGGCTGCCTTAAGTAAGAGAAGTTTTCGTGAGTGGTTTCAAAAGTTTAAGAACGGTGAATTTGACATCGAAGACAAATAACGTAGCGCAAGGCCGAAAGTGTACTAAGACGCGGAATTGGAAGCATTATTTCATCAATATTCGTGCCAAACGCAAGAACTTGCATGTACATTAGGAGTGACTCAATAAGCAATTACAAATCCTTTAAAATCATTAGGAATTATTCAAAAACAAGGAAATTGGGTTCCATATGAACTGACGCCGAGAAACGTTGAACGCTGATTTTCCACATGTGAAATGCTGCTTGCCAGGTATAAACGAAAGGGTTTTCTGCGCCGTATAGTCACTAGTGTTATTTTCTTTAATGAGAAATAACGAGAATTTTTAGCAACAAGTGATTGTAAAAAATAATGTCATGATGTTACATCGTTTCTACAGATTTACCGTATTCACAAGAAATAAATCTCAAAGTGCAAAAGTTATACGAAAGCGATGCTGTTAGTACAATGATACCAGGTCAAAAGGATACTAAATCTGCAAAAGTGGAAGGTCAAACTCACATTCGCAAAAAAAGATTCATTATCGGGAATCTTTAAGACGTCTTCAACAATTTTACTCATCAAAATCCTTGACCTTCAGTTAAAAATTTATTACTCAGCAAATATTCATTTCTCCACTTACTATTTTTTACAGTATATCCTGGAATGTGTTAGAAATATTAATCCACAAAAAAAAATGAAAAAAATTAGGTCCTTTTTTAGCACTCTCTATTTGTTTATAAAAATACCTAATTTATTTATAAAAATTAATTGGAGCAATTTTTCAGTATATTTCATTTCGAAGTTCGGGATAAACCGCATATTAGATAGAATGTTTGAAATTTTTTTGATAAATACTTTTTTAGTTATAAAAAAGTTAAGACGATCACTTTTTTTAACACGATTATTTTCAAAAATTTATTTTTCGGAAATTTTGTATATCATATTGAAATAAAAAAATACATATCAACTATTTTTCAACAAAGAACGAAAAAAATATATATTTCACGCAAAAAAATGTAGGGGGTAAATCTCCAGCGGAATGACCCATATATGTAATGATTAATTGAATGGTTCAGATTGACAGGCATCTTCACCTATCGTCCTTGTCATTTTTGTGCTCTTTGCAGGAGGGTAACTGGCAGATGGGAGGTTCACGATGATTTAGGTAGCCGCATAAGTGCCTTAAGAATAACAACGGCCATAATGCCCCAGGCAGCTATTTACATCAAAGACATTAACTAAAAATAAGTACAAAGAATACAATATATACAATATTATATATTACACTACACGGAGAGAAGAACATTGCTCACGCTGCTATAATCCATAGCTGCGCGACCTCTAAAACATAGCTGTGTCGCACGAGAGCGCTGATCTAGGGGTCTCTACTTTGTAAAATTGAAATGGTTCAAATGCGCGACATTGGAATCGTTGCTATGTCGACTTAGCCAATCTTCCTACGTAAAAATTGATTTCCAGCAATTAGTCCATAGCCCTGTGTCCAATTCATTGCATGACAACATTAGTACGATTGAAAAATAAATATAATGTCTTGCATTTCATATTGTCATCATGAAAAAACTATTCTTTTTATGGGGCGAGGGGTAAATTTTTTTCAAAATTTTGAAAAACATTGAATTTTTGGTAAATTGTAAATTTTGTTATCATTTTAAATTTTAACAAAATTTTTCAATATTTTTAAATCTTTCAAATATATTCTATTCTCTGACTTTTTTAGATTTTTAAAATCTTTAAAATTCCAACTATTTTTAAATTCTAACAGTTTTTTTAAATTTTCAAAATTTCTTGACTAACAATTTTTCACAATTTTGAACTAATCACAACTTTAAAAGTATGTGTTACCCAGAAATGATTGATTCGAGAATAATCCAACATCCAAGAATAATTTTTATGTGGCTCAGCCGCGGAAACTCGTTTTTCCGTTACAGCTGAGAGTAAACCCTAGCGGACACGTGTGAGAGAACCGTCAAAGAATACTCTGACCGTTCTCTGACTGTTCTATAACCGTTCTATGACCTGGCATTATTACGGCTATGATCGGTAAAAAAGACATTAAAAGCTTTGCAATTATGATTCTGTGGCAAAATTTGGATTAGAAGGTGAAGCAATAAATACAATTATCTTATTTTTCAGCGATAAAAACTAGAAAAACATAATACCTGTCATTGAAGGCAGTGCAGTGGTTCACAATTGGCGGAACGTCTCTACCGTGAAGATTTACTATTGGTGGAGACGTTCCGCAAATGGTGAACCACTGCACTGCCTTCAATGACAGGTACATGATGTATTCCTAGTTTTTAGCGCTGAAAAATAAGATAATTGTATTTATTGCTTCACCTTCTAATCCAAATTTCGCCACAGAATCATAATTGCAAAGCTTTTAATGTCTTTTTTACCGTTATTAGCCGTAATAATGCGAGATCATAGAACGGTCATAGAACAGTCAGAGAACGGTCAGAGTATTCTATGACCGTTCTCTCACACGGGTTCGCTAGGGAAGCAATGTTGTATATTCCGTTACAGAGAATACAATGTAGAAATTGAACTGCGCATGCGCATTATAGTCTTACAGCGGAACGCAATCTATTTCTTATTCTTCTTCTTCTCACTTCTTCGTACAGCGTTAGCACTGACTACTACACAAGACCGATAAAATCAAAATGGCCGGGACTAGTCGCAAATTTGCGCCCGCTTCGTACAACTAGCGCAGCAAACAACTACAATAAGTACTAGATTAGATTCCAATGTACGCATAAAAACTCGTATCCGCATCATAGTCACATAAAATAGAATATGTGCCAATGCACACAATTCGGGACATTGTGAGACTCGCGACAATGCTCGCAGGACTGATCGCGCCTCGGATTCGTCTCGGCTACGTCTCGGCTACGCCTCGATTACGCCTTGGCTTCGATCTCCTGCGAACATTGTCGCTCGTCACGCAATCACCCTCATTGTGTGCCTAGGCACATAATATACTATTTCCTTATTGTATGTCCTTTTTTATATATTGAATTTATGTTTTTCAGATTATTCATATTTTCTCCGTATATACAACACTGATAAACAACCAACGTTTGTCAGTTGTTTCTCTACGCAAGAAACCGCGTATGCGCGGAAAAGAAGCATAAAATATTGGAAGCAGCGACAATGTAACATTGGAATCGTTCCAACGTTCAACTCGAGGATTCGCTATGATCTTAATATCTATGTAACATAGCGTCGATCGCTATGTTTCTAGCGTCTGTTTAAATGTTTCATCGTTCGCGGAACAATGCCACGCGCACCGTATCACCGCGGCTACCTTTGATAGCAGCGTGTGCTATGTTCTTCTCTTCGTGTATGTAAGCGAAAAGTATTCCATTCACGATTTACTTATAACGAAAACTAGCTGGATATTTTAAGTTTCAAGTACTTGACACATTTTAAGTAGTTATGAAAAATAAGAGGTTTTGAAATTATTCATATTGTTGGAGTTCACTTCTATAAATTTCTATTCAATGCTTCAAAAACATTAAATCACATTTGAGCAGCTTCAAATGAGAAAACAGTATCTATACGTATAAAAAAAAAGGTAAGAACTGTATACACTAGCAACCAAAAAGGCTAAATAATTTAAGCTTTAAATACATATATTTTTGGTAGACAGATTGAAGGAGAAGTTGTGATATAATCATCGATTGGTATGTCGAATTTAAACGCGGTCGTACAAACACCGATTACGCTGAACGCTCTGGTCGCCCAAAATCAGTAGTTGTTCCGGAAAGCATAACAAAAGTCCACAAAATAGTTTTGGGCGATCATAAATTAAGGTTGCGGGAGATAGCTGACACCTTAAAGATATCAGAAGGTAGTGTGTTTACAATTTTACACAAATATTTGGGGATACGTAAGTTGTTTTCGAAGTGAGTGCCGCGTTTGCTCACACTCGACCAAAAACAGCAACGCGTCGAGGATTCAGAGAGCTGTTTGGAGCTTTTCAAGGGAGTTAAAAAGGATTTTCTGCGTCGGTATGTAACAATAGATGAAACATGAATCTACCACTACACATTTAAAACAAAAAGATCGCAGCTGAGTGGACAGCAGCTGGTGAAAGCCGTCCAAAGCGACCAAAAACACAACAGTGGGCTGGCAAGGTTATGGCATCGTATTTTGGGATGCGCTTGGTATTTTGTTTATCGAATATCTTGAGAAAGGTAAAACCCATTAACAGCGACTATTACATGGCATTACTGTATCGATTGAGCGCAGAAATAAAGAAAAAACGGCCTTACACGCAGAAGAAAAAAGTGCTGTTCCACCAAGGCAATGCACCGTGCCACAAGTCCATGAGAACGATGGTCCATTTGAATGAATTAGGCTTCGAATTGCTTCCTCAACCACCGTATTCTCCAGATCTGGCCCCCAAAAACTACTGGCTCTTTGCTGACCTGAAAAAAATGTTCCAGGAAAGAGATTTGGCTCCAATGAAGAAGTGATTGCCAAAATTGAGGCCTATTTTCAGAGCACAGACGAATCATTCTACAAAACAGGCATCGAAAAGTTAGAAAAGCCTTGATCAGAAATTATATACGAGCACTTTATTAATAAAATATTAATTTTAACAAATTTTCCAAAGAATATTGCAATGCAGAAAAATTTAACGCATTGCTGTCTTCTCAGAAAAATGTGTTAAAATTATTATTTGCGTACTTCGGTTTTCGTCAAGAGATAGAAACAATAATACACAATGACATGTATTTTATCTTTTTGTGCGTGTTTTTTTATGAATGAATTTTTTATGAACACAAAAATTAATTTACTTTTGCGATATGGAAGATTTTTTCTGCGATTATTACAGTATCATACTCTATTGTATATCAAAATAGGAAAATCGACAACAGTTGTGGATAATTATGGCACCAAATAATTTTTCCACTGACACGAAGCTTTTTTTAAAATAAAATTTCGCGCTCGTCTTACGTGTGGAGGAAGCAGGAACAGCTGAGCGATAAAACAGTTCATGATATTTCCAGTTGATTTTCACTCTGTTAAAAGTTGAATATTTTCTAAAGTTTTGACTACAAAACATCAAAACCTGACGACGAAACATCAACAAACGAACATGAAAGTATTCCGAAAGGAATTTTGGAAAAATATTAAAATGGTGTGCCATCGCGAAGTTAGAACTTCAACTTTAAAAGCTTAATAACTTTTTTAATTTTTACTACCAATCACAAAAACCTGACTACCAAACACTAACAAACGATTCCACACAATAAAATAAAAAAATATTACAGTCGGTGTGCTAACTTAAGAAGGATAATGACATGTCAAATTGGTAGTTCCCCTTATTTAAGGTTATGTTTACCAATGATCAAACTATGAGAACATTTCTCAACGGGAATAGTTATTTATCAGGTTAATTTAACAAATCATGCTGGTTTAGGGTGTGTCTTTACATTTTGAATAGATGTGAATACTTTTGAAGATTTTGAATGAAAAATGATAGAATGACATTTCAACTTAGTAATTTTTGTAATTTAAGGTTATGTTCACCAATTTTCTGACTATGAAAACATTTTTCGTCAGAAATATTTATTTCTTACGGAATTTCGAAAAATTATGCTATTTTAGATTATGTCTCCACCTTTTGGCTACAAGTGGATATTTTTCGATGGAAAAAGGTGAAATGAAAAGTCAAATTGGTAATTTCTCTTACCTGGGATTATGTTCACCATTTTTCTAACCATGAGGATATTTTTCGTCGGGAATCTTTATTTTGACTAAAAATAAATACTTTTCAATGGGGCAAGATAGAATCAGGTACCAAATTAGTAATTCCTATAATTTAAGGTTATTTTTACCAATTTTAAGACCATGCGAACATCTTTCGTCGAAAATTGTAATTTTTTTAAGTAAATTTGGCAAATTATGCTGTGTCTCTTATCAACAAGTAATTTTATCGCGTTCCTATAAAAGTATTTATTGTGAAGCAGAATGTAAACAAAAACACCTAAAATAGCATAATTTGACTAATTTAATTAAGAAGTAAAGATTTCCGACGAAATATGTCCTACCGAAAAGTATTGATTACCCCGTTTTAATGAAACAACTCTACACTGAGAAAAAAATTTAGTCAACAAAAAATGTTGTTTAAATAACTAAAATTTGATCGATTTAGCAACATTTTTTGTTGTATAAATACCAGTAAAATATTTTTGTTGATTTGACAAAAATGTTTTTTCAATTCAGATCATTACAATATATTCGCATTGGAAGTACGCCTTAAACTGAAACCTTTCTGGTAAATATCATTTTAAGCAAATCGAGAACTTGTCGCATCGACACCCTACCCTGCCTATAGCTTTAGAACAAAATTTAAATCGCTTTTTGAGTTTCGAAACGGGTGAACGTCGAGCAGGTAGCATTCATTCACGAAAACTTGAAATGCGATTTTCCAAAAACAACGTTTTCGTTGTTTGCGTACAAGATATAAAAAAATCTAATGGACTGATTTTAATAAGTTTATAATAATAATAATTAGATTATATTAGATAATTATATTTTTATCTGGGTGAAATAAAAACAATTTAATTATTTTATATTACAGTCAAGACTCGTTTATTGCAAGGCTCCGAAACGAGCGAGACTCGTTTATTGCAAGATGAGAGGGGCTTTCACCAATCGGTAAGGTTGGTTTTCAGAGTAAGCAGTGGATTAGTTATCGCTCTAACCACAGTGTTGCATATGCGGCAAAGGTGGGGGTTAGGGAAACGAGTCTTGACTATAATCGTTTTCACAGTTGAAAATTGAAATTTTATCGTAAAAATCGAAATATTTTTCAAGGTGCTATAAATTTTGCAATTTTGGCTTTTTTAAAATTTTTTCGTTCATTTAGAAGGTAATAATGTAAACTTCAAAATCTCCTATGGTTTTTGCATTTTAGATTAATAGAAAGAGCGCTATCCTGTACGCAGTGTACCTACTTCGGCGAGGAGGCACCGTGGAGAGAACCATTTAAATGGTAACTTCGATTATAGACACGAAAAAATTATGTAAATCTTATGATTCTTCGGTCTTCTAAATGAGTTTATTCCCTTAATTTTAATTAAAAACTGAAATTGTTGTAGTTACAAGTACTGGGGTACAAGAAATAGAGTGATTCTAAGGTTGATAATTAGAAAAGAAATAAACATTTTTATACTGATAAAAATGAATGAAATTTCGAAAAAAAATAATGAAAAAGAAGAAGATAATGAAAAATTTTTAAACAAAAAGTTTATTCTTTGTCACATTAGGTTTAATATTTACATATTTTCTGCATTTTGTTGCTTTGCTTATGAACTAAGCTCATCAACCAAAAAATGGCAGCCAATCTCACGAGTGCTCAAATAACATTCGAGCATAAATACTTTCTGAAACTCTTTTTGTGTAGCCAATGAATTTAATCAGTATGAAAAGTGTTTTCAAAAAGCTACTCTGGCCAAAATTGCTTTGTTGCAAAGAATCGCCCATATAAAAAGGAAAAAAAAAGCTGAAGAGCTGATTGAGTTTAGATACTCGTTAGTCTAAAAGTAAACTTAATTAGTGTCTAAACCATGGAATAAAATCGTCCCAGACAATAATAAATTAAATTATTACTGTTTCTGAAACAAAAAACTCCTTCACGAATATATCATTTTGTTTTCTATAAATTCATGAAAAATTCTCTGAAAAAATGTTTTAAATTAAGACTACAAAGTAAATTGCTAAACACTGAAGCCTTTATTAAAAATTCCTAGAGAATAAACAATAAAATATAAATAAAATAACAAAGTCCAGCCCTATTGTACAAGTTTATCTTTGAAAATAATTTCAGCTTCAAAAGATTAATATAAAAATCTGGGGCAAACCCTATTTTTCTTATAAAGGAATGAATAATAGTTTTAATCCAGGTATGCAAATAGAAAAAATTCTATGAAATTGTAAAAGATGTAAACTCACGCAAAAAATACTTGAGATATTTAACAAACACGTAAAGATATGTTCTTTAGTCCACTTCTCTTAATTGTACTATATATAACGAATTCCGTTTTCAAACTATACGTATTATTTTCCTTGTAACGTTAATATGTAGAAAAGCCAGAAATCTGCTGTCCAAAAAAAGAACCTTGTAAGTAACATTTGCGATAGAGTCTATTTTTTTTAGCACGAGTAACAAAAAATAGCCTCTATGACAAATGTTACTTACTAGGTTCTTCTTTTAAACAGCAGAAGTGACTTGTCGTTGACAAAATATATAATATTAAATACTATATTGCGCAAAATCAATTACGCTGAACAACAATTAGCATCATCAAGATGAGCGTTGTTTGATCTATTTAACATTATACGATACACAGATACACGGAAGGGGTTGAGTTTCGAAACGAGATATGCCTGTGAACATTAAGTTTTTCCAGGGATTTAGAATTATTTAACTGTTAGATTATTTCTTCTTTTGACATAAAAGGTATTTAAAATCTTTTTGGTTTAAAACTTCTTAATTTCGTCAGGCATAAATGCGTAAACGCATTTCATCCAAGGATTTTTTGTAACCTTCTGTATGACTTTACCTGGAAAAAATAAGTAAACACGGTATGCTTAGCAGCAACGACAGATAAGGGAAAATTTGCGCGCGCACTGTCAAACGAAAACGTCGACTTAATTCGTCGGCTTCGTCGACCTTGAGAGACATAAATTTAACTACCATAAAATAGAAACCAATATAGTGTGTGGGACACGTACGGATTTAGTTAATCACTTGCAGCAATTGCCAGTAGTTGCTTTCTGCCCTTCTGTTTCGACTAGCCGGCGTCCCTGTCCACTTGTACTTGCATTTCCTGTTTGTTCGCTCTTTGGAAGTTTTTTAGCTGAAAAGAGAATCCATTTTTATTACGAATTGGAGAATTTAATATACGAAATGAAAATGGTACAATATTATTTAAAAGCTATTAAAATTTAAAAATTTTGCATTCAGGGCAATGCATTCAGGGATCATTAAAAATTCCGGCAATCATACATTTTTATATTTTTCCATTTTTTACTTTTGGATGAGATTCACTAAGCAAAATATCTAAACTAACTTTGAGAGAAATCACTTAAAAACGTGTATTCTAAGAAGATAATATGATACCCAGTGTACAGAAAATTAGGGATCAGAATGACTTCAAAATTTATGTGAGTTCTGAAAATTTCTATATGCTCAGCAAGCCATTAATACTACCCTGCTTAGAAAACCGTTAGAACCCAATAGAATTTTGTTAAAACATGGATTTTAATAGAACGACCTACACGGGTTGGAAACAGGTTGTACCCAACCCTAAGAAGGCTTCTAAATGGTTCAATAAATTGTGCGCCAATCAAGTTCTATATGGGTGTCAAGCAGGTTCTAAGAAGGACTTTGAAGGGTTTTATCTGGGTTTTATACGGAACCAAACATTGTTACGTTAGGCCCTTTTAGACACACAGAGCGCACTTGACCAATTTTGTCAATCTATATCCCCGCTATGACCCATTCAGACCCTGTTAGACGCCCATACTTTCGATTCAAGAGCTCCCTGATAGAACCACGTCAGACCCGTTTAGACACCCATAGTGTACTTTGACCAAATTTGTCAATCTATGTCCCCGCTTAGACCCCGCTACAGGCCTACACCTTCGATTCATGGGATCCCTGCTAGATCGACGCTAGGCCCTTTTAGACACCCAGAACGCACTTGACCACATTTGTCAATCTATGTCTTCGCTATGGTCCGTTCGGACCCTGTTAGACGCCCATACTTTCGATTCAAGAGATCTCTGATAGAATCAAGACAGACCCGTTTAGACATCCAGAGTGCACTTTGACCAAATTTGTCAATCTATGTTTCCGCTATAACCCGCTTAGACCCCGCTACACGCCTACACCTTCGATTCATGGGATCCCTGCTAGAACTACGCTAGGCCCTTTCAGACACCCAGAGCACACTTGGCCAAATTTTTCAATCTATGTCCCCGCTATAACCCGTTTAGATCCTGTTAGACGCCCATACCTTCGATTCAAGAGATCCCTGATAAAACCACGTCAGACCCGTTTAGACACCCATAGTGTACTTTGACCAAATTTGTCAATCTATGTCCCCGCTAGGGACCGTTTAGATCCTGATAGCAGTGTTCGCAGAACGTGGACGTAAACGGCCCCCACCATGGACCCTGCCAGCTCATGGCTTCTTCCTCGCTCCACTGCCATAGGTTGGTTGAATGAGGAAGACAGAATGAGCTCGAAGCATCTATGGTGGGGGCCGTTTACGTCCACATTCTGCGAACACTGCCTGATAGACTCCCACACCGATGATTCCTTAGATACCTGATACAACCACGCTGGACCAGGTTAAACACCCAAAGTGCACTTTAGAAGAATAATTTTCATATACTAATCCCGGACGGTAGCCAGGCATACCCTGTTAGGTCCCGTTTTCCGAATATTCGCAATGCTCTTAGATTTTCATAAGATGATTATACGTTAGTTAGCTTGGAAGAAGTTTCCAATTAATGTTGTTTCCATGGACAGTAAAAAAAAATAATAAAAGTTAATCAAATTCCAGACTTTAATAAAGGCCATTTGACTTACCAATAGCTAGAAATATATCGTTAACGTTCATCGCTGTCTTAGCCGATGTTTCCATAAAGAGAAGTCCATTCTCCTCTGCGTAAGCTTGAGCTTCGTCGAATTCGACTGATCGCTTATTTGCAAGATCTGCTTTATTCCCTGCTAGTGCTATTACTATACTTGGACTGGCCTGCCGTTGCAACTCTTTTACCCACGTTGTAGCTCTCACGAATGTGTCCTGTTAAGAAGAAAATTATAAGAAACTGGTACAAATATTTTTAATCATAAATATATTTGAAAAATATTTAATTTAGAAATATTCCGGGTTTATATAAAGTTTTATGAATTTTGCAAGAAATTCATCCTTTAACAAAAGAAACTCAATACGAATGATAGTGTTATCGGCTAAAATTGTTGAAATTTTATAAACAATCATCATCTGTTAACTTTAGAAAAAATTCGAAGCTTTTTTTGCTTAATGCAATATTTACGAAACAACCTAAAGAATGTGAAAGTGACAAGACTAAAAACCATTAAATTGATAAAGATTTGAATTTAGAAGTCCTGATTACTATATGACTCTTCCAAAGGAAATAAAAAATTTACACACCTGGTTTGTTATATCATATACTACAATAGCTGCTTGCGCTCCACGATAATACATGGGTGCAAGACTATGATAACGTTCTTGACCAGCTGTATCCCAAATCTCGAATTTTACAGTGGTATCGTCCAAACATACTGTTTGTGTCAGGAATGCAGCTATCGAAAAACACAAAAATTAATTATTATAAATTATTGTAAATCGTAAAATTTTTGCAGCATCGCAAAAGCATTCAAAATTGAAAGAAATACAAGTCTGGAAATATTTATTCAATTAAGTATATTATACAGGGTGGATCAAATGACATGGAACGGTGTAATATTTCAGGAGAATTGAGTTTTAGAGAGAAATTTTTATAAAAGTTGTTATAGGCTTTGGAAGTTTGAGTCTAACCATAATATGAATAAGTGTAATAAAACCTCGAATTTCCCTATTTTAAGACAATATTATACTAAACTTTCATTAAATTCTATCATTTACTCTAACGAAAAGTCTCTCATTGTAAGATCTAGTGTTTTGAGAAAATAATAAGTATCTGTAAGATATTGAAGTATGACTGAGACAGGTGGGAAGTGTGACGTGCGAGCCAGATAAGGTTTGCGAAAGTAGCAGTGTACGACAGGCAGTCGATAGCCGAAACGATATATAATAAATAATATATATAAAAATAAGCGATATATAAATAAATGTAGTGAGCCCGGTGTAATTAATATAGTTCTGTAAATAAATATTCCTTTTAACTTTGATTATTGGAGTCAAGCTTTTTTCATTTTGTATAAAATGTTGGGAATTTGGACCGAGATATATTACATATCTGTTATTTGTCGTTGATAAAAAAAATGTATTATTAATGTACTACGGTGTACCTATAGATTTTAATTGTTTCTTTTTTAAAAATTTTCAATGGTCTCAAAATTTGGTACTGGGAGGTTGAGGTGTTTGATTAGGATGATATATGGTACTCAGATGTTTTCGGGGTCGCTGATTACGAATTCGAGCTCAAAATTCAAAAGCTAAAAATGTCAGATCCGATATGGCAGGCGAAAATGTAAAAAATAATATTATTTTATGAAGTATAATCTCAAGATTATATAATGACTCTCATAAAAAAAGTAATGTTCATAAAAACTTCAAATATACTTTGCAGCCAACTTTCTCTCGAGTGAAAACTATAAATGCTAATATTTCAGATATTCATTAATGATAGGTAATAGAGATTTGAAAATTGAATTTAATGAAACTTGATTATTCAATGTAAGTGTGGAGGGACTGGAAATTCCAAAAGATTTATTTTATTTTATTTAAGATATATTGATGGCACACTTTTAATAATTCGTGATAATAAAATTGAATATATAGTTAGACTTTCCGATTCTTATCACAATAGACTCAAGTTCACATACGAAATAGAAAATAATATTCTCTTAGCTTTCTTAATATTAACCTTATTAGGACTGAAGGTCACTTGCAAACAAATTGGTACCTGAAAAAACTGATTCACTTAGATATTAAAAATTTCTTTCAAAGAATCCTTTACAACCAAAAGTTGAAGTAACTAAGAGCTTCACCGGTTGTGCTATTCTTCTTTCTGACCAAAAATATCATCAAAATAATTTTAAAATGGTCTATGAATAACACAGGCCCACAAAAGGAAAGTGGAATGAACTTTACATATGAGTATACTACCCCTATGGATTTTGAGCCGCTGAGTCCGAATCCGGTCTCAGAATTTCCCCTGGACCCCCCAGTTTTCCCTCAGCCTAGGGAAAATGCGTGAAATCTTAGAAATTCCAGTATCTGTAAAAGCAATTTTGATCTACGCACTATTAAATAAAACGATAATGTTTTCACGTATCTCGAGTCGCTTAATTCGAATCTCACTGTAGAATTTCCCTAGAGTACCTCATAATTTTACTAGCCTAGGGGAAAAAGTGTTAGGCTGAGCAAAACTTGCGATTTCTGGAAGGTTCTATTTTTGCGCAAGAAAGCTTATATATTTTCGTATTTTGAGTTCCTGAATTCATATCTGAAGTAAGTAATGTTCCACAGTACTTCAGAAATGCCCTAGCCTAGGGAAAATGTGCATAGATAAGGGAAACTTACAATTTCACGTAGCCTCTTTTTTATACGGAGAAGCTTATGTTTTCTCGTCTTTCGAGTAACTGAATTCATATCTGATATCAGACTTTTTCTACAGGACCTAGAAATTTTCCTAGTCTAAGGTAAAAAGTGTAGTACGTGAGTTTTACGGTGACCTGATTTTTACATGGAAAAGCTGACGAGCATATATCATGTGTTTAAGCATTGCGAGGGACAGAACTAAAATTTGCCCTCGATTTTTCTGTTTTGTATATCACTTTTACTTTCTAGCATGGGAATGAAAAGTTATAACTGAGAAAAGCTACAGTTCAATTTAACTTGGGCCTGTGGAAATGAATTTCAGTTTCAGAGAATTACTCCACATTCATATGTAAATATATCCATATGCAAGTTGATTCTGTGAATTTGGTATCCTCTTGAATCTTGAGCCTGTATCGCCTATGCAACCCCATTTCAACGGGAAACCATGATTGTTCTTAACAAACTGCAAAATCCTGCTGCCTTGGCAGATACTGGGACGATGACAACTGCCCCGAAAGGGCATGTATAGAATAATTCGTACTCAGATTTGTCAAGGTAACAAACCCAGCGAAGGCGCGCTGCCCTGCAGGTGGGCATTAAGGAGTAAGGATGATACCGTAGTGTATCGCCCCAAATGCGTATGCGGCGATGACGCTGAACTTCCCGCGTGCGCTCTTGCGGTCACACCACAATCACATGAACGACACCGACACCCACACACACCAGAATGAATGGGATGCTGAGTGAATGGGGCTGCGGCCGGCGCCTGGTGGATATTCCCGATAGACTAGCCAAGGGAGGAGTAGTAGCCTCTCTACCAGGGTAGGACGCGATGTCAGTGCCTCACCTCTGTGGAAGTAATATGGGTAAATGTAAGTCCCTCCGGTGCTCAACCGCGAAGGGCAAAGATCCCGTGAAACCACATGTTAAATTGGGAAAACCGCTCACGTTTCTGCTGTCTGGAGCCAATTTCGAGGTTGAAATCATGGACGTCCGGGCGCAGGAATGAAGGATTACCTGGTCAGTATTTCCTTATATCCGACGCTGCGTAGGATAAATCGCACACCGTCTAGCCTGAAGTCCGGGTCAGGTGTCGCGGCGGACCCGGCACCGCTCGCTCGATAGGGGTGACGTTAAACCTTTTGCATCATTATGGCGCGGGCCTATCCCGTAACCTTTTTCTAGCCTCATTTAAATGTGCTGATAGGATCGACCATCCGATAAGCCTCTTCTCGGTTTCGGCGCACATAACTAGGGATCTATACAGGCGGGGATAGTAGCCCTACTGCGGTAGGGCTCCCATGATGGGCGAACCGTCTTAAGAAACGACGGTATTAGATATGTATTCTAAAAAAAAATGAAGGAGATAAAGTGGTGAAGGCGCTAGATGCGCACTCACACACTCCTCCAGGGGCCTTCAGCTCCTGAAGGAGCAAAATGACAAAATGGAAAAACTAGCCAGGGCCCTCAGCGTTATCCAACAGGGTATGCTGAGGAATAACCCTGGCTTCGTTAAAGAATCGGTGAACGAGGCAACTGAGGTGTTGAACGGTATGCTCAACACCCACAAGTGCCTCCTGGAGAGCGGGGTGAAAATCCAGAAGAAAATGGAATCTCACCCCGCTATGAGGAAATTGGGGATCTTTAAGAGACCACGTTCGGCGTCTATGGGAGATACCCCAAAAAATCAGGTGATGGGGCAAAAGAGATCCGCACCCTCCCCCCCTCTGGACAAAACTCCTAAGAGGGGAAAGGGTGCCTCTTCGCCCTCTTATGCCCAGGTGGCCACGAGCCAGCCCCCAAATAAAGAAGGGGACTGGCATGTGGTCAAAAAGAAAAGAAAAGAAAAGAAAAAGAAGAAAAAAGAAAAAAAAGAAGAAAAAAAGGAAAAAGGGCGGAGGACCCGGCGCAAAAAGCGCAGAGGACCACCGCCACTCCTAAGTCGAAGCGCTCTACGCCCGCCAGGTCGGGCGAAGGACGGCCAGTCCTACGCCGACATCTTGAACGAAATGAAGGCGAAGGTCGACCCCCGGAAGGCAGGACTTGAGGTCCTGTCTATCCGGAGGACCAGGAAGGAAGAAGTCCTTCTGGTCCTCAAAAAGGGGGGAGACGTTTCGGCCTTCAGAAAGGAGCTCGACCTGGCGGTCGGGGAAAGGGCGCAAATTTCAGCCCTGGTCTCGACGAGGTCCCTCGAAATTAGGGACCTCGACGAGACCGTTGAAAAAGAGGAGGTTGTGTCTGCCCTGTGCTTGGCACTGGGCAGACCGGTTTTTGAGGGGTCCTGCAGGCTCTTCACCCGCTTTGGTGGGGTGAAGACTGCAGTGATCCGCCTGGCTGAGGCAGACGCCGCGCGTCTGCTTCAGCTAGGTAAACTGAGGATCGGGTGGGTCGCGTGCCGCATTCGCGGGCACGTGGAAGTCGCCCGCTGCTTCAGGTGCCCTGGGTACGGCCACGGGTTCCGGGGCTGCAGCAACCCCGACAGAAAAAACGTCTGTTGGAGATGCGGCGCCACGGGACACTTGGCCAGGAGTTGTAAGGCGCCACCAAGGTGCCTGACATGCATAGAGACAGGGGCGACAAAGATGTCGCCCATGAGTCAGGGAGCGGCTCCTGCCCGGTCTTCCGGGAAGAGCTTCGGAGGTTGAGAGGCAGGAATTGAAGTTCCTGCAGCTCAACCTCGGAAGGGGGAGGGATGCCCAGGACCTCCTGATGCAGACTGCCAGGGAGAGGGGGGCCGATGTGCTGCTCATTAGTGAGCAGTACAAGTGGTCCGAAAACTCTGCTTGGTATCAGGATGCATCAAGGAGGGCCGGCATCCTTGTTTGTAACCCTGATTTGGGTGTCGGGGACTTCCTGGAGACCGACGCGGGGTTCGTTTGGGTGGAGGTGGCGGGTGTGCGTGTGTACAGCTGCTACTTCTCCCCCGGCGATTCCTTCGATGTCTTTGAGACCCAGATCCTCCTCCTTGAGGAAAGCCTCAGTGAGGCCATCGGGCGATCCCTCATAGGGGGTGACTTCAACAGTAAGTCGCCCGAGTGGGGTGAGGCCCGCCTAGATAGGAGGGGAATCTTGGTTGGCGAGATGGTCGCTAGGAACGACCTGATCGTCCTGAATCAGGGCGGGGATTTCACGTTCAGACGAGGAGCTGGAGGGTCAATAATTGACCTCAAGATTGCCGCACCTCGCCTCGCTTCAAGGATAAGCGACTGGTCGGTCCTCGAGGTAATAACCTTGAGTGACCACCGGTGCATCGAATTTAGTCTAGAACAGGGGTGTCAAGCGGTGGAAAAGGGTAGGGGCGGCGAAGGAAGCTGCCTCTCCTGGAACATGAAACGACTCAGCAGGGAAAGACTTCGCGAACACCTCAAAGAAACCAGGCTCATCGATGAGCTTGGTTGGGTCTGCCTTGCTGGGTCGTATGAAGCTGCTGTGCGCTCGGTGAGGCAGAAGGTGGTCGCGGCTTGTGACTACTCGATGCCTCGCCGTAAGCGCAGGCAAGCCAAGGGTTCGATGTACTGGTGGAACGACCAGTTGGCAGCCCTACGCCGAGAATGCCTCGCAGCGCGGCGAAAATTCACCCGTTCAAAGGGGGATGCTACGCTGCACGAGGCATGGAAAGGGGCAAAAACAGCTCTGAGGCGAGGCATAAAGAAAAGCCGACTTCAATGCTGGAAAGACTTGATCGGTGAGGTCGAGAAGGATCCATGGGGTCTCGCCTTCAAAATAGTCATCAAGAGATTGGTAACTAGAAGAAAGACCCCGGGCCTGGATAATCCCGATCGAGTCAAGTACATTGTGCAAAGCTTGTTTCCACACATGGAGCCGTTCCAAAGACAGGACCGAAGTTCCTGCGTGGTCCGGCGCGAAGAACTCTTCACTCTCGAAGAACTAAAGAGAGCGGGTGGAAGGCTTAAGGCAAATACAGCGCCGGGTATCGACGGGGTGCCGAACGAGATCCTCAAAGAGGTTATCGGGGCATGCCCGGAGATCCTCCTAGAAGCCTTTAACTCCTGTCTTCGGGATGGGAGGTTCTTCGCAGATTGGAAGAAGCAGAGGTTGGTCCTGCTGAGGAAGGGCAATAAACCTCTAGGGGTTGCCTCGTCGTATAGACCAATATGCTTATTGGATACGATGGGGAAGCTTCTGGAGGAGTTGATTCTAAAACGGCTTCAGGCTCTCTTGGTCGGGGAGAACGGGCTCTCGGAAAACCAGTTCGGATTCAGGAAAGGCACCTGCCTGAAGTGGACCTCCACTGTGGACGCCATCCAAGCTGTGGTTAACATCGCCACAAATGCAAGAAAAGGAACTGGTAAGCGTAAGGGATTCTGTGCGTTGATTAGCATTGACATACGCAATGCGTTCAATACCGCGAGATGGGACATCTGCATCGAGGCGATGATGCGGAAAAAGGTTCCAGACTACCTGTTGCGAGTGATGGATGATTATCTGAGCGACAGGTGGGTGATATACGAGGGCGACAAATGGTCTCTCAAAGAAGAGATGACATGTGGCGCTCCTCAAGGGTCGCGGGTGGGTCAACTCGTTTGGAACATCATGTACGATGACTTTCTGCGCATGGACCTGCCTGCTGGAATGAGCATCGTCGGCTTCGCGGATGACGCACTTGTCGTGTGCGCCGCTGACGACGTCAGAATCCTAGAGCTGAGGATCAATGAAAGTCTGTGGCGAGCGAAGCGCTGGTTGGATAGCAGAGGCCTTAAAATGGCCCCTGAGAAAACCGAGGCTTTGCTCGTTACGGACAGGAGATCCTTCCAATATCCGAGGATCGTTCTCGGAGGGCATGAAGTCGAGTGGAAAACAAGCATTAAGTACCTGGGGGTGCAGCTGGATCGTAGGCTTAGCTTTGGCGAACACCTAAAGATCGCAGCTGCCAAAGCCATCCAATGTGGAGCGATCTTGGCCCGGCTTATGCTAAACATTGGTGGACCCAGGGAAGCGAAAAGAAGACTGGTGGCAAGCGTGTTCCATTCGAAGCTGCTTTATGCAGCTCCGGTCTGGGCCAATGCCTTGCAAAACCATGCTATCCAGAAGAAGCTGTTCTCGGCGCAGAGACTTGACGCGCTGAGAATAGTTTCGGCATATAGAACTATCTCGACGAGCGCTGTGCTGGTCCTGGCGAGCGTCCCGCCAATAGATTTATTGGCGGAGGAAAGGCAGGAAGCCTTTCAGCTTCGTAAGGAGCTTACCTGCGCCGACCTGCAGGAAATCGCTCGCGCGAAGGAGGCCATCCGCAAGGATGAAAGGCGCAGACTCGTCGAGAAATGGCAGATGAGATGGCATGGTGAGCAGATAGGGAGATGGACCTACCGCCTGATCCCGGAGCTCGCCACCTGGTTGAACAGAAAGCACGGGGAAGTCAGCATTTACATGGCGCAGGCGCTCTCGGGCCATGGGTGTTTTAACGCGTACCTGAGGCGCTTTAAGAAAAGAGACGAGGAGACGTGTTGCTACTGCGATTCCCCAGTGGATAACGCGGAGCACACACTCTTCGTCTGCGCAAAATGGGGTGTGGCTAGGGAGGTCCTCGGTCAGGCGGTGGGTTCCGAACTTACTCCTGACACGATGGTCCCCCTCATGCTCCAGTCTGAACGGTTCTGGACGCTCATCGAGTCATTCGTCACACTTGTGATGAAGACGAGAGAACTTGATGGGCGTCGAGAGCGAAACAACGGGGAGGGTCAGTAGAAATCGCATCGGGGCCTGCACCCGCGGTCCTGCGACTCGGGTAGACTTGACTGTCCGCGTCGTTCGGGGGAGGAATCTGTTTGTTTCTCCCCCGGGTGGCGCGGCCAGTCAGTTACCCTAGTGGGCGTATGGCCGCGGATGGAAGTTCCGAGCGAACGGATGACGGAAGAGTCGTACGCGACTTAATGGAACCAACCACCCGTGAAATTTAAAGCCGAAAGGCGGTTCCGCGGGTGGTGTATTGGTGTATTGGTTATGTTTGCGGTGAATTTGTTACTCAAAAATTTCAAAGGAAGATTACCAATTCAATCAAAAAACTTTACAAAGAATGTTTACATATTGAAATTGAAAATCAACAGAGTGATTGGGTACCACATGTCATATGTGGTCATTGTTATAACATGCTACGCCGCAGTACAGCAGACAAAAAAATCAGATTCACTTCACCTACGCTTTGGAGCCAACCTAAAGATAAAAAAGATTGCTATTTTTGCATGACAAAAATCGTCGGCTTTAAAAAATCGAACACACAAAAAACCAAATATGCAAATGTTTCTAGCGTAACTAAGCCGACTCTTTCTTGCAATGAACATGTCGAAAATATCAAGACTTCTGAAAATATCGAGGTTGTCGAAAAAAATGTCGTTTCAGCTCTGAAGGAAAGCGCAATCGAAACGTATTCACACGAGGAATACGCAAGCGACAGCAGTGTGAGCAACTCTGATGATAACGATGAAGATAAATTAATTCCTCCAGGCCAACAAAAGAAACCTGAGTTTTACGCTCATGAATTATTGAATGACCTCATCAGAGATTTAAGGTTACCCAAAAATGCTGCTGAACATTTAGCTTCAGATTTGAAAAAAAGAAACTTGGTAATGAAAGGAACTCAATCTACTGTTTATCGAACCAGAGAAAAAGCGTTTTTGAATTTCTTTTCTCGAGAATCTGATTTGGTTTATTGTTCAGATGTTAATGAATTAATGAATGAACTGAAACCGAATGTTTATAAAGATGGGGAGTGGAGGCTTTTCATTGATTTCTCTCAGCGCAGTCTTAAAGCAGTGTTGATCCACAATTCTAACAAATTCGCTTCCATACCATTAGCACACTCTATCATATTGAAGGAAAGCTATGTGAATGTGGAGAAAGTGTTAAGTGTGATTGAGTACTCGGATCATAACTGGATGATATGTGGAGATCTCAAAATTGTAACAATGTAATTGTAACATTGTTAAATGATGACAAGTTTACTGACAGTATGAATGATAGGGAGAAAGCTGCTTGGATCAGTTTCAAGGAAGTTGTCGAAAATTTTTTGAGTAACTTTAAAAGCGACAACTATAAGAAAATAGTGAAAAACATATTGCAAAATTTTCAAGAACAAGGTTGCCTCATGAGCATAAAATTACACTTCCTTGATTCCCATTTCGAATACTTCCCTGAAAATCTTGGTGATTACAATGAGGAACAAGGAGAACGTTTTCACCAAGATATCAAAGAAATGGAGCGACATTATCAGGGACGATGAGATGAACATATGATGGCAGATTTTTGCTGGTTGTTGAAGAGGGATGTGGCAGGTGAAAGCAAAAAAAGAAAGAGGAATCCACTCCGTCGAACGTTTGACGATAAAAGAACAAGGAAAAGACGAATAAACTAATATCATGGAATTTTTCGTAGGCTAGGGCAATTGTTAGGAGCAGGACAAAAATTCTGATGACAGAAATGAACACGGCAACTCAGAAGACGGAAAGATATCAGCTTTCCCGTACGAAAAAGGCCTGCATGAAACTTTGATTTTTGCACAATTTTCTACGTTTTTTCCTCGGCTAGGGAAATTCTGAAGTACTGTGGAACATTACTCACGTCAGATATGAATTCAGGAACTCAGAATACGAAAATATATAAACTTTCTTGCGCAAAATAGAACCTTCCAGAAATCGCAAGTTTTGCTCAGCCTAACACTTTTTCTCCTAGGCTAGTGGAATTCTGAGGTACTCTAGGGAAATTCTACAGTGAGATTCGAACTAAGTGACTCAAGATACGTGAAGAAATTATCGTTTTATTTAATATTGCGTAGATCAAAATTGCTTTCACAGATACTGAAATTTCTAAGATTTTTTTTGTGGGCCTGTGTTATTGGTAATGAATAATTATCCTTCAGAATTTATTGCCAAATACATTTATAGAAAAAGAGTAGAAATTCGTAATAAAAACAATAACAATTACAATTTTAATAAAGATATTGAACTTATTAATAGACGTGTTATATCGATTCTTTATTATGGAGACTTTTTTGAAAGCATAAAAAGACTTTTTAAAGATATTCACGGAAAAAAATTTGGCACAGATGCTGTCCCTAGCGGTAGAGCTGTTGTGTTTACCAGAGGAGAGTTGTGCGACTATGCATTTGGGTAAGCAGAGCACCAGAGGTAGTGCAGCATCTAAACCAAATTTTTTTCCGTGTTGATGTTAGAATAATATTTCGTAGTGAGTCAAGATTGAATACGTTTATTGAAACGGGTAAAGATCCTTTAGATTGTCTTAACAGGAAGAATGTCATATATCTGTTTTCTTGCATCTGTGGAAAATGTTATATAGGTCAAACGAAACGTCCATTGAGAATTAGAAGAAAGGAACATATTGACAATTTTAAAGTTAATGAGAAATATCCCAATGTAATTTGTAAACACTTAAAGGATAATGATACTACAGTTCATTCTTTTCAATGAGAAAAAGTAAAGAATTACATCAAGAAAGTAATTTTTAAAAAAGAATCTTTGCTGAGATGGTTTTTATAAAAAAAGAAGGTAATAATAGCTTGAACAAAATTACAGATGTAGAAAAATTGAACAGTGCTTACAACTTTTTACTTGAATATTTTTGATTGTTAATATCGTAATATTTTTGATATATTATTTAGATGTTTATTTCAAAAATTTTCTTGTAGATTTTACTGTTATTCGATCGGAATATTGTAGAAACCAAATAATAAATTTATGGCCCTGACAACTAGAGGTTATGTAATTTAATAACATTATTTCACAAAGTTGTAATTTAACTTGAGAGCGGAGAGTTGCTCACGCCCTCATACACTGAGAAAAAAATGCTATTGAATCAAAAGCATTTCTTTCCAAAAGCATGTATACTATTAATTCATAAAAATATACTACAAGAACCAATAAATATGTTACTAATTCTACGGCATATTGATTTGGATCCATGATATACATGCTTTTGGAAAGAAATACTTTTGATTCAATAGCATTTTTTCTCAGTGTATCCTTAAGGTGATGATTTATTTGAAAAATTTTTGTAAATCATTTTCGTAAGTATTGTTTTAATATTTATTGACCTTCAAGTATGTTTTTAAAAAAGTGACTTATTACTAATTTATAACATTGGTCTAGTTAAGGAAGATGACAAGCATTATTGTATTATTCTTCACATAAGGTATTTAATTTTTATATTGTAAATTCTTCTTAATGATTGTGATAATTTTGGTTGTATAATTTAATATTTTTTGTCCGACAGCGGAGCGAAACCAAGCGAATTCATGCCTGTAAAGCGGGGAGGATCGAAAACGTTCGAGTCACGACGAACGATGTCGTGGCACATATGACTGAATTTATAAACTATCAAACATAACAATTAACCAATTTTATAATAATTTTTTTAGCTCACTTTACCTCACAAAAATGACAGATAACATATAGCAAACAACAGAACACCAGTTACTTCAAACCCGCTTTGTATATTTTTAAACGCGAAAACTCGCTTTCGCTCCACTGCCGGACAAAATAGTATTTGAACCTCGAACAAAAACGGGCGTTTGTGCCTTGTATAAAGTTGGAAACCCCTCGGCTTCGCTTCGGGGCTCAACTTTTTACGCGGCGCACAAAAGCCCGCTTTCGCTCTCGGTGCACAATATACTATTATGTGACTCCGGCGCATTTACGCGTTTTTATGCTACAGTTGAGAGTAGCGTAATGTTGTGCATTACGATACAGAGGAGCATAGTGTAAAAATTGAACTGCGCATGCGCCTATTACGATACAGCGAAGCATGATGTTAAAATTGAACTGTGCATGCGTCTATTCCAATACGGTGACAGGTTGCGACATATAGAACTGCGAACGTGATACCAATTAAACGACTCAAATCGGAAATGATTGTCAATACATCGACGTTATTTGTAACATTCATTGTACAATGATAAATACAATATAATGATGTTTAACGTTATAACAATCTAACCTACAAATCGTCCTCTCCGAACCTCTCATGTATTGACTGCGTCTCGTGTCAATTGCGTAATTTTCTATAACCGAAGATTCGATTGGAAGATTCTGCGTATACTAGATTGGATTCGAATGTACGCAGAAAAACTCGTAAATGCGCCGAAGTCACATAAAATAGTATATGCGCCAATGCACAAAATTCGGGTAATTATGAGACTTGCTTAAAATGCTTGCAGGACTGATCTCGCCTCGGGTTTGCCTCGACTACGCCTTGGTTTCGATCTCCTACGAGCATTGTCGCTCGTCGCGTAATAAGCCTCATTATGCGTCTCGGCGCATAATATACTAATAATTCATGTATTTATTATTACATTTAGAACTAATCCTGAAGATGCTAGCGGAGGGATAGCGAAACGTCGATTTCAATAAAAATAAACATGGTCCGATGGATTCGTATACAGATTTTCTTGTGTAAATTTTTCTATCATTACTTAACTCGGACGCTCAATATTCTATTGTTTTTTTAACAATTCTTGATGTTTTTTTGATTTTTTCTTATACACTAAATTGGAAAATAAGTGTTTCGCAGTACATAGGTAAGATGTAAACTTTATTATCATTATTAAGCTAAATATTTCAACCTTTCTGAGTCACTCCGGAATTTAAAGAAGCACCCCTTTTGATTGGTCAGCTTATTCAAGTTTCAAATTTCTCGCAGCCACAGTGGCACCCTCAGACACTTTTGACACGAAATTGACCTACTTTAATTTACTTTCGCCATTTCAGGCATATATATGAACTAAAAATGAAGAAAAGTCTATTTTTAGGTATATTTTCAATTCTAGAGGCGGTTTTTGGGGTATTATTTCAGTTAGGGAAAGCTTTTTTTAGACATGTTTTGAAAATAATTTCTATCTCGCTTCAAAATACATATATGATCTGAAAATGAAAAAAAAATATTTTTATTGGTTTATTGCCACTTATGGAAGTGGTTTTTGATGTAGTATTAGGGTTAAGGATCGTTTTTTTGCAGCCCTTTTTTTACAAATCAATGGTCCCGAGCGACTTTGACTTAACTTGAAAACAAGTGAACAAACTGTCCTAACTGAAAATCTCCGTTCCATTTTGACTCAACTGAAAATGTCAATTCCACTTTGACTTAACTGAAATGACTCGTGATATTTTGTTGTAACTGTTTTTTGTGGTTTTTTGAAATTTGTGAAAAAAATGAAAATAAGGCATAGATCTATCCTATATGAGAGTGTAAAGAAGCAAATTTCGATTTTTCATTCAGAAAAGGGCATGTTCCCTTTTATTGTAACTGCAAATTATTATATTTGTTCCATTCTACTTTGCCTTAACTCGATCGACGTAGAATGTTTTTATCTTGTTTACAAAAACAAGACAATAAGTGGATTTTGACAGACATTTTTTTTAAGCTTCGAAATGGAGGTAATCGAAGAAAGTGATTTTATTCCAAATATTTCCAAAGGTACGTATAAATTCGTATTATAATATAATATAATATAAATTAATTATAATATAAATCGGAAATGATTGTCAATACATCGACGTTATTTGTAACATTCATTGTACAATGATAAATACAATATAATGATGTTTAACGTTATAAAAATCTAACCCACAAATCGTCCTCTCCGAACCTCTCATGTATTGACTGCGTCTCGTGTCAATTGCGTAATTTTCTATAACCGAAGATTCGATTGGAAGATTCTGCGTATACTAGATTGGATTCGAATGTACGCAGAAAAACTCGTAAATGCGCCGAAGTCACATAAAATAGTACTTTCAACAAGACTTATCTGAAATATCCGTACAATTCTTTTTTGAATAAAGTTTAAAATCTATACTGAAATTTACATTAATTATAACTTTTAAAAATGTTTCATTGTAATGTTGCATCACAAAGTAACTTTTTGGTATTTGTTTTTAATTTTTTTTTTGCACTCAAATACACATGAATATTCTAGTTTGACATTATAATCTATTTATCTTTCGTACTGATTACAACATGAAAAATTATAAAATAATTTTGGGTGAGTAACGAAAAAAAAATTCAATTTTCAAGAATTTTTGTTTTAAATTTAAATGACGGATTGACAATCGATTTTTAATATAATTTGCAAAAAAAACACCGAAAAATTACTTTGTTTACTTAAAAATTCATAACTTTATCAATTTTTAGAATTGGAAGCTAAAATTTTAGTTACATATTGTTAAAATATAGTACTTTGAATGAAAAAATAGTAGAATAGCAACACAAACTCGATTTTCGGGCATTAAGCGGGAGAGTTTCCAAAAGTTTGAGGCCTTTCCACGAAAGACCCCAGTGTGGCAGCTACGGGGAAAGTATATAGCAACTACCCTCACTGCTCGTGGACGGTATATAAGGAGAGCTGGAAGCACAGCTTCACACAGAAGCGTCGCTTTCAATAGGTAGCAGTTCGACTGTGGCGGCCATCCGGGTCACACCGGAGCGTCGCTCTGGACGGAGGGCAAGGAGACGCCTCTCCTGTTGAGTGCTCCCAGAGGAAGGTATCTCCAACACCGAAAGCCCTCATACATGGTAGAGCCGGACCGAGGGTCGACGAATGGATGCCTCCATGATTGGTCCTCGGCGAAAAGCAGAGCTCAGGGCCGGTCAACCTCTAATGGATAAAGTGTCCACGTAACTTAGTTTATGTTTATGTCCAGTTTCTACATTTTTTCGAACAAAATATGTAACAAACTTTTTTTTTCATTTGGAAAATGGTAGAGAAGATCAAAATGGACGTAGATAGACTACTTTTGGTTACGAAATTGAAAAAAATTTCAATTTTAGCAATAGATATCGAAAGTTTTTTATCATTAAAACCAAAAATATTCTATTCACATCCGTTATCATTTCCTCTACTATTTTCCAAATTTTGAAAAGAAAATATTATGAACTTTAGCCACAAACATGTAGAAATCTAAAATCAATCAAATTTGCTTAGTATCATATGCTTTTAAAGTTCGCAGTTCGTTGCATAGGAAAATTTGCTGTGTATCTTCTGGAAATAAATATACAAATTAAAGATATATCTGATTTTTACTTATTACGACAAAACCAAGATTTAATGTGAAATTGTGAAAATATAACTCAAGAGTGAGAATTTAATATCAACTTCTCACTCTCGAATTACATTTCCACAATTTTCCATTAAATCTTCAATTCCCTTCTAATTATATTCTCTACAAGATATTTAAAGAACCTACGTATAGAAATGGGCGACCTTAAAAAAAAAGAATCGATTCTGAAATTATTGATTCGACTTTATCGATTAATTGGTTAAAAAGATCGATACCTTTATCTGAAAATTTTAAATTTCTGTAAAAAAATCTTTTTTAAAATGTTTTATAAGATTTGGAGATATAATTGTTATTTGTATATTTTTTGAATTTAAATTATTAAAATAAAAAAGTGTTTATATCATTAAAAAAGGAAATTAGGCTTTTAAAAACAAACTATATTTGCTAATCAGGAACGTTTTTTATTTTTTTAAATTGTACAATTTCTAAAGCAATGCGTGTTATTAATGATAAAGTTTCTGACATAAATATGAAGTATTACTATAAAGTTCATAATATTAATATATTTTGTACTTTGGATGTCACTTAGAGAATTATTTATGATAAAATTTCTGACATAAATATGAAGTATTACTATAAAGTTTATAATATTAATATACTTTGTATATCACATTAAGGATATTCTCGTGGTCGACCCCTTGATCTCACTTTCAAACTAAAGAACAGTTCATAGGAACAGGAAAAAAAGAAAGGAGAATCGTTCGTAAAGATCGAAAAAAATATCGATCCAAGCGATTAATCGAAAATACAAAAGATCGATCTCCATAGAATCGAATCGAGATCGCCCATCCCTACCAACGTATGCATGTATGTGCACTGACACGTGCACATATAATGATAGTTCATATGCACATTTGTACGCAGCGCTAGTTGCTAATCGTCCACCATCTGTGCATCAGGTTTGCACGGCCTGGCAGAGTTCGACATCAGATGCCCCTGATCGAGCTCTATCCGGATGGCCGTTGGATTTACTGACCTGGTGTTATCACCAGCTTGCCTTTTAACCAAATGCGATGCCTTTTGGCCATAGGACAAGGAGGCGGTGTGTGACGTTAGGTACAACTGATCACACTCCGCCCTGGTTCTCCCCAGGGCGTCCAGACCCAGCCGTCTCACCAGACCGACCGACTCATCAGTTCCCTCGGCCTCCTGAATACCACCATGACCGAGGCTAAGAGGGTGGGGCGCTAACTCACATACCGCTGAGCGCGCATCTCCCTAGATATTAAAAAGACCCTTGAAGAACTGACGAAACGTGTCGTAACCATAGAGATATTATAGATAGAGGAGACAAGCCAGCCTGAAACCTGTCAGCTCGGGCGAGAGAGTGAATTGTGGGTTAGGCTGTCTCGCTAACGCGGTACGCGTGGACAATGACAGAATAACCTCCCATCATCTCTCTCTTTCGCTCTTAGCGAGTCTGCAGACTGACGTTGCCACTTACAGAGCAGCCTATGGCTAGTCTCCTCTATCTATAATATCTCTATGGTCGTAACGCGTCTCATCCCCAAAACATCAATTAAAATGGTGCGAACGAATACGTGAGACATTGACAGATTCTGAGTCATCTCTCTTGAGAGGTTAGGGTCAATTAGAAATTTTAAAAAATTGACCAAAAATATACCCACAAAGCAACGAATTGTAATTTTTTAATAAAAAAGAGAACTGAATTTATTAAAAAAACAGGTTATCCAAAACTCCAAAATCGAAGATACTTTTTTGAAAAGCAACCCGAAGATACTCTTTACGAAAGCAGACAAAAGTAACACGACTGTAGCCAGGAACGAAACCAAATATATTACATTTGGTCATGACAGAAAAGCGTTATGCAGACATTGAAGACATTTAAAGGTCAACGACCGCCATCCTGAACATCATTTCTACTGATGAAATAAATATGTCTTTCAATTCGCTTCTCGACTGTACAAAGCAGTATTTTGAGTTCGAAGGGGACTATTTTAAATTAAATAAATCAACTTTCTCAAAAAAAATTTTAAGCTTGTCTGTTAACGTTTGCGACAGACCTTGTATATGGGGCGTTCAAGGCCAATTCGACCTCGATTGTGCCTTGATGTCTTCGATTTGCTTCAAATTTTGAGGGTCGATAGGGTAACATAAGAAACGAACAAATCTAAATTTTCAGCTTTTTTAAATGCATTTTTTCCATTTTTTGACAATCTGGAAGAATTCACAATTGTAGCCTTAAGTTTTGCGAAAGTTTTGGGTATTAAATTAAGGGGTGCACTCTAAAATTATCGAAGTTATGAATTTTGTTGTAAAGTCGTGCGCTTTAAATCACTATCTCCGGTCAACAGATATACACGAAAGGCGTATATATACGCCCTGACAAGCCAATGTGCGAATAACGCGCCGTCCCTGTTGAATGATTACTCCGAGATCGCACCACAGTCAAAGGGTTAACCCCTTTACTGTGCAGACCGAAAATCGCAAAGTGGGCCCAAAATGTGCGGGACGTTCTACTGGATGGATTTAATTGAAAATTGGTACTAAGGGGTTATTTTGGTCGCTGAATGCGAATTCGGGGTCAAAATTCAAAATGGCTAATCCAATATGGTGACCAAACATTTTGAAAAATCCAATGAGTTGGCGGATTTGGATAAAAATTGGTACTAGAGGGTTATTTGGGTCTCTAAATATCCGCCATATTGGATCTTTATCTCCCATCTCAAATTCGTATTCAGCGATCCAAATAATCCTTTAGTACAAATTTTCATCCAAATCCGCCAACTCATTGGATTTTCCAAAATTTATGGTCACCATATTGGATCAGCCATTTCGAAATTTAGAATTTTGACCTCGAATTCATATTCAGCGACCCAAATAACCCCTTAGTACCACTTTTCAATGAAATCCGTCAATTCATCAGGAACATTCATGACGTGTATACACATCATCCGCAGTGAAGGGGTTAAAACAAAATTTGCAGTTCTTAACAGGATAAAATATTTTTCCAATTGAGCACCACAACGGTATAAAAATAAGAAAAGTTTTATTAACTTATCATGTATTAAATGATAAAAATATGAAGAATATTTTTTTTCGTTTAAAACTGAGTCACCATTTTAATAAATATTTTTCTAAAGTTTTGAGGACACTCTAATAGAATATATATTTTTTTCAGTTTCAGATTTCATAGAATTATTACTAATTAATATAATTACTAATATTACACCAAATTTTCATACATTATATCAATATATCTTATAACAGACGGCATTAATTTTTATTCAACTATCTGTTGTATCATCTAATCTAAAACTAGTTCTCTAAACTTCATGAGGTCCAAAATTATATCAGTCAAATCGAAGACTTTAAAAACTATTTTTCTCCGTGTAATAGTAGCATAAGTCTATTACTAAAAACGCATGCAAGGCAGCTGTGCGCTAACAGTCACGAATTTCTCTCCGTGTATTTTAACACATGAAATGAAAATGTCAAGAGAGTCGTCCGTAGCCGCTTGACGGCGCCGGTTGTACACTAGACCTGGAAGAGCAATGAATGCATTGAAAAAATTTTAATATTGGAGTTTCTTTATTGATATATTGGTTTTATCGCGTTTTATTCACTAAAATATTGGTTGTGAGCATTTAAAAGTAAGCAGGAGTAATATAAGCTTCAAAAATGGTGAAGTGTATAGCTCTTGGATGCAAAACCGGGTATAAAAGCAACGTTCGAGACAAAAATTTTGGATTCTTCACAGTACCCTATGCTTCAAATTCTATAAAATTGTGAAAAAACGCTGTTTTATGAGAAAATATACAGTGTGTTGTTTTAACTACATGAGATCTTTCAAAAGGGATAAGTTTTGAATGATGTTTGTTGAAGTAATATTTCTTTGATATTTGTGTTCAGTAAGGTTTGCCATTTAAACACGAATCGTCCAACACTTGAATAACCTTTCCAGCCAATTGTCGCATCTTTGCTCGCTTTGGTGCATTGTTAGAAAACGCGGCTCATTTCAACCACTGGCCCAATTAATATGCCTGCGGCCTCAGCTATCTCACGCACTTTCACTTTTGGATCATCTAATATGTCATGGATTATTTTGATGATTTCTGGAGTGGTAATGTCTATTGGCCTTCCCGATCGTTCAGCATAATTTGTGCTAGTACGGCCTCGTTTAAATTCATCAATCAACTTCTCAATCATTGGCCTCGATGGAGAAGATTCCCTATCAAATTTATCATGCCACTGTTTCGTCTGCACGGTGTTTTTTCCTATTGTGAAACAGTGTACTTGTTGTAATTTTACGGGTTTTCCTGTTTCGCATTGAGGTTAACATGTCTCTCTGTACTTCTATCCTCCAAATTAAACACGAACAGCTGATTTCCCAATATTCAACTGCAGTAATGAAATCATATGTTAAAAAACAATCTAATTTATTGAAATTACAAGTTCAATCTCGTCACATTTCAAAAAGAGTGTACAGGTGTTTCGTGAAATATTAGCCGAATACTATCGAGACTTCTGGATTGTTAGAGTATATATATGATTGTGCCAACGGAAGTAGGACTATTGGATGCTGCTCACATACTACAGCAATAGTACACTACCTGGCCCATGCAAGGTACTTGTCAAAGATTTTGAAGACAGATGAAATTCTCAGCAAAATGTTTCAGCAGGATAGCATGATGCCTGTAATTGAGGACGACAGTGACGAAGATTGAATAGGTTTACAAAGAACTTCATTCATGAAAGGAGAAAGGACTTACGATGATTAAGCACCCCGGTTCGTGAGAGACAAGGGGACTCACGTTCAATCGAGCACCCCTGTCCGTAAGAGGTGGTGACTCACGATAATCAAGCACCCCATGAAAGGGGTCTAAAATCGTACTGTAACCTCCACGTGGTGGGTTCTGGGAATTACTATTATTGTAGGCTAACTGCAGGCATTCAGATAAACAAGGGGACTATTTTAGTACATTTATCATTCGGAAGCACCCAAAGTTATTGATTGATGATAGCCGTTGCAGAACATACCCACTTCACGATATATAGCACCGAGTATATACAATGTTTAACTTTGGGTATTGTTCGATGGGCTAATGATTAAAGATAAAAATGGGATCTGTAAAATGCAAATTTCACGTAAATTGAAATCACAATAAACAATACAGTAAACCAACAACCGGTACCTGCTATGGAACGCCACTTTTACGGCTTGTCCTACCGTTCCATAACTCATGTCCCCATTTTGGAACAAATTGAGAAATAATGCGTTTGTTGTTTTTAAAGAATAAAAAAACGTCTAAACATTTAAAAAACATCAGTAGGTTATACTTTATACATAACAATATAATAATTTTAGTCTTTTACTTAATAAATCATTAACAAAAATGTACATTGTGAGCATATCACGCATCTACAGATTTAGTAATACTGATTTTACACAGTCTGAATAATTTATAATTTTTCAGATTTGATTTGTTTCTAGATCTCATTAATCTTTTCTTTTATTTTAAGCATGTACTTCTTTCTCTCTTATTCCAATTTCTTTTTATTTTCTTGTAATAATTGTTTCTGGACTTTTGTTTCTTCCTTTGTTTTCTGTTTTTTTTTTCATCTGAAGTTTCCACCACTCTTCTGAGGTTCCTACAGAAGGTTGTTTGGGCTTCTTAGTAACAGCTAATTTAGCTTTCTTCTTTTTAGATAAGTATTCAGGAGGTAAGGTAAAAGCATTGGCAAAATCCCTCTTATGATCACTGGTATAGCCTGCAAAATGTACAGAGATTATGTTACATGATTGATGAAATTTTCATTTGTACACAATGTGTTGAACGACAAATCAATTTGTATGACTCACCGGATTCTACAGAAGAAATACTAGTATTCTCTTGATTTTCTTGAAGGTAACTTGATTCTTTATTCATTTTTTTACAAATCTTTTGTGCATTTTCTTGTGAAGCATTTTTATTTTGAGGACTAAAAGTTTTCTCAAAATCATCATCTTTGTTTGTAACTCGAGAACTGGTAGACTTTTGCACTTGACCATTTGATACTGTGCGAATCACTTGAAAATCATTAAGCTCATATATGCTATTTGCACTTTCATGAATGATTTCTAAAAAATGATAGATGATTAAAAATAAGTAAGATATAAAAATCGTCATCAATAATTTTTTACATAAATTTGTGCAAACCTTTTTAACAGATTTCATAAACTACATTTTCGGATGTTAAATCTTCGAAATTATCAAGTGAAGAGGTGTCATTTGGTTCACAAATATTATGTGATACGCATACATGCTTGTCGATATGCTCATTTGCGTTAAAATTTGTTTCTAAAATTATACTCTTTGAGCTATTTTGATTGAAAAGTACATTAAATTTATTTTGTTCAATATTATCTAATTCTATAAGTATTTCACTGCTTGATACATTCGAAACTCTTTCATTCAAAGATTCAATAGGCGTACTTGCAGACACATTATTAGGTACTACAATAACACGGTGATTATTGATACATTCAACATTCTTAATTATAGGATGCGGTGTCATTCTGACGTCTAAGAGTAGAAAATAAAATACATGATTTATTAAAACAGCTTATTGCAATAACAGTTATATAGTAAATAATAAATTGTAAATAATAAAAATAAGTTATGTCTAGGGTCAGCAGATGCTTTTTCTTGTCTTCAACTTCGTGATCTAAATCTGCTTTCTGGACCGATTCATCTTTCTTCATTTTTTTACTTTTCTTATGCAGTATATTGCAGTCTATTGCTTCAGGATCAAAAAGTACTAAACGAGCGGCTTCAAAGCCATTTTGAATGGTTTTATACTCATTGACATATGATTTCAAGGTTTGAAATAGCCCAGCTGGAACATGTTCCTTCTTCAATCTTGAAATATTATTTCCAGCTTTATGCTTTATAACTGTTGATGGACACATTTCTTTGAATGGTCGAAAGAACGTAATGTCTAAAGGCTGCATGATGTGTGTTGCGTTTGGGAACAGAGCAATCAGCTTTATTTGCTTTTCTCTACAAAATTTAACTAATAGTATGGTGACGTGAGAGATAATAACTATAAATTCTATCTCACTCTTCTGAAACCCAGGATAAAATACGTTTGCTATGTATTCGTAAAACGTCTCTGTTGTCATCCAACCATTCTTGGAATTACCAATACCCCAACCAGCTGGAAAATTTTTTAGAATACTAGCTGGCACACTGTCTGCGTACTTTAACATTAGCACGGGAGGAGCTCTAGTCCCATTAGCGCTATTCATAAACAGTGCAGTTAAACTTTCTTTTTCGCACCCATCCACAACTATATAGACTGATGTGGCTCCTTTCTCGGTCAACACTTTCTCTGATTTTGGAATAAGCTGTACGTTTGTATCGTCACAGTTAAAAACTCTTAAGGGTTGCAATTTATCTAAGCCTTTTAACCCTTTCGCTACTACAGTTGACTATAGTCACCCAGCACAAAACGACTAAAAAATAAAGCTAAAATTTAAGACAAGTGTTGTCGATCCACTTTCCTCTGTTCGCAAACAATTGATACTGTTCAATATTATGTTATAATTATAGTTACCATATTGTTGTATAACATAAAAATATTAATTGTATGGTTGAATTAAAAATACGTTCATGGAAAAATTATGAACACAAATCATTTTGTTTCTAAAAGTAATGTCATTAAAGTTATTTTCGATGCAAAAGTCTTGGCCTCGAATGCTGAAGATTGCGCGCGCGTTTATGTTCCTACTTTCGGCACGCCGCGCCGTTCCACACGAGGGACTACGCGGGGAGGCCCGCGGTAGCGAAAGGGTTAACTGCAAGTATACTTGAATTTTAGAAAACCATCCTCTTAGATCGTCTTCGGTTACAGAAGCACGGGCCATAGGGAGATTTTGTGGTGTCCTAATATTTATTTGAGGATGACGTACAAGGAACTTCTCATACTAGTGACGCCCAGATTTCTTTTCAGTAAATGGAGTCTTGGGGATTTTATCTCCAAGATAAAGTATATATTTCTGCACACTGTCCAGCAATTGAACTTTAGTGACTGGATATCCTTTTTAATCTCGATACGAAATCCAGTTTACAATATTATTTTCTACTTTAGCTGCCAAAACCGAAGGAGGGCCAGTCTTGGAATTTTTTTTTCAGGATATTATATCTATTTATACTTCAATTTATAGGTTAGGATTTTATTTTTGGTTCGAAATTGTATTTATACGTACATATTTACACTTACACAATAGGTTAACAACACTATAAATCTGGATGAATTGCTGCAAACTTTTTGGCGTTTATAAAAGTATAAAAAACTTGTTAAAATTACATTTTAAGTATGTGCACGAAACGTGATATATACAACGGTGCAAGAGGTCAAAGGAAGTCCGCGCGTTTGGAACGACGATTTGGACTGTTCCATAAATCCGGACTATGGCGATTTTTGCACACCAGATATGAAATAGCAATATATTTAATAAAAAACTTAATTATTGCAAAAAAATCACTTAATGAATTTATTCTATTAATCAAAAGCAATATATTATTCAATTATTGTATTATAAGAACATTTGAATATAAAAATATAGTCAGCAAATCAAATCGTAAAGAATCAGCTCCTTAAGAAAAAACAAGCCCACACAATTATATATTTTTTGCTAATCATTATTGCTGTGTATCAATACATATACTTATGTATTTTATATAATAATACTTTGTAATATCGATAATATTTTTATAATTCTTATACGTAGCATTATAATGTTCCATTTTGTTATATTTCCAACCGTTTCAAGATGGGGACACATTATACATTTTTTTTCTTTTTTGGTGAGGTGAGAAATGGCGGAATATTTTATAAAAATAAAAATAAAATAAAGTTCTGAAGAAGTGGAAAAATCCTACTAGGCTCCATGCACACACACTTAGATTGGTTTTCTGCAGTTTTGAATAGCTCTAGTGATATCCACAAGATTAACACCTTCAAAAAATAGGGGACGAAATTACAAAAACCACCCCTATCAAATAAAGTCGTGAAAAAGTTAAAAAATTCTATTTGGCTCCATGCACACACACTTATATTGGAATTTCCTGTCGTTTTAAATAGATTTAGTGGTACCAGAAAGATTAACACCTTCAAAAAATAGGGGACGAAATTACAAAAACCACCCCTATCAAATAAATACCTAAATTATAATTGAATATCATTGTTATAAAATAATAATTTATGTTTTTGTTTTATTTATATTTACTTATTTAGTATTCTGAGCTTTGATATTATTACAACATTGTTCACTTTTTTTATTAAGATTATTGCAGTTCGGATTATTCATCATTGATCATTTAAGAATTTTTGCAGCGATACGATTATTCATTATTTCACTAACTATTGAGATGTCTGCCCCGGCGAGCCTTGAACCACGAAGTAAAGTGTGATCAAATTGGAGGTACTTTTTCCAATAGGGTTTTATTGACATGTCACGCGTGACTACTGTCAAACTAAATACACAATTTTATTCAGTCTTTATTGACATTTCATCATGGAAAGACTTACGCCTCAACAACGTTTACAAATCGTACAATTATATTACGAAAATGGACGCTCTGTGAAAAGTGTTTATCGCGCGCTCAGGCCAATTTATGGTGTACATAAGCGTCCTACCGATCGCACCATTCGGCATACCATAGGCAAACTCGAGAATAATTTGTAACGAACCGTACGTGCATACTACGCCACCGCGCCTCTACCGCGGCATTCGTGAGGGTACTCCCACCACCGCTACTCACGTGAGTACCCCCACCGCCCGCCGAGCCGCGCGCACAGCTACCCCCACCCTTCGCGAACGATATATAAGGAGGGACGGAACACAGAGACGGGGAGTTCGGCTGGAGCGACGATCCGGGTCACACCGGAGCGGCACTCTAGACGGACGGCATGGAGGTGCCTCTCCTGATGGGTTCCCCCATAGGAGGGTATCTCCGACCCCGACCGCGACACCTGGTGAAGCCAGACCGGGCGTCATGGTTGACTCCCGGTGGGAGCTGACACCCAGCGTCAGGCCCCCCTGACTGGGTGTTGCTCCAGGCGAAGCCAGGTGGTTACCGGCCGACGCAGGACACCGAAACCTCCCCGACACCGGTCCTCCTGGACCGGCCACATCGAGCGTCGATCGATGGGTTCCCCCATGGTCGACTCTCGGTGAGAGCCGGCACCCAGCGTCAGGTTCCCCTGACTGGGTGCTGCTCAGGCTGGCCAGGTTGACACCCACCGTTCACCCGAAGATGCCGCGTCGAACACCGACCGATGGGTTCCCCCATGGCCGGTTTTCGACATGTGGGAGGGCTCAGCGTCAGGTTCCCTTGAGTGACCCTCGCACAGACATCTCCGGGCGAGACCCTACGACACCGGTTTTCCTGGTTCAGCCACATCGACCGTTGACCGATTGGTTCCCCCATGGTCAGACCTCGGTGGGAGCTGGCACCCAGCGTCAGGTTCCCCTGACTGGGTGCTGCTCAGGCTGCATCAGGACAACACAGACGATACTGCAACCGTACCTCACCGAACCTAACCGTTCCAACCGTACCAAACCGAACCTAACCGTTTCCCACCGTACCCATCCGTACCCAACCGAACCGCACCCACCAAACCGGCGAACCAGCTCGTCGCCTGACGAATGGCTGAAGCCATTGGCCATGGGACGAGGGGGCGGTGCGTGACATCAGGCACGCCTGATTCACGCCTCAACCGGTTCTCACCAGGGCAACGTGAACCTAACCTTCTCACCGGACGAATACACCGACCGACCGACACACCAGTACCCTCTTGATCCCTCGGGCCTCTGGATCCTGCCATGGCCGAGGCCCCGCCCAGGATCGGGTCCCGTCAAATACCGGTGACTGGGCCCAACCTGGGGAATTACCGACCGACCAACCCACCAGTACCCTCGGCCCTCTGGATACCGTCGTGGCCGAGGCACCGAGGGTGGGGCGCCAACGCCCTCCCTAAAACGGCCGAGACTTGACCGTGACCGACGAAACGAGCGACCGGAGGAGAAATCAAGGTGAACGCGCCCCCCGAGGGGAATCGGGCTACGACGATCATATTGTAAATCGCCGATTCTTAACCCCTACGACCTTGTATGTTTTATTTACAGAAAGTAAAATTGTTCAACGCATAACCGGTCCACCAGCAGCGAACCGTTAGGCCTGTGCTCATGCACCCCCGCAAATACGTCAAATACACACACACACAAACACGTACACAGTAAACTCACACACTTACACCGGCACACCATTTGTTATTTTTTACACACATTCACACATTTTTAAATAGGTTTTCAACCTATTTTCAACTTGAAATACTATTTTCTAGTTTTTTTTTGGTTCTGCCCTGGACAAGTAAAAACACATGTTGGCTTCCCACCGGAGAAATGCTGTCATTGGTCAAAATTTGACGCGTGATTTAAAATCGAATTAATTTAATCCGATATTGAATCGCGCGCCAGTTTACAGCCGATGGCAGAATTTCTCCAGCGGGAAGCCAACACGCGCTGCTCGCGTAGGCAGCCATTTTTCGAAACACTGATTTTATTTTACTATTTAGTTACGCAGGCATGATTTTGCGCCCAAAAAGAAGATCCATGGGGGACGTAATATTCGAGAAGCAATTGCTACTTAAAGCAAATGAACACATCCGCAAAGAATAATAAATATTCTTAATGTAATTTTTTGTATTATTAAAAATCCATTTTGCATTTTGTACTAACCTATTTCAAATATACATTTTGCATTTTTCATTTTAAATAGAAAATAGGAAACCATTTTCTATTTTGCATTTTAAATGGATTTTACGAAACTATTTTGCATTTTACATTTTAAATACATTTTGAGGACCATTTTACCCAGCTCTGCTCTTTGTATTCCAAATAGATTTAAGTTTCTTTCTGAATAAATTATATATATATATATATATATTAAATATTAAAATCAGTCTACGTAACTATTGCATTCCCTACTCCCCCACATCCTACCGAACCCTGGCTGACTGAAGCGTTTGACAACCAGGGGGAAAGTAGGGATGTTACAAATTTAACATTATTGGATGATACTCGACCGATTAGACCACGTACAGCCCGAACTGTAGAGAATATTGCGGCTGTAAATGAGAGTTTTGCCGAAGACCCGGAAGAATCGATTCGGCGCCGATCTCAACAACTTGGCCTATCTTATGGCACTACTTGGGCGATTTTTGATGCCGGAAATTGAAGCCCGTAATCTCCATGATATTTGGTTCCAACAAGACAGTGCTACATGTCATACAGCCCGTGAAACAATGGATTTACTGCGTTCTTGTAAGAAGTAAAAAGAATCATCACAAAACTAGGTTAGTTATTGTGAGAGTTCGTTAAAAATAAATTTTTGGATAATTGGTGTCTCCATTTTTAGGTTAAAATGATGGAACAAGACACCTATAATGTAAATGCACATAAGATAAAATTTGTAACAAAATGTATACAAAAATATTTAAAGTTTCAATTACTTACAAACAGTTCCATTCTTTTTTATGTTATTCTAACATTTTCCTTGGAAATTTATTTACAAAATCTTGGAAGTAAATTTATCCATTTCTGTTTTTTTGGCTATGGTAGCGTTGTTAATGTAAAGGTTTGTTCATAGCAATATTGATATGTAATGTGTCAGATATTGGTAATTATATACTAAATAAATACATTGTTCTACGTTATGCAATAAACAACTTTCTCACTGCAATTTTTTCACAGTATTTACAAGAAATAATTTTTTTGTAAAATCAAAAATTTCTAATTTTTCCATTTCAACTCGTGACAACGTAGTCAATTTTCGAAAATTTTTGATAAATCCAAAAAGGGATTTCAATATTCATGATATTTTAAAAGCAATTGAAGAAGTAAATATCAATCGAAAGACCTGGGCTCGAATCCCAGCGCAGTCGAAAGCGTCTCTTTTCCACAGAAAGATTTCAAATTCTTAAAAATTTGAATTTATTTTCACTATTTGAGATATAAGAGTTTGAAATTTTCTACGAAGACACCTGTCGATATTGATAGTTTAGATTTTTCAAATTAGTATATAGAGTGTAGCTATCTTTTTTAATTTGACGACTTTCCAGTACCATATTTGACCCTACGACAGATTCTAGGAAAAAGTTCTAAAAATATCATTAATTAGTTAACAAAATACTTTAAAGAGTTACTTTTAAAGTATGACTAAAGAGTTTATAAAATTTTAGAAGATTTTAAAAGAACGTCATTATGTGATTGTTTTAACTTACAATCCTGCACGCGTAGGTTTTTTTGGGTCGCTGATTATGAATTGAAAGTTGAAAATAGATATTTATTTATTTTTTGGTGAGGAGGAAAAATGGCGAAATCTTTTATAGACGTTGTACAGGACTCTCCTAGGACGGGTCTAGGCATACTTGTTCAAACCGAAAAACCCCCTCTCTCGAACTAGTACACCGCCCGCATATTATTATTCTAAACTCCTAATTGATCATAAAACCAGTTCACAGGGTTTTTTTTGTACTCTAATAGTAAATTTGAGGTTCATATTGCAATGAAAAATTAGAATTACACATTTGCAAGTAATTATCCTTAAAATTTGACAAATACAAGCTTTTCTGTTTATTAACGCCTTTTTGTATCGGGTGTTTCTAAAATACACAGTGTCGAGAAATATGCATGTTTTTTCAATTTTTTCTAATTTATCATGGCTGAAAGCTATATTATATATGATAGAAAAAGTTTCTCCAAACCATTCATGCAATATTTGTTACTGTTTTCCAATCTGATCAACATATTTATTTGTCAGGATCAGGGACTAATATCACATTCGAATATGAATTTTGTTCGACGTTACTTTTGAAACTGTGTTTTTAACATTGAATACATTTTTATTAAACTCTGCTACTTTGATTATGACTTTACGATGTTACTTATTTCTCTGAAAAGTGTGCTATGGGCTTCTGTACAAAATCAAGAAATTTTTTAATATACATTTTCAGTTACTAACAAACCTGATAGACGCCTATTTTACGGAAACCTTCAAGTTTCCAAAAAATTTTATTACTGTTATCGAATCAGTAATTTTTGATTTTTTAATAATATACTAAAATTTCGACCTTAAATTTTAAAGTCAGCGATCTCCAAAACATAAGAAGACTAATTTTTGAAGACGAAGATTCACTTTAATCATTTTAGCCCGGTTTTAAGGTGCTAAGTCGGCCATGTTCGAGCAGCCATTTTGAATTTTCAAATTTTGACCTCAAATTCGGATTCAGCGACTTCGAAAACCCAAGCATACTTATTTCTGGAAATTAAAACACAATTTTTAGCTTTTTGGCCAGGCGTCAAAGCGTTTGGCACCACTGTGCAATGGCACTAAGATAAAACCCGCACTTATTTTGAATTTCTGACTCAATATAAACCAACCGCGAGATTTGAACAGCTTAACTCTATCTAATTTAACCGTGAGATTTGAAATAAATACCCAAAAATACATGTAAATATTCTAGATGATTTAAACCCGAGATATTAATAGCCTGGCTCGATATAATTCAATTGCGAGAATCCCTTTAGTCGATGACTGTCGCTTGCATGCAGGAGTTCTAAGCTTTTTATTCATAAGTAGCATTCACAAATGAAATCGCTAGAGAACACCTTCAGTGATTGAAGGCACCGAACTGAGATAAGGGTAGAAAACCCTTATCCTGCCCACTGCACTTTAATCGTGAGCCTAATCAGAACTCAGCTAAGGGCAGAAAACCCTTAGCCTGCCCCGAGAACGTCTCAGAGAATAAATCAAAACTCACCTAAAGGGAGAAAAACCTTTAGACTGCCCCGAGAGTATTCTCAGGCTGCTTGCGGCTCATCCACGAGCCGCCGGAATGCCATCTCTTGGCTCAGCATCCCGCTTTTATATTCGCGGGTCCATCCTCCCACCGCGGTTCCTCGGTCGCGGGTGGGAGATGCTGCGTCTGCGCTCTTCGACAGGGCCTGGGTGTTGGCTACACCGCTCGTCGGCTGACTCGCCGGTATTGTCGGTCTGCTGCTACGTTGCCATTTTTCAGTAATTGGCCACTCCTGTTGTGGCGCCCACTCTCGAAATTTTTCCATCCACTTCTGGCTTTCTTCCCTTATCACTGCTTTTCTCTTTTTCCTGGCGTCCATCCGTTGTCTGTCTCGACCTTCATTTTTATTTTCCTTTTCTGTCGTCCTTATCACTTTTTTCGCCTGGTCCGCTAATATATCGGCATATAACCTCTCTTGCCGGTTTGGTTTTGCTTGGCACCAGGTGCGTTTTTCTACTTGTTTGCGTTCTGGTGTTGTTTGATCCGTTGTACATCTTATATTATTTATCTCTTTCAAGATAACTACTTCAGGTTCTTCCTCTAGTTCGAATACCATATTCTCAGTGCCCACACACTTCCGATGAGTTTTCACTCCTCTTTCTGTATTCACTCCCGAAGTTGTCATTCCCTGTTTCTTGGGTTGCTTTTTTTCGGGTTTGTTAGTGCTCTCGGGCGTGTATTAATTTCCTTCATTTTTCTATATTCTACAACCACTGACGTTACGATTCCTTCTTGATCACCACACTGCGTATACACGTTACGATGCGTGTCTTATATTTCAACTTGGCTCGCGATTTATGGCATGTTTTCCTTTTTTATTTTCGTTCTGCTTTGATTTTGCTTTTCCGAAGCTTCGGAGAAAACTGACGCATTCACGCTTTCACTTTTTTCCCCTTTTTATATTTTCCTGACGCTTACGCTGATGATTCATCGGCGTCTCTACCCCTTCCTTGACTCGCTACCCCCACTCTTGAGTGGTGGTCCGTCCGGTATGGTTTCAGGTCTACCGCATGGAATTGCCCTATCTCGCGTTCAGTCTCAGTGTTGCTGAGGATCTATGTGTTTCGTGCGATGCTCTTCTGTACGGGTCCTTCGTAGAGGGCAAGGAATTTTGCTACCTTACCGGCTGCTGCATTTGCAACGTCGCAGGCTCTTACCAGTACGATGTCACCAGGTTGAAAAGTAAGTCCAATTTCGTCTTTATTTATCCTCGCCTTCCCTTTTCTGCTTTTGTCTTAATTTTTTCTCTGATCATTCGAATAAGTTCCGTTTTGTTGTTGTGATTTCTATCAGGTCTAATTTGTGGGATCCATCTTTCCCAGATTCTACTAGGTTTTTTTCCTAATAATACTTCATGTGGCGTTATTTCTATTGTGTCATGGTACGATTCGTTGAAAATAGTTTCAATTTCATCAATCCAGTTATGCTATGAATCGTGTTTATTTTCTGATAAGAACGTCCTAAAATATCTCGCTAGCGTTACCCTTTCAACCATGTTCGCTTGTGGATGACGTATTGAGATTAGAATCATTTTTATGTCTCTTTCTCTCAATGTTTCCTTCCATTTTTTGCTTGTAAATTGTATACCTCGATCTGACAGTATTTTCTGTGGTTTTCCTATGTCATTGATAAATTTATCGATTTTTTTATCGCCGCTTCACAAGTGGCCTTCTTTAGTGGGTATAGTTTAGTATATTTCGTAAATGTATCTATCACTACTAAAATATAATCATAACCATATTTTGTTTTTACCAGGGGTCCAAAAAAAATCGATGGATAACAACACTAGTGATTCTTCTGTTTGTACCGAATCCTGAATGATGGTGGATGATGTGATCGGGATCTTATTTCGTTGACATGAGTCACAAGTACTCAATGTATGTCTGATTATTCTAGCTAAGCGTGGATAATAGAAATGTACTCTGATGATTCTGTAATTTTTGTCCGCTCCGGTGTGTACATAAGCTATGTGAAATTCCCAAATTAGCGTCTTCAATGTTTTAAGTGGTATGGAATATTCGGTCTGCCTCTGGCGTTTTTTGATATAATATTTCTTCGTTTATTAAAAAACGAGAGGTATGTTCTTTGATCTTTCGAGTGTTTGAATAATCCTGTGGATTCGAGCATCTTCTCTCTGGAGTTGTCGTATGTTCTTTAGGTCATTTCTCAGTTCCCTTGAGCATTCATATTTGAATGCACTTATAGTAATTTGTGTTATATCCTTTTCCTTCTCTAAGTCTTTTCCTGGATGTTGCCTGCTGAGCAGATCTGCAGCGATATATTATATTATATTATATTATTATCCTGCATGACAAGTATCCATCGTGTCAGACGTGCATTCGTGAATTTACATGTACGTAGGAAAATCAGTGCCATGTGATCTGTTCTATTGATTATGTGAGCTTACAGGTATGTTTGAAATTTTTGCAGTGCCCATACAATTGCCAAGAGTTCTTTTTCTGTGGTAAAAAATGACATTTCAGGTCCTTTTAGTGTTTTTCTGGCTAGTGTGATAATTTCTTTTTCATTCTTATCATTTTTTTGATATAATATTGCGCCTAAAGCATAGTTACTCGCATCAGTTTCCAGGTAGTATGATTTTCTTGGGTCCGGAAAATATAGAGTAATGGTTTCACAAAAAAGCTGTTTTGCTTTATTAAAGCTTCTCTGCATGTTTTCGTCCCATTTCCAGGGTACTCCTTTCTTTATTAGATTTAGTAGCGGCACTGTCTCTTCAGCGTCTTTGCTGATAAATTTGGAGTAAAAATTTACCAAATGATCCAGCCCTCTTACCAGTGCAGCTGTGTTCGTTTTCAGTCCAAACGGTACCACATTGAACTCGTAGCTTTTTCCTCGGTGTTGGAAAGCTGTATATTTCTTTGATTCTGCTTGTAAAGGTACTTGCCAGAAGCTGCTTGTCATATCGAGGCTTGACATAATTTTAATCCTCTTGCATTTCCGAATGAGAACCTCAGCCGGTTCTGGGCATTCCCAATCTTCCAGGAGAATGTCATTTAACTTTCTGGCATCTAGACACAGTCGTACAGTTCCATCTTTCTTGATTACTGGTATAATAGGATTGATGTAAGGGCTGCTGGACCGTTGGGTGATTCCCATGTCTAACATGTTCTTTATCTCTTCATCCACTTTTTCACGATAGGCCATAGGTATAGGGTAGCTCCATCCAATAAAGGGTTGGTTTTCCTTCACTTGTAAGTGGTGTTTATAAGACGTCAGTCTGACAGGGTCCTTTCTGAATACTGCTTTATGCTTCCATAAAATCTTCTCAAGTTGTTCTCTCGTTTCTTCATTCATGGTGCTGGTTGCTTTTACCTTCGACCTAATTTCCTCTCTCTACTTCTATATCGTCTCTTATTTTTCTTATGGAATTTATTGTCTGTTTTTCTTTTAGAGGTGGTGCTGTAGTCCCTTCATTTATGATCCTGATGTATGGCTTCCCTTCCAGATGTGTGAAGGATATAGTTTTACTGTCCAGATCTATACAGCTTTTAAATTCATCAAGCAGATTAATTCCTATAATGCAGGGTCTTGATAGTTTCGGGACTACCAGAAAAACGAGCTGGATGATGCGGTCTGGCAGCTGGATGTCTGCATATATCTGCTTGTTTAGTCTTATGGGCCTTCCTCCGATTGGTCCCACTAGGGTTACTCCATTTATTGGTAATGTAGGATAGTTTTGCAGTCTCTCTTTATTTGTATTTATGGATTCTTCCGATATATAGGTTGTTTCAGCACCTGTATCTATCAAGGCAGTGGTGAGAATTCCTCCAATGAGGATATTTGCCACGTAACATTTAAATCGCTTTTTTGTTTCAGTGTCTGTCGATTCTTCCAATAGTTCTTCTCTTGGTCGCTGCAATAGGTTCATGTGGATCCTGATTGCCGGTGCCACGTCCGTTTGTTGATCCTTTTTGTCTTTTATAGACGTGGCTGGCACTTGTTTCCCGATTCCGTGCTGGGAACTCTCTCCTCTTCGATATCGTCTTCAGGTCCCATTTCGTCGATTTCCATGTCACGAAACTCGTATGTAGGTAGTGAATTGTTCCTCCACGATCTGTTTTTGAGTTGGCTTGTTATTCAGTCCAGTGTTTCCACTTGTGTTTTGTCCTGAGCTTCTCTCCATCCGATTGCCATAGCCTCCTTGGGAGTTTCTCTGCCATGACGGTGGGTTCTGTGCTCGAAGACGCTCCGTTCCATCTTGGAGATTTCCTCTTGGTGTTGATCTCCATGGAGCCGACTCCAGGGGTCGACTTTCCCGATAATTATTATAAGCTTCGTTATATGTTTTCTTTTCGCTTGCTTCTTCCTTGTTCGTATTTATTGGACCTATTCTATCAAAATTTTCTAATATTGTACGGATTTAAAAAAAAAAATTGTTCACAGTTTTAAAAGTCTTAAATGTTTTTCTGTGGCATCTTTGTATCAATTTAATCGGAATGTATATCGGGATAAAATACATTATATTAAAATATAATATTATAATGTAATATATAATTATATTATTATATTATATATGGGTCATTTCATGGGAGATTTACAGTCAAAATTTTTTTTTCGACGAAACATTTTTTTTTGCCTTTTTACTTCGAAAATAATCAACACGTATTTTTTTTTTTATTGTGATACTGGAAAATTTCGAGATATCATTTTTTTAAGTTTGCCACTCGGGAAAAATTTTTTTTTTCTAACAGCTCACTGTAAAAGCAGTTTTGAATATGAAATGAAACCCTTGCACTTGAAATGCGCGAAAGAGTACAAGCTTTCAAAAAAGTTATAGCACACATTTCGTTGTTTTTTTTTTGTAATAACAATATAGTACATTTTTATAAACAATTGAATTTTTTTTTAATTTGGAACTAATTTTTTTCCGATTTTTTTGTTTCTAAATCTTTGTTGAAGTTTTTTCAATATGCAGGCAAAATTTTGGAATGGAAAAATGAAAACTGTAGGTGTAATTAATTTATAAAATCTGTCCCGCGCGTTGCAAAGAGCGAGCTCGCACGCTGCAACTACGCTTAAGCTTGATTAGGCATGCTCGGACTCGAAGCACGTGTGGCAGTGAATGCAGTGACCGCTGTTTTAGTTTTCTGTAAATGTTCCTCAAGTGTTCACCTATTTCAAATTAATACAGAAATGCCAAGCTCTCGATTTAAACATGTTTGCTGCAATCCGTTTAATAATAAAAATCATAGTGGAAAAAAGCAAAAAAAAAATTTGCGTCTTAAGTGTATCATTTAGAGTAATTTTATCGTATAACTTCACTCATCAATTCATCATTATAACTAATGATTCGTTTTGAAATAGTCTACGCACAAGTTTGAACGTACTTACAACAAAAATCTTCCATCTCCATTTCATTTGCTTCTATTCTCCATTGTGTACACTAAACATCATCCGGTTTGAAAATTTTCAAGTATCGAGGACGAAACGCGACGCAATGTGTGCTATAACTTTTTTGAAAGCTTGTACTCTTTCGCGCATTTCAAGTGCAAGGGTTTCATTTCATATTCAAAACTGCTTTTACAGTGAGCTGTTAGAAAAAAAAATTTTCCCGAGTGGCAAACTTAATAAAATTATATCTCGAAATTTTCAAGTATCACATTAAAAAAAAAAAAAAATACGTGTCGATTATTTTCGAAGTAAAAGGGCAAAAAAAAATGTTTCGTCGAAAAAAAAATTTTGACTGTAAATCTCCCATGAAATGACCCATATATATTGGATAAAATGCTAAATTCTCTTGTACTTAAAATTCATTATCTCCGGTTGAAATAATAAAATCGGTTTCGGGTTTATTTCATTTCTTATCTTGTTACGTTAGGTTTTCAAATAAATATTTTTATAATTTTTATTTTGTCAACTAACTACAGATTTTAGTAGTTTAATTGTTTAGACAACTTTCCCATGTTTGCCCCCTCAGTAAAATAATTTGGAAAAAATACTATCATATGCGCTATGTCTCAATGTAACTAGCGCATATTTAATAAAACTGGAGACTCAATTAGATCGGAAGATATTAAATATTTTTGAGCGCGCGTCACGCGCGACGTGTTTAATCATGTCCGAGTCGAGCCGCAACTAGCCTTCCTCGAGACATAACTCTAATCCGCAATTTCATTTCGATTAAGCAAAAACGTATAATTTCAAAAAATACCAAAATCATCAAAAGCATTGAAAGGGTCAAATATCCGAGTGGACAAATGTTTTGATCCCTTCAATTTATCTCCTCACCCAAAGATACGTAAGACCGAGACCCTCAGAAAAGTTACAGAGAAATTTTTATTGGCAGCAAATAAAACTGTGATAAAAAAGACTCTGGAGCAAAAAATTTGCAATACGTGCCGACTTAAGTTGCTTAAATTATCTATGAAAAAAGACGAAGGACGTGAATCAGACCAGGAGGTACGTTTATTATTTTACTTCATAGTCACATTCTTAATTGTACTTTTTTCCCGGAAAGATTATACGTATAACAAAATGCGTATTTTTATTGAGAATATTAAAATAAAATCATGTTCATTGAGCAATTGAAAATAGAGAATTGTTCACAGTATTTAATCATCGAACAATAAAGATCACTGTTACTCTGAATTCGAAATTATATTCAAAACTAATCTTTGATGTTTAAAAGTAAGAAATAGTTTGGATAAAATAATTTTAAATTCAATTCCGTTTTCCTTAGTAAATTAGAAATATTTTTTTAGCACGAAAAAGTTGCGAAGTTTAACGCTCCAAATGATGAAATTATTAAAAAAAATTTTAAGGATATGCATAATGTCGGAGATGATCCTGAATGGTTTGAAAGAGATAAAAAAATCACATCTGAGGCAATCGATTCAATTAATTATGGTTTGCGATGAATCGGTGCATCGCCTATTAACAAGGATAAAGTTTCTCACAAGCTCTATTCGGTTGCAAAAATTGAAAAAATATCTAAAGCTCTTTCAGAAAACATCTTTCATACTTCTTTTGATGTAAGTGATCCTAGCGTTGTGGAAGAAGATAAGAATAGCATTATACAAGTCTTGAAAGACGAGTTCAATACAACTAAAGATCATGCAAAACAAATACAAATTTTGACAATTTTCAAAGACTGATCTTTTCGAAAAATTACGCATCATTTTCCTTCCGCTACGTTTCACATGATAACAGTTTCAAAGAAAACTGCTACGAATTTAGGAGTCTTAGCTGTTCCTGGTTCAAAGAAGTATCCGTCTTTAGAAAAAGAAGTAATTGATTTGATTGTCAACTTTTACGAACTTGATGAGAATAGTCGTATGTTGCCAGGAAAAAAAGATTTTGTTTCTGTAAAAGTAAATAACGAACGTCTTCACTTGCAAAAAAGATTACTCTTGATTAATTTGAAAGGACTCCATCAATTGTTCAAGGAAAAGCACCCAGAAGTTAAATGTAGTTTTTCAAATTCGCAGCTTTACGACCGAAGCATTGTGTTTTAGCAGGTGCAAGTGGCACCCATTCGGTCTGTGTTTGTGCTATCCATGAGAACCTCAAGTTATTAATCGATGAGTCAAATATTAAAAACCTGACAGTTGATTTGCCAGACCCAATAAAAAGTTATCATGACTGTTTGAATCGTATAATTTGTGCTGAAGCAACAATCGATTGTTATTTTGGGACGTGCTCTGAGTGTCCTGGTGCAACACAACTGATAGACAAATTGGAAAACATTTTTGATTGTAATTCGATTAACGAAATCACTTACAGACAATGGATAAACGTTGATAGAACAACTTTACAAGTTTTGATATCTCCAGTGGATGAGTATTTACAAAAATTAAAGACCGGTCTAGAAAAATTACTTTTGCATTCATATCTCGTAAGAAAACAAAATAAGTTCATGAACATCACAAAAGAAAAGTTGACAGAAAATGAGTTCATTGTAGTTTGTGATTTTTCTGAGAACTATGCTTTTGTTGTTCAAAATTCTGTACAAGGCATTCATTGGAATTACAACCAGGCAACAGTGCACCCATTTGCAATTTACTACAAAAATATTGACAGCGAAATTCGAATGAAAAGTTTTGTCATTATATCAGAATGTTTGCATCATGATACGATTACCGTTCATATATTTCAGAAGTACTTGGTACAATTTTTAAAAAAAACCTTGAAGCAAATTTCGAAAATTATCTATTTTTCTGATGGGGCAAGTGCACAGTACAAGAACAAAAAAAATTTCGTCAATCTCATTCATCATGAAAAACATTTTGGCTTAACTGCAGAATGACACTTTTTCCCAACTTCCCATGGCAAGGGTGCGTGCGATGGCTTAAGTGGGACATTAAAAAGGTTGGCTGCTAGAGCCAGTCTTCAAAGAACAACCAATCCAAACGTCAAAAGAATTATTTGAATGGACAACTAAGGCTCTCAATAACATTTCATTACAATTCGTAGCAAACGAAGATTATATAAAAGAAGAAAAAAGGTTAGAAACAAGATTCAAAATGGCTTTGCCAGTAAAAGGGACGTTTGGATATCATTGTATGATACCAATCACGGAAAAAAAGGCGACAGCGAAGCATTTTTCTTTGCAACAACATTCAGCAGTAGTCAATCTTATGAAATAAGTACTCTTCTATTTAAACATCTTCGAAAAATTTTTTGTAATGTGCTAAATTACTCCGAATACATGTACTTAATATAATATTGTTTGGTATCTTAATTTATTTGTTTTAATAATTATTTTCAAATCTTTTCGAACCTTATATGTCTCTATTTAAACGACTAATTAGTGAAGACTATTATTCAACGACTGAAATCGTAAATGTCTCGAGGAAGGCTAGTTGCGGCTCGACTCGGACATGATTAAACACGTCGCGCGTGATGCGCGCTCAAAAATATTTAATATCGTCCGATCTAATTGAGTCTCCACTTTTATTAAATATGCGCTAGTTACATTGAGACATAGCGCATAGGATAGTATTTTTTCCAAATTTTTTCACTGAGGGGGCAAGCATGCGAAAATTGTGTAAAGAATTAAACTACTTATATCTGTAGTTAGTTAACAAAATAAAAATTATTAAAATATTTATCTGAAAACCTAACGTGATAAGATAAAAAATGAAACAAACCCGAAATCGACTCGATTATTTTAACCGGAGATAATGAATTTTAAGTACAAAAGAATTTAGTATTTTATCCAATTGTATTACGCGCCTTTTCCTCAAGATAAAATGTAGTACTCTCCAATTTCATGCTGATGCGCCACAGTTTCAAAGCCAGACCAAAAAAGGCATTGCAGTTAGGCTTGAGGGTATTTTAAAGAAGGGTCTTCCTAAAGATGAAAAAGAGCAGTTAATTAAGGATCATGTTCCACCTAAAAATTGTGTTTGTTTTGATCCACCTAAGCTGAACGAAGGGATTAAAGTTTCATTAAATGAAACATCTTCAAAGCGAGATGGGCGTCTAGTTGAAAAGCAAAACAAGATTACTGCCTGCCTGGCCTTGTTGGGCAGCACTATAGTTGATGTCATAAATGACAAAAAATTAAATAGTGATGCCCAGAAGTTATCTACAACACAGGCTTCGTTACTCAGGAAGCTTAGCGAAGCTACACGACTCTTGGCAGATTTACAAAGAGATGAAACCCTTACTCGTCGAAGTCTCATTCTCGCCACTATCAACAGTTCTCTGAAGGAAGCTTTGGAATCTTCTATGGCAGATGAATGGCTTTTCGGACAAAAGTTAGGTGAGCGCCTTAAAGCGCAAAGACAATCGAAAAATCTGGAAAAGATCTTATGGAAAAATCAAAAAATTCAGGGAAACCAAAAAACTCCAAGGCCCCGCCTCGACGTCAGCCTTTCAAGTCCAAGACGTGGGGCGAGTACCAAAACAACTTTCCCAATCAGTTTCAGTCCACCAAGAGAAATTGGGTGAATCAGAACAGAGCGCAACGCAACAGCTTCCAGTCGAAAGGCCCAAATCAGCAGAGAAAAATTTAGTTATTACGAATGTGAGTAAATCAGCTGGTAGGCTTAAATATTTTTTAAACAATTGGAAAAAAATTACCTCCGATTCCAGAATTTTTACTTGGATTCAAGGTTATGAAATCCCTTTCACAAGACCAGTTTTTCAGTATTCGATTCCTGGACAGCCTTCTTGGTCATCGAAAAATAAATCCCTCATTTCAGATCAGATTCAAAAATTAATACTAAAAGGGACTATTTGTAAATGTTCACCAAGAGTAGATCAGTTTGTGTCGAGCATTTTCTTAGTTCCTAAATCGAATGGGACAAGTCGCTTAATTCTTAATCTTAAAAAATTAAATGGCTTCATCGAAACTAATCATTTCAAGCTCGAAGATTTTAGATTGGCCTGTAAGTTAGTAAGTCCTAATTGGTTCATGGGAAAGTTAGATCTTAAAGACGCTTATTACATGGTTCCCATTAAGAAGAATTATCGGAAATATTTGAGGTTTTTCTTCGATGGCATTTTCTTCGAATTTAACTGTTTGCCATTTGGCCTCAATACGGCTCCATATGTGTTTACAAAAATTATGAAACCGGTTGTAGGTCACCTGAGAAATCAAGGTTTTCTCTCAATTATATATCTTGACGATCTTTTACTTATAGGGAATTCTTATTCAAAATGTTTAGAAAACATTAAAGCATCGATGAACTTATTAACAAGTTTAGGCTTTATTATAAATGAAGAAAAATCTTATAAGGTTTCTTATAGAAATTATAGAAAAGATCGTCAAGATATATAATTGAGAGAAAACCTTGATTTCTCAGGTGACCTACAACCGGTTTCATAATTTTTGTAAACACATATGGAGCCGTATTGAGGCCAAATGGCAAACAGTTAAATTCGAAGAAAATGCCATCGAAGAAAAACCTCAAATATTTCCGATAATTCTTCTTAATGGGAACCATGTAATAAGCGTCTTTAAGATCTAACTCTCCCATGAACCAATTTTAAGTTTGCGGTTTTCTTGGTTTTATTCTGAATTCTCAAAGAATGACTTTAGAGTTACCATCTGAAAAGAGGCGCAAGATCCATGATCAGATAATCACTTTTAAAAAACTAAAGAATTGTAAAATTAAAGATTTCGCACAGCTTATAGGCTCTTTGGTACCTTGCTGCCCAGCCATTCAGTACAGTTGGGCTCATATTAAAAGTTTTGAAAGAGAAAGATACTTAGCCTTGTTAAAGTCTAATGATAATTATGGAGCAAGTATGGCGTTAAGTCAAGAATTACAGGCTGACTTTTTATGGTGGGAAAAAATGTTTTACATAAAGTCTCAAGCACTTCTGCACATAAGTTTACAATTACGATCTTTTCGGACGCCTCTCTCACCGGTTGGGGAGTTTCATGTGGTAACAGTAGAGCTCACGGTCATTGGAATGTTTCTGAAAGATTACAGAATATTAACTATTTGGAACTTATATCAGCTTTCTTCGGTCTGCAATGTTTTGCTAGAGACCTTAGAAACTGTAGTATTCTCTTGAGAATTGATAATACCACTGCGATTTCCTACATAAATCGAATGGGTGGTGTCAGATTTAAAAATCTCAGTAAATTATCGCGTTCAATTTGGGAATGGTGTGAGGAACGCGATCTATATATTTTTGCTTCTTACGTTTCTTCCAAAGACAACGCAGAAGCGGATTTTGAATCCAGGAGATTGGATATAGAAACAGAGTTTGAATTATCTCACTCAGCTTTCATTAGAGTTGTCATGAAATTCGGTAATCCGGAAATTGACTTATTTGCATCTAGAATTAATGCAAAATGTAAAAATTACGTTTCCTGGATGAGAGATCCTGCTTCATCGGCAGTCGATGCCTTTACTATTAGTTGGGGTAATTTCTTTTTTTTACGCCTTTCCACCTTTTATTTTAATTCCTAGAGTCTTACAAAAAATAAAGTCAGAGAAAGCAAAAGGTATAATTGTAGTGCCATATTGGCCTGCACAACCATGGTTTCCCTTGTTCCTGTCAATGCTGAAATCGGACTTTATAGTTTTTAATCCTAATAGAAACCTTTTGTTTTCTCCTGATAGGAACCCTCATCCTCCTTGGAGAAAACTTACCCTGGTGGCAGGGAAGTTATCAGGAGAGCTTTCTTGATGAAAGGCATTCCAGAAGAATCAGTTACGATTGCTATTTCTTCTTCAACTGAATCCTCTCTCAAGCAGTATAACAGCTCGATAAAGAAATGGTGGTTGTTTTGTAAAAAGATAGGCTTAGATATTTACGACACAAAGGTAGCTGATATCATTAAATTCTTAACTGAAGAATTTCATAAGGGAGCATCTTATGGGACTCTTAATTGCACTCGTTCGGCTATCATTGTAGGGCCTGAAATTGGTCAAGATGAAATTTTAAAGAGATTTTTCAGAGGTTTGTATAAGTCAAGACCGCTTGAGCCAAAATACGATTACACATGGGATCGATCAATAATCTTAGATTATTTTGCTAACTTGCAGAATAATGATCTTTCTCTGGAAGTCTTGAGCAAAAAAATAGTAACTTTATTAGCAGTAATTACTGGCCAAAGGATGCAGATCTTATCCTTAATTGATATTGAAGATATTATTGTTAAACATGACTTAATTGAAATCAAAATACCAAAGAGGATTAAGACTTCTAGGCCGGGAAAAAATCAGCCAGTTTTGTTTTTACCCTTTTATTTTGAGAACAATAATATCTGTCCTGCGAGGACCCTTCAATTTTATATTAAGAAGACTCAGCATCTTAGGAATGATACAAAGAACTTGTTTATTTCATTTAAAAAGCCTTATAAAAAAGTATCTACCCAAACGCTTAGCAGATGGGTAAAAGAGGTTCTCTATGAATGTGGCATAGATACCGACATTTTCTCAGCGCATAGCACTAGACACGCATCTATATCTGCCACTAAACGTAAAGGTGTTAATATCGATCAGATACGAAAGTCAGCGGGTTGGTCAGAAAATTCGGCCACCTTTGCTAGGTTCTACGATAGGCCTATTCTCCCAGATGTAAGATCATTTGGACAAGCCATATTAGATATTTGAAGACAGATTATGTCAGGGTTATAATTTAAGATTTTCATCTCGTTCATGTGTATAATAGGCGCTTGTATTTACCTTTGCCAATAAAGTGCTCATTTATTTTTATACCGTAGCCAACTTTCAACATCTACATTTTATCTTGAGGAAGAGGCGCGTAACACAATTAATAGATTAAACGAACTTACCTGTAAGTGAAGTTCTATCATAATTGTATGAAGCGCCTCTTCCGAAAGATAGTTCCCTCCCTCCCTTGTCCGAGAATATGGAACCCCGTAATTGTTCTTCAGGTTACGGTTAAACTTTAAAGGAATGATGTATCGAGAAGTGGCGTAGAGGGGGGGCGGCCAGTTTCCTTTTTTTGGTCTGGCTTTGAAACGGTGGCGCATCAGCATGAAATTGGAGAGTACTACATTTTATCTTTCGGAAGAGGCGCTTCATACAATTATGATAGAACTTCACTTACAGGTAAGTTCGTTTAATCATTTAATTTTATCACAAGTTTAAATTAATATCTCTCAAAAAAAAATTTTTTTTTCGAAAATCCTGAAATACGTGTTGGTTAATTTATTAAAATGAAGCTCTAAAAAATTTTATATTTAAATCTAAATTCTGAACTCAAAATGGGTGTACGATTTGCAAAAAATGTCCCCTAGGTGAGTAATTCCTCTTCCAATTATCGCATATTTGATTTCTTCATTGAAGTGTTTTGCTAGTTTCTGGATAATTTCACCTGGGGAGATAGTTGGGCGCAATTCCTTCGCCTCTGCATACAGACGGATGGCATATTCCGTTCTCGATCCCATTTTTCAAGAACGTTTGGTGGCCCTGTCAGTGATCAATCAATGAGATAGTGTGTATCACTATCCATTGGCCTCACTGCTTCCCAATATTGTTTTAACTGATTCATATATCGAATCGGACTGGTGTCTCCTTTAAATTCTAGAAGTATGTACTTTATGTTAGAGTTCCTCTCCAATTCTCTACTCTCTTCTCTTCTGCCTTCCTCTGAATTCATCCTCTCTATGATTCTCGTTTGTTGGGCTTCTAATCTTCCGAATTGGGCTTCTATTCTATTATTCCTTTCCTCTAGAGTCTGGGTAATTCCTGTGGCAACTTTCAATGATCGGTTGATTCCAGCTTCCATTGTGCTTAACGGGAGGTTCTACACTTCAGCGGGAAAATCGGGCCTATTTTTCGGAAATGAATACATCCTTTCACTTTAAATCTGTATTTTTGCATATTTTCAAACATGAATTCCGCGACCTTGGAACGTCTTTGAACTTGTCGCTACCAAAAACAACATGGGTGTCAGTGTTGTATCACATCGACCAGTTGGGTTATGTGAAATCAAAAAAATGAAATATTTTTTGATTGAGGCCGGTATTGGCTATGATCGGCCGAAGCGAATTTTTTGCTACATCAAATTTGATTTGATGTTTTTTTCAAAAATTTATATTTTCAAGCATCACAAATACCGACATTTTTTAAATTTCTCTACCAAAGCGTTTAATTACTACAAATTAAAATGTGGAGAGTGCCTATGCATTGCCCATGAATTACGTGTTAAAATAGTCAACTTTGACATTAATTATCTCTGCTTCGGTACGGTTGAAAAATTTGAAATTAGTTTAGCAAATAAATAATTATTCTATTTATATACCAGCTCCTGTTTTAAAAAATTCTACGAGATCGATTTTTTTACATACAACCTTAACTCGTTTCTCGTGGTCGTCGAGTTTCTTCGTTAAAGATTCCGAGAGCTCCTCGTTCCCGTGGCTCCGGTCAGTAGAGTGCCCCCCTAGATCCATACTGCTTGATGATACTCTATTTTCTTGTGCTTCTGTTAATGTCCTGTTTAAGTCCTCTTGACTTTGGTCACCTCCACTGGTTGCTGATCGCAAACCTTGGCGGCTCATTTTATGCACAATTGTTCTTCTCCTATTCACTTTCTCACTGTGCCTTTCGTGTCCTTTTTACACTGCACTTTCACTTTTTCCACGTCTGGAACTTATCTTTTTCCTTATCTTTTTTACTGTTAGCTTTTTCCTGTTCAAGTAAAAATGTATCAAGATCTTCCATTCCTTTAGGTACTATTCGACGACTTGACCCTAAAAATGAAGTCGCCCGACTGGGCTTAAAGTTTGGTTGATTGGAGTCCTATGTGATGGTACTTCGCACAAAAAAAAATTTTTTCGTTTTGACAAATATTTGCTGAAATAGTATAGTATATGATTTGGCTTGCTTCAACTGGTACACTCCAAGTGTGATGTATCGCAACTCATCAAGAGTCAACCTTGGAAAATCGGGTAGTTATTCTTGCGTGATAGGAAGCCATGATGTGTTCTTTTTGGCCCATCTTTCCTCTTCAGCACGTTCTCGAAGGTGATCGGGCTGCGAAGCCAATCGCAACATTCTTTCAGCAATCAGATTATTATTATTATTATTATTAATTATTATTAATTACCAGTACCAGTTGAAGCAAGCCAAATCATATACCGAAGAAAACTTATCGGATGATGGAATGTACTCTTTTCTGGTCCAAAAACAAGAGAGAAACGTTTTGAGGGTATAAATTCAATCTCGTCATACATCTTCCAAAGTATACAACTTATGGATAGAAACTAATGTTGGACCGAATCCGATAAGTGGTTGGTACTGCCAATGCAAAAGTGGTGCAAGTGTGGTTGGCTGCTGCGGTCACATCGCTAGTGTTTTGTGGTATCTAGGTTGCTCCAGATATCACCAAGAAACTCCTAGACCTGCATGTGAATTCGCAACTCACCTCAATGATGCCTCATGCTGGTCGGAACAAGAATAGGCATCTTCTTCGGATGATAAGTCCAGTACTGATTAATTAAACTTACATGTCTGAAGCGATAATTTTCTAAGTGAACTATCCTCTGATTGACCATCAGCTCTGACTGATCCTGGTCTAATGTGATACTCTTTCATTAGAACATACATCTTTGAGATTGCTTTCATCACTTTGTAAGCATTGTTGATGTCAAATCTCATAAAGCATAGCATTTGTACTTCTTTTATGGGCGCAAGCGTAATTAAGTGAAAATATAAGCCGTATTTTTAAGGTCAAGTACCTTAAGAAAAATAATGGCTCTGTGATATGTTGTAGTGCATATATGTGCGCAGTTTTCAGGAAAGTATGATCTTGCGTGAGCAATATTAGCACTATGAAACCCAACATGATTTAACCAAAAGTATGAAAACCCATGTAAAATGGGAACTTAAAAATGCCTATATCTCCGAATCAAATAACTTTTAGAAAAAATTCTTTCAGGGTGTTATGAGGCCTGGTTAGACGAACAAAATGGCACAGTTTGCGACCAATCGGTGGTGGGCCCAAAAACCGCCCTTATTGACCCTCCTCCTTTGACCTCTATTTTCGAAAATCAAAAATAAATTTGACTTTTTCTCAAATTTGGACCCATTTTTTTTTTTTTTTTTTTAATCACCTGGTTAAAAAGCTGAGATTTTTTCCTATAAAATAGCAACATTTCAGGATGGCGTTTTTTTTTTCTTTTCGTGAAATTGTGCGATGAATAACCGGATGCTCCGCCAAAGCTGAGGCCGCGCGTCCGTTCGCTACCGTCTTCACACCGGGGAACCCGTAGAACACCCTCAAGCTAATTTTTTAGATTACATAATATCATACGCGGTTAGTGTAACTGCTCTCTGCATTTACAGAGCTGGGACTGTCATTGTCAAGTTACAAGTTACAATGCCTGAATAACAGTTACTGTAAGATTAATTTGGAATATGATTTAAAAATTAAATCTATTGAATTTATATCTAGTTATTGAATGTGTAGGAAAGTGATGTTTCTATTTATCTGGGTGAATTATTTGAATGTGAGTTTGAATGGATTTTGTTTTTTTGAAACCTTCTGTTTTTTTATACATAGCTTATTTCGTAGAATTGTGTTTCTTGGCGATTTTTTTCGCTTTTGGAGGTAATTTCGCGAGCCTCTTCTGCGGTTTCTTTTTTTGGCCTTTTGGGAAGATGCCATACTTTTCAGAAGATGAAAATTTGTTCATTTAAAGTTTTCTATCCTGAGTAGAAATGAAAGCGTGGTATTGCAGTGTACCCGGAATCTTTACTGCTTGGTCAAATCGTCCTTTCAGAATCTCGGTACCATTGGCGTAACTTTCTTTGCTGATGAAGAAAATTTCAGTTTCTTTGCAATTACTCTTTGCCCACTAGAATACAGCTTGAGGGGTGAATATAAGATATTTTGAAGAACGTTGTAAGCTAGAACGAGCTGCAAATCTCTTTGTATTCGCCCCTATGCCATCACACGCACCTTTGCCATGAGCTGTAACATGGTAGTGCTATTCAAACTCACATTCAAATAATTCACCCAGATAAACAGAAACATCACTTTCCTACACATTCAATAACTAGATATAAATTCAATAGATTTAATTTTCAAAACATATTCCAAACTAATCTTACACTAACTGTTATTCAGGCATTGTAACTTGTAACTTGACAATGACAGTCCCAGCTCTGTAAATGCAGAGAGCAGTTACACTAACCGCGTATGATATTATGTAAAGTAGGTAAATTTGAATATGACAAAGAAGTTTTTGATCTTGATCGGAAAATGGAATTAAAAACCTAAAAATTTACAAAATCTTTATTTAAATTCAAGCAATCATGGTTTAAAATAATAGTTGGAGTTACTTCTTCAGTCTTAAGGTGGCTTGAGCGTTTGGTGTCGTATGAAGTGAGGGGCACCGTGGGGGCACGTATTACATGAATGCTCATTGCTACTTATTTTTTTAATAATCATATGTATTATAGTAACATCTGAGTAGAAGGGTAAGAAATCGCGGAAATGTCGCCGGAAAAAAGCGATAGTAAAAAATTATTAGTTTCACCTCGAGGCGATTTCTATATTCTGTACCTTTTTCGCAATTTTCTCTTGATTGAAGTCGTCAACCCTTCGTTTTTATAATACTAATAGATTCCTCGAAATCGAAAGTACTAGTATATATTTGATTTATGGGGATTTGTGATTTTTTCCGGAGTTTCACCGATTTTGACGAGGAATCCCATAAGACTACGTGTTAAACTGACATTTTTTCGGTAGCGATTTTTTCGGCAATGACATCGTCAACCACGGTATTTCTTTTTTCCAAATGAATCTAGCATATTTTATTAAGATAATCTCTAAGTTTCAGAGCAGTCTGTAATTTTTTTCAAAAACGATCAAGCCACCTTAAGTATTGTAGTTCTTTAGCTTTTGAAATAAATGCATATGTTCCGAATGGTAAACTTTCAGCTAAGGCTATTTACTCGGCTGAATTTATGAGTCTAATAGATTCATTAGATGGTTCAAGTCTAAAATCTGACAATCCTAATAAAAAAATATAGACACTCAGTGTCGCATAATACTTTTCACATGCAATTGCGGTCGAATACGTTGAAACACATTCCTAAATGACGCTTGATTGAAAAAAACACCAATAAGGACATAAAAAATTAGTATCAGTTCCTAAAAAGCTGGAAAGTGACCATCAAGTCCATGTTGTTCATTTGGAAGAATCTGAACATCCATGGATTTACGTACTTAATTCACCGAAATTTTAACCAAGAATCTCTTTCGTTTAATTAGACAACATTCGGCAAAAGAAGATGAATTTGTCAAAATTATTCTAACATATAAAAGTAAGTAATTATTAACAATCTTAGTTCGCCTAAAAGCACAGAAAGCTAAAAAAATACGATTGTCTAATCTCTTTTCGTCGGAATTGATATTACAGAATATCTCATTTTCTAAATCCAATGGCGATGCCATTTTGACTCATGCGAGTAACGAAGTTCAAAAACTGATAACTTTGATCAATAAAACTTTATGAGAATTTCTTGATTGCAAGGGTTACATGTATCCTCTTGAAGATATATTTATATCTAATTTCGCCAAAAATATCACTGAGAACCCTATATTTTGCAGTTTACATGATTCTAAAAAAGTAATTATTAAAAAGTGTGTAGAGCATCTTATTACTCAAAATACCAAAGAAACCAAACCAACGGCAGTCTTAAGGGCGACAGAGCTTAAAAAAATTCAGATACAAATAAAAGTGTTTTAACATTATCAAGAATGAAATCGTTGCATCCGAAACAATAGGGGCCAAAAATGACTCGAAAATCTCTTGAAGACTGTTAGTTTTCAAGTAGTTCAACAGTATTAGCTTCACATCGTTTTAAATACACACTACGATTTATCCTCAAAGTGTTACTTACTTTTTAAATTGTTTAGAAATATTTATTTACTTATTTTTTAGATGTAAGTAATTGCACCCAAAAAAAACTGGAACCAAAAATTGTTAAAAACCTGAAATACTGTTATATTCTGTTTCACTCAATTTTTACAAGATAAATTCACTCTAAGTATCAACTCGAAAAAAAATTGTTTACAAAAGTTATGAAATAATTTTGAATTTTGAATTCTCTCGAAAACGGCTTAAACGATCTTGATGACTAAAATATATGTTATAGAGGGTACTAAAGAGGTTCTTAAAAAAATTTATGAACCCATTTTGTTAATAAAAAGGGGGTAAAATTTTTTTTTTTCAATTTTTGAATAATTTTTTTAATGTGAATTACTTCTTGAACACCTACCATTTTTTTTATATCATGCTCAAACTCAAAGTGACAATATATATTTTTTCGAAAATTTTCGGAGAGGTATTTCATAGTTAAAAAAAAAAAACTTCTTTGGCCCCTACAATGTATGAAACAATTGATACCCTATGACTCATTGAAGCAATTGTTTCTATACTCATGAAAGTTTTACGTTGATAACGTACAATATCTCATTTGTTTTTACGTATTTGCTGCATAGTGGACATAGTACACTTTATATGAATGCGAGGGTGTATCAACAATTATCCGCACCCTGTCTGTGGAATTGATCATTATTAATTTTAAAAAAAAACTACACATCTCTACATGATCGCCTTGTTTTCAATACACTTTATCCACCTGTCAACAAGCTTTTTCTTGAGTCACAAAATTCAGTTTATATATATCCTCATATATCTCTTTCTCGAAGCTTGTGCCCATGACCTACGTTTTGCCCTTCCTGAGAGTACTCCTGCGCAGGCTTCGAATGCCGCACAAGTTCGTTCGCAAAAAGCACCTAATTTTCAATTGTTTTGATTCATGCTCAATAGATGTACTTATCTAAGGTTCGCGTTTTTATTTCATTCTCAGTTACAATCGTTTCCTGATAAGTTGTAGGATGCTGTTATACCGCGTTTGAACTACAGCAAGGTATACCTATTGGAAACAAATGATACTTTTCCCAAACTGTTGAATGACTGTAATCGTTCTACAACTGAGAATTAAATAAAAACGCGAACCTTAGATAAGTACATCTATTGAGCATGAATCAAAACAATTGAAAATCAGGTGCTTTTTGCGAACGAACTTGTGCGGCATTCGAAGCCTGCGCAGTAGTACTCTCAGGAAGGGCAAAACGTAGGTCATGGGCACAAGCTTCGAGAAAGAGATATATGAGGATATATATAAACTGAATTTTGTGACTGAAGAAAAAGCTTGTTGACAGGTGGATAAAGTGTATTGAAAACAAGGCGATCATGTAGAGATGTATTTTTTTTTTTTTTAAACTGATAGTTAGTATAGTTTAGTATTCTCGAAGGTTTTTTTCTGTTTTCACCTCCTTTTTCGTAAATTGTTTTAAATTTTATTGTTTAAATATAAAAATGAATTTATTCACACAAATCTGACTTGTAAAGTGTGATCAAATTGGAGGTACTTTTTCCAATAGGGTTTTATTGACATGTCACACGTGACTACTGTCAAACTAAATACACAATTTTATTCAGTTTTTATTGACATTTCATCATGGAAAGACTTACGCCTCAACAACGTTTACAAATCGTACAATTATATTACGAAAATGAACGCTCTGTGGAAAGTGTTTATCGCGCGCTCAGGCCAATTTATGGCGTACATAATCGTCCTACCGAACGCACTATTCGGCATACCATCGGAAAACTCGAGAATAATTTAACATTATTGGATGATACTCGACCGATTAGACCACGTACAGCCCGAACTGTAGAGAATATTGCGGCTGTAAATGAGAGTTTTGCCGAAGACCCGGAAGAATCGATTCGGCGCCGATCTCAACAACTTGGCCTATCTTATGGCACTACTTGGGCGATTTTTGACGCCGGAAATTGAAGACCGTAATCTCCACGACATTTGGTTCCAACAAGACGGCGCTACATGTCATACAGACCGTGAAACAATGGATTTACTGCGTAGTCGTTTCGGTGAGCAATTTATCTCTCGTATCGGACCGGTGGATTCGCCGCCAAGATCGTGTGATATCACACCTTTGGACTTTTATTTGTGGGGGTATGTAAAGTCTAAATGTTTTGTGGATAAACCAGCTACTATTGAGGCATTGGAAGCCAACATTGCTGAAGTTATTATCCAGATACCGACTGAAGTCCTCGAGCGAGTCATTCAAAATTGGTGTTTACGGATGGACGAATTAAAGCGCAGTTGCGGCCAACATTTGAAAGGGGTTATCTTTAAAAAATAAATGTCGTGAATGGTTCTATACAAAAATAAAAAAGATTGCCCTATCAATTTGAATTTTCGTTGTTTCATTTCAATTTAAAATCCTATACCTCTAAATTGATCACCCTTTCCTTCGTATAATAATCTATACATAATTTACATGAATGCAGCATATTATTAGCCATGTTTTTGTATTTTAATACTTAGTAATGATACTTTTGTTTTATTATTTCCAGCAATAACATTTATATTATTCATATAAGAGTTTTATTCTCTTCACATTATATTGAACATGAATTTCGTAGCATCGACAATTATTTTATTTAATTAAGTTTCGTCGTTATTATTGGAAATAATAAAACAGAAGTGTCATTACTGAGTATTAAAATAGAAAAACATAGCTAATACTATGCTGCATTCATGTAAATTATGTATAGATTATTAAACGAAATACAAGTCAGAATTCGAAATTTCGAATTTTTATACATTTCGACTTATTATTGATTTTAGGGAAAGTATTGTCCAGTTCAAGCGTCGCGTCCCCTTATTCGATCCGGGCATTGAATTATTAATCCTATATATGTCTGATATTTCAATGTCTATAAAACAATAAAAAAGATGAAAATCGCGTATTGTTTAATAATATATAATTGCAAACTAAGGCCGATCGGTAGCCATTTTTTGCAAATTTTCAGTATAATTCATTGAAAATTAGCGGAAACGTGCATTCAACAAGAAAGCATGCAACGTCGCAAACGATAGCTCCGTGAGCACTGAGCATCATCAAGCAGCGTGCTCGCCATTTGGCTTTCCAGAACTTGATTTTAAATGAATTTTTTAATAGCTATATGTTATAATTTATAAAACTTGGTACGTTTGCATTGGCTTTAGGGTCCATAAATAAAGAAGTGTATTTAATCAGATGTTTCGGCTCTGATCAGAGCCCTCATCAGTGATATTCATTGAAATCTAGAAAATACAAAAAAGATGGTGTCGCTAATTTCACATATTTTTTCGGAATAACTAGAGTACTTGACATATGATACAAAAAGGGGTACTTGATGTGTTGATTTAAATTTGTAATTGAAAATGGAAAGTTTCGATATACGATCAGGACAAGAGTTGTTAACTTTGATCTTCCCTATTAAAATACTTTATGTGCCTCCGGCGCATTAACGCATTTTTATGCCACAGTTGAGAGTAGCGTAATGTTGTGTATTACGATACAGAGGAACATAATGTAAAATTTGAACTGCGCGTGCGCCTATTACGATACAGCGGAGCATAATCTTCTTATTCTTCTTCTTCTTCGTACAGCGTTGGCACCGTACTGATAAAGCCTTGTACATTTGAAATGTCAAGTGGGATGGGCGATAATCACGGCAATTTCGACCTTTTCAGATTGGATTCGAGTGTACGCAAAAAAATTGGAAATGCGCCGAAGTCACATAAAATAGAATATGCGCCAATGCACACAATCCGGGTAATTACGAGACTCGCTTAAAATGCTTCCAGGACTGATCGCGCCTCGGCTTTGCCTCAGCTACGTTTCGGCTACGCCTTGACTACGCATCGGCTATACCTCGACTACGCCTTGGCTTCGATCTCCTGCGAGCATTGTCGCTCGTCACGCAATAACCCTCATTATGCGCTTAGGCACATAATATACTATTACATAGAAGTGCATCATTTCTTAGAATAGTTTGCAGGGATTCCTTGAGAAACCATAAAATTATATACTCAAGTTTGAACCCAAATAAAATCATTCGTGTGAAGCTGAATATGAATAGCTTGATCTAGACCATCGAGGCTATTTTCTTTTTTTTTTGTAACTATTTTTCTGAAACTATTTTGGATGTCTTATCCATACCCGTGTCTTCAAATAAATTCTTTGGAGCATAGATTGTCTCCATATCTGTCGGACATGTGCTGAACCCTTCGGACTCCGGTTATAATTTCAGGGTGACCGTTTTCATCGACGAAAATAATTCCCGGTCATTAAAAAAATAGTTTCCAATGAATAACAGTTAATGCAATGAGTTTTCAAAGTTTTAAAATATTTTTTATCTAATATTTTCAACATTAATACTGAATATACACAGGTTTTGAACCTAATATAAATATCTTAATTGTAGTTGATGTAATGAGATCATAGAGTTTTATTGTTGAACGAAATATATTTTTTATAGCGCCTCTTTTGAAAATCGGATTTTCGGTACCTGTAAAGCGGGACGAAACTGTGATTTTCAACCCTAGGGGCGAAACTTTAAAGGTAGGGTTGAAAACCGCACTTTCGTCCCGCTTCACAGGTACCGAAAATCAAATTCTCAAAACAGTTGCTATGAAAAATAGTATGCATTACTCGAAACAAAACACAGCGAATGCAACTCGTGTGACTGCAGCCCTCGCTTCCCTCGGGCAGCAAACTTCACACTCGTTTGTAATCGCTGTGTTTCGTCCCTTGTAATGCAATATACTATTTCTTGATCTCCTAGCCGAATGTACGGTCCTCCCGGCCGCATTTCACTCCAGAAACAACGACTTTTGTGCCCTTTTTTTGTTTTTTGTGGCTCAGTAGTGCCGCTAAATTCATCGTTTAATTCGTTTGTTTAATTTGTTTAATTCATCTGTATGCACGAAAAAGTAACTCTTAAAAAGAAAAACAAAAAATGTATGTACACGGTGTATTTTATATTAATAATTATATTCGTAAAAGTAATAATAATTATTGTAATAAGATTTGTATTAATAGATGTGTGATGTTAACGTTACTGTTGATCAATATTAATACTGTTATCTAAGAATAAATTTTCTCTGGTTTTTGTTAATTTTAAAAAAAATTTGATTTTCAATTTTTTTTGCAGTTATTGTATATTTCTAAGAATGCAGCTTTATTATCTCTAAGTTCTCTCACTGCTATCCTTTTCATCTGTTTATCAGATATTTTTTCCTTGGTATTTTTTTCTTCCTTATATTTCTTTCTTCCAGCTTCTTGATACTTCGCATGTGCATTCCGGACACCATGAATGAGAGATGAAGTAATTGGAACTTTATCTACTCCACCATTGGCAATTACCGCATCGTAAACTCCTTTGAGAGCAACAAGCGTCTATTGGGACATGTTTTCAAAAACACTTTCCTTGTTGATGGAAAATCCTCGTTCAACATTCGCATTGCCATGGGATAAAATAAGTACCGTTTCCATAGCAATTCTAAAGCTACTGCAGTCTTCTTCTAAGTAAGTTGTCCGTTTAACCCAAAAATGGTCAACACGTTCTTTCGACCTTCGAAATTTGTTGCATGATTCAATTACGGACGGCCAAGAACAAAGTTTGGTAAATTAACGAAACGATTTTTCCGAACAGGTACAATCAATCCAATTGCTATCATTTAGTATTTGCAGTAAAGTTTTGAATCTCTGCTTTCCGAAATTTTGCACAGCAATTGAGGGATCCAAAGAGCTGACTGCTTCCGTCAGTTTGTATTTTAATGGTGACCGGTCCATTAATTTCAAAACAAACTTCTGTAAGCCCTTCCTGCAGTTCTGGCGAAAAGTAGCAAATTGCTGTTGAGATAGACCCTTGCACTGTCTGAATTCTTTCGACTTTTAAATCCGATTTCAATTTCGCCAAATAGAAGAAGATTTGCATCTTTTATTACGTCGACAAGAGGTTTAATACATTCAGGTTTGATAAATCGCTCTATTACACTTTTAAGCAAAGAATTAAGAGCAGAATGTAAGAAAGGTGCTAAGGGACAGTCGGACTGAAATTCACGAAGGAATGGCTCAACATCGGAAGCAAGCGTCTTAAAAAAAGCTAGCTTTGTTCCAAGCAGTGGATCTGTGATGAATTCCTTGACAAGTGTATAGCTCGTTGATGTTGGTTCTGTTTTATTTTATTTTGCCGAAGTTACAAACTTTCGGAGGGAAGATAGCATGTCCAATGCTCTTCCTGCTACATCCCCGTTCACCAGCCAACGAGTAGCACCGAATTTAAAAGGGAAAAGGTTAGATTGCGTATACTCAATGTACAAAGCACACCTTGTGGGAACATCCTTAAAAATATTATAGAGGCATCTTAAAAACTGCACAATATCCCAAGTGGTTGCTGTAATTGCACCTTTGTAACTATTATGGCAAACGTGAAGACCACAACTCCCTATGTCTAATAAAACAGCCTCGTTTTCTAGACTTTTTAGATATGTCTTGAAATCTTTCAAGAATGGAAGATTGACATTTGGGCCATCCATGGAAACTTGCACCATTTTTTCAAAAGAGAGATCATCTAAAGAATTTTTGAAAGCTCCCAGTAAATCAACAGCTTTAGTTTTACTGAGGAAAGCAGAAGTAAAGTATCTTGTGCAAACTTCATTCTCAACAGGGTCCCAAAATCGCACGTTGATATCCATCTGTTGTTTTTTACATATTTTATTTAATGCTTCGTCAAAGCCAACGACGAATTGAGGACATTGCTTTACAGCGGAGGTCAAATCATCTTTGAAATATGGTGCTAATCCATATTGTAGAGTGTAGCCAAACTTGGTCCTTTATAATTTCATCTTAGAAGCGATTTGGCTATCAGGAAACATTGTTGAAAACTGACTTACATCACTTGCTAAAGTCCTTAGTGACTTATGACTCGCCACGCCTTGTAGGCCTGTAGGCTTTTGTTACGTTATCATTGATAAAATTCCGTTTTATACCACGAGGTTCTGTCTCTCTATTAATTGGTACTGGAAGAGCATAATAGCCACTCTGAAAAATAGTAAATATAAATCAAAATTTATGTCATGTCAATAATTATGAATGATTTTTTATACAGACTTAAAACGAAATTAATCAGTGAAATTTTGATATAATATCAAGAAGAAACTAATCGCGTGCGTATTATGCTTGCTACAGTTTTGATATGACGTTTTATTTTTGAATCTAAAGTACAAAATTATAAGATATATTGAAAATGGTTACTCACCACTGTAGGAGTCGCAGGATGGTTTTGCAATATTTTATTGGTGGTACCCAGCAATGAATTCGATGAAGTCATTGAGGTTGCAGGCGTCGGAGTTAAAGGCTTATTTGATTGAGATGCAGTCAATTCTTCAAGAAGCATAGCTAGGGTAATCTTATTCTTTTCTGAAACTAGTGAAATAATGTCCACCGTTTTCTTCTGTGCAGCTATTAAAGTAGTATGTTTTTGATTTTTGATGTGGCCAGGGACGAATCTGAGAAAAAAATGGGGGGGGGGGGGGGGTCCGATCGAAAAATTTAAAAATAAGATATTTCGGCTTTCACAAAACGTGACGTTAGAATTGTGTTAGACAAACTCGAATTTTTTCGCTAGTGATTGCTTATTAAATTGTGTGTTTATTTTTGTTATTTGAGTTTCATTTTCGAAAAGTAGGCACAAGAATAAAAAGTTTAATGAAAGTAACTGTCCATTGTGATCATAATTTAATAGAAATTTTTTTTTCTTAGATGTTAACAACACACAATATAATATTATAAAATATCAAAATGACCTATTGACAGTATACGAGTCAAATAAAGACATTTGAATATAGACAATCCACTGTCTTGAAAATCAGGCGGGCCATTTCGATTTACACAATAATGATTGGAGAAAACTGTTTATCTTTATTGATCATCATTCGCAAAAAATTATAATTATGGATAATTGACAATCATTTCTTAGCATTACAGTGATTTATAAGGAGAAATATATATGGAACTATACACTAATATATATGATTTATTTTGAAATGTATATTATAAATATATCTTTACCCATGCGATATGTTGGTTTACGCGAAATTGAAATTTTATCAAGTCTTCGAAACAAAAACATAAAATTATGCCAATCAGTAAATGAACGATGAATTTATATATTTAAAACTCCGTATTTGTTAAATTTTAAAAATTACGGAAATCTTAGTATTTTTTTAGGTATTTTTAATACAAGCTTTTTAATAACAGAAAATTACCCAACGCATTCAACTATGTGACTCAAATTTTATTCGACATTATATCATGTGAAAATTTGAAACACTTACTTCCAGATCAGGTTCATGATCATCCTCCTTGTCATGCCGCGATTTTTTTGCTGTTGATAAATCTTCGGCCTGTTCAACTGATCGCTCACGTTTAGTATCAGCACTTTTTGGTTTAAAAAAAGAGGTAATTTTTGCAGATGCCATTTTTATTGGAAATAGCTATGCGAATACTAAATATCAATCGTTTATGAGGTTTCTTTTGTTTCAGCGTTACCAACGCTCCCACGTTCCTTAATATATATATATGCATCAGAAGATTATAGATTTGGCGGGATTTCCAAATAATGACTCGGAAAAAAAATACTCTTAAATAAAGTTAACGTATCTTCCGTCGTCAGTGTAATTAGCAGTACACACTACAAATAATTCGTGTTTAAAATTACCTGTACAACACACAGTCCCGAAATTAGAATATCTGGGCAGTTTAAGGAGCTTCTCTGGTTCTTGACGGTCTACAAATAATCTACGGACATCCGGAGCAATCCGGAGACCGGCTCTTACGATTGAAGGACTATGTGCTGTACGGGTATTGAGATTTGAGGGAGTCTGATATTTCGGGGGGGGGGGGGGCAGGGCCACCCCTCTGGATCCGTCCCTGAATGTGGCTAACCAGAGCTTGCTGCCCCATACTTGTAATGTCTATGACCTTAGAAAATAAAATGTGCTTCGCTCTTTGATCATTTGGTACTTTTTGCACCCATTCTTGTAACCGTGGTGTATTCAGCCAAGATTCTTGGAAGGTACTTTGTGATGGCACGCGTTTATTTGGGCCCATTTTTCAGTAAGTATTTCTAAAATAAAATTTAATACTATCAGTTTAAATTGTCAAAAAGTGTAATTATTTTCCAAATATATCGAATTATAAAAAAAAATATAAGCAAACTCTTATTTATATTTAAGTTCTCCAATCCAGAATTTATTTTTAATAAAAACGAAGAACAAATATTAAATAAGTTTCAAAATAAAAATATCTCCATAACTTTGTTTTGTTTTTATGCTTCAATATTCTTTAATTTTTTAATCACAAAAACAACATATTATATTTCTCATTGAAAGCGGGGTTTATACTTTTAATTGGCAATACTTAAAATATGTCTTTTAATACGTTAGAAATATAAATCTAAAATAAAACTTTCAATAATATAGCGTTTACCTAGTTGCTAAAAGTCGTAAGTCGCAAAAGGGGAATTTTACTGAAAAAGCTAAATAATATTAAACTTTTAATTTTTCAGATCCCAACTTATATATAATTAGTAATATATATACACGATTAATTATATATAATCATAATTTGTAAGAAATAAGTAAAAGTAAAAACACCGAGAAAAGTTTGTAATTTTAAATTCTGTACTTTTTAAATAACCAATAATAATTTCCATTTCATTATTAAATTTCACATTTAATGGCATAATCTTATTTATTAAACGAAAATAAGAAATATAAACAGTAGTTCGAAGGTTAGAATTTCCATATTACAAAAAATCTTGATCAAGCTTTGATTTTTTATCGCACAAAAAGTAAATAAAAACATGCATTTGAAAAGCATGAAAACATAGAAACCATTACAATTCCTATCTGAATATTATAAGAACAAAACATATCCGCCATCAATAATCAATACCTACGTCAATACCCACATCGGCAGATGTTATTTGTTTGAAAAACAACATGTACACTTTGTAAATGAACTTTTTATTAACTTTAAACTTACCTGCTTCCATACAATATGCAAATGTTTCTCCTAGGTGCTTTGAAATTTCTCCTGGTATACTTAAATCTTGAAATCATAAGAAATGGACAATTGTTAAAGTCGCTGTCACAGTTAACAAGGCAAAAATCTCCTACTCCAATGGGCGCTGTAGACAGCAGCCTAATGGTGCTTTTATACCACTCCGGCTGCGGGCCGAGAAATTCATTTAAAGCACTTTATTGGCACATTGCGTTGCTCAACAAACAGGATTCAACAGAATGGACCAATCAACTCCCGTCGATGAATTTGATAGCCCGCAGCCGGAGAGGTATAAAAACACCTTAAGGCTGCTTCACACTTCTGCACTCAAGTTGATTCCTCGCTTTGCACATACAAGGCGGGAATTTCGAAATGCATAATATAATATATAAGTAAATCACTTTATGCAACACATTTAAAACAAATTGAAATCGTTTTTTATTAAAAATTTTAAAAAATTCCCGGTGAACAAAAAAATTCCCGGTCATTTCCCAGTTTCTCCAGGTCACAGAAAATCCCCGGTCATTTCCCGGTTTCCCGGTCAAGCGGCCACCCTGAATTTACAATCTTCCTTTCAAATTATTTTTCCTCCACCTTCGCCTGCTTGTTTCTCCTCCTAACTGTCCTCTCCGTACATTCAGGAATAAGTCACAAACATAACATCTTACAGTGAGTTTTGTGAAAAAATTATGTATCTTCAGAAAATATTTCATAGAAAAAAGAAAACAAGGATAAAAAATTCTATATTCAACCAAGGTTTTTTATTTTATAAAAGAGATTCCTTCCTTCCTACATAGAAGGTTAGTTAAATTTTAATCAAATTCAGTCAAGATTGGAAAGTTTGGATATCTAGCTTTTAGCTTAAGGCTTCTGAAAAAATGGCTGTATGTGCCACACTATACTCTGATTCATCCAAAAGAAATTCACATGCGATTTTTTCTCACCAGAGTCCCTGCATGTCCTTTTATTTACATTTTAATTATTTTTTTTTTATATTTTCTTACACTATTCCGCCATAATATGGCTTATATGTGCAATATTTTTAATTTTTAAAGTAACTTCGCCCCAAAGAATTTATTGTGGATACAGTCATACATAAGACACTCAAGATATAAATTATGACATTGGCACATGTTAGATTAATTTTATTTGATAAAAAGCATGTAATAAGTAATTATTATTATTTTAATTTATATATATATATATATATATTTTTTTTTAAAAGCTCTTGAAGAGGAGGCCGGTTACGTCTCGAAACGTTGAGCAAGAGGAATTAAAATTGTTTTTTGATTAAATTTTACTAATTTTCCGACAAATTGTTTATTGATTGTCCGAAGACGTTGTTCCTGCCTATTTATTTATTCTAAAAAATTATTTATATTTTGAGTGTCTTATCTATGACTGTATCCACAATAAATTCTTTGGGGCGAAGTTACTACTTTAAAAATTAAAAATATTGCACATATAATAAAATAAGCCATATTATGGCGGAATAGTGTAAGAAAGTATATAAAAAAAAATAATTAAAATGTATTGTAAATAAAAGGACATGCAGGGACTCTGGTGAGAAAAAATCGCATGTGAATTTCTTTTGGATGAATCAGGGTATAGTGTGGCACACACAGATATTTTTTGAGAAGCCTTAAGCTAAAAGCTAGATATCCAAACTTTCCAATCTTGACTGATTTTGATTAAAATTTAACTAACCTTCTATGTAGGAAGGAAGGGATCCTTTCTCTTTGATATAAACCTTGGTTGAATATAGAATTTTTCATCCTTGTTTTCTTTTTTCTATGAAATATTTTCTGAAGACACATAATTTTTTCACCAAACTCACTGTAAGATGTTATGTTTGTGACTTATTCCTGAATGTACGGAGAGGACAGTTAGGAGGAGAAACAAGCAGGCCAAGTTGGAGGAAAAAAAATTTGAAAGGAAGATTGTAAATTGTAACTGGAGTCCGAAGGGTTCACATGTTCGACAGATATGGAGACAATCTATGCACCAAAGAATTTATTTGAAGACACGGGTATGGATAAGACATTCAAAAATGTGAATAGTTTTTATAAATAGTTTAGAAATAGTTCCAAAATAGTTTCAGAAAAATAGTTAAAAAAAAAAAGAAAATAGCCTCAATGGTATAGATCAAGCTATTCATATTCAGCTTCACACGAATGATTTTATTTGGGTTCAAACTTAAGTATATAATTTTATGGTTCCTCAAGGAATCCCTGCAAACTATTCTAAGAAATGATGCACTTTTATGTAAAGTATTTTAATAGGGAAGATCAAAGTTAACAACTCTTGTCCTGATCGTATATCGAAACTTTCCATTTTCAATTACAAATTTAAATCAACACATCAAGTACCCCTTTTTGTATCATATGTCAAGTACTCTAGTTATTCCGAAAAAATATGTGAAATTAGCGACACCATCTTTTTTGTATTATCTAGATTTTAATAAATATCACTGATGAGGGCTCCGATCAGAGCCGAAACATCTGATTAAATAGACTTCTTCATTTATGGACCCCAAATACAATGCAAACGTACCAAGTTTTATAAATTAAATCAAGGGTCAATACAATCTACTATTTTAATTATATGTTATAATACTTTTATTATTATTTTTGACACAAATATTTCACTTAATCTTTAATGCAACGTTTTCTAGGATGACAGAAATTTTTAATAAATAACAGCAGTTAAACTTATTTTTCTTGACATTTTTGAATATTTTCCTTAGACAAATAACATTAAAGCTCGCGGAGCCATCGTAGGCAGCCTCGCATGCTTTCTTGTAAAATGCACATTCCCCCTGATATTCAATGAATTAATTAAAAAATTTCCAGAAAAATTCCTGCAAAAGTGAGGAACAAATGTCTGGTTCAAAGTTGTTTCAAATTTTGAAGCTCCCTCGATACTTTTTTTCGTCGAATCAAAGAAAACGTGGTTACTAAGCGATCTTGATTCATAATGAAATATTATTAAATTTTCATATCGTAAGTTGTTTGGACAATCACGGAAAACAAATTGGTACAGATGCTGCCACTAGCGGTAGAGCTGCTGCGTTTACCGGAGGAAAGTTGTGCAAATATACAGTTTGGTATGCTGCGTTCCCTCTATGGGTGAGTAACTGCCCGATTTTTGGGGAGGGGTCGACTTACGTCGAAGGAACACAGCGCTCCTTCCGGTAGAAAGTGTAGTTGCACGCATCTTCAGGCAAATGCGAAAGTACACCTTTCAAGTTTTTTATGATTTACATGAAAGTGCCCATTGAAATCGTATTATCCATTGAAAAATACAATCAAATCTCAGTTTACATGACTTGCCGCAGCATTATCTATTCGAAGCAATAGTATTCCCTTTCGTGGGTCAGTAGCTCTCCCACAATTGTGGGAGAGCAGTTAGTGTACGAAAAAGTAAACCTGCAAACCTATAAAGAGCGCTGCAGTCGCCCTTCAGTGTAGTGACGCAGAGCACCATAGGTAGTGCAGCATCTCTACCAAATTTTGTTCCGTGTTAGGCACTTTCACTTCCATAAACAGCTAACTTCATTTTGTCGAACACTGAGGGAATTTTCTTTTATTGGAAATGTACAGAAAGGGATGTGCAAACTGTAAAGAAAAAGTTTTACTCGAGTTTAAAAATTGGCTAACTTTAAGATGTAAGAAAAACTAGACCATTAGAAAATAAGTTGGGTAGATACGGTGACAAATGAGGAAGTTTTAAGCTTAAGGAAAGAAAAGAGAAGCTTATATGCTAGTGTAAAGAAACGCCATGGCATTTTGATAGGACACACACTTAGACATGAGGTACAGACAGGAACAATTCTAGAGTGTACTGTAAAGGAACGCAAAAGGAAAGAGAGATAAAGATTAGAGTATGTGAAACAAATTATAGATGACGTAGGCTGTAGCGGATACTGTGCAATAAAAAGACTCGCTCAGAATAGGAACGGATGGAGAGCTGCATCAAACCAGTCTCGGGACTGCTGACTATAACAACATAATTCAGTTTACAGGCGAATCTCTTTGAACGTGGAAGCTCAAACTGAGAGAGTCACGAGTAAAGTAGAGTGCCAGAAATTATCGTTGCTTCCCCCGTGACTCCGTTTGCTCCTCTCTCGCCTATACTCTCTCTCACCTCTCTTCGACCCACCATTTACGAACGAGTCTTCGTACCTTAAAACTTCAGAATAAAGATAATGCATTTGAACTACGGTTCAAATTACGTATATAAAAAAGTAATCGAGAAATTTGTTATTCCTCGACCGTTACATAATTTTTGCAATCCTACTAGAATCCCTTTGATCGATACGTCGTTCTTCGAGGATATAAAGAATTTAACTTAAAAAGAAATTCAAGTTTGTGAAGTTAAGTGAATTGTGTTTTGCTAAACCAAAATTCAAGGGAATCAATTAAATACACATAAAGCACAAGTGAATATCAGGGCACACAAAAATTATCATCCGGTGATTCATCTTTGGCCAAAAGAGAACACGTAAGTAGCTTGAATTGAGTAGAGCTACTAGTTGCGGACACGCAGCATCCTGCCGAACATCAGTATCAGACCATTTCACTTATATATCTCTCCGTTCTTATTTTAATGGAAGTATAAAATAGTCCAGTTTGTCGAACTTTCACTTTAGAGAAATAGTCATATATGCAAATACATCTGCTTACAAAACGAAATAGGAAAAATCTAAATTAAATCCTGTGCAAATCGCACCGCGACATTCATATCATATTTTTCTAAAATACGTTCATTTCTATTAAGTTCATTATTTCATCCAGGCGTTCTCAGCGTACAGGAAAAATTTAGTAGAATATCCTATGGAGGAAACAGAAAACAGTGAAGAATCGTTAATTTATTCTAATTTTAAGAACAAACCTTACCACTCCAGCATAGAAATGTCTCGCGAAACATTACGTAACCGTACCCAAAAAAAATGGAAAAAGCATTACAAGTATTAGATTCAGAAAATTTATCCCAAAATTGCATATCTGTTATGTAATACTTGAACGCTCCCTCATAGAAATTCAAGAACAGGAGATTTAAGGGGTTCGACATCTCCTTCTCCACAGTAAGACTTCTTTATATTTCCTAATGGAATTGCCTTAAGGCTGTTATTATTTAAAATTAAATGGTTGAGTTCGAAATTTTTGACATTGCCTACATTATCGGAGGATCACTAGTTACGTATCAGATAGGATACATTCTCGACAGGTGTCCTCGTAGACAATTTCAAATTCTTATATCACTATAGTGCAAATCATATTCAGATCGGAATTCCCGGGCTTGAATCCCGGCACAGTCGAAAGCTTCTCTTTTCCCCCAGGAAGATTTCAAATTCTTGAACTTTGAATTTGATTTGCTTTATTCCGATATAAGAGTTTGAAATTGTACTACGGGGACACCTGTTGGGAACGTATCCTATCTGATACATGACTACTGATCCTTCCATAATATAGGCAATGACAAAAATTTCGAACTCCACCATCTAATGTTTAATCTTTAATATTACAATGCAAATTAAAATTGTTTGGCACTGAAGAGGGCCCTCATTTGTGGCCATAACATTTGCAGTTTCAAATTTGTATGCCTTTTAGAAAATTAGGAACAGAACTGACCTCAAGCCAAATTAACCATCACAGATATACTTTTCTGGATGAATTAAACAATGAACATGTACTTGTACATTACAACGAAAAAGTTAAAAACCTTTTGCAAGGCGAAAGCACATACCAAGTCTGTTCCAAGGACGCAACAATTAAAATACGAAATAAAGTCAATTGTCTAGTTTAAACATGGGAAAACTAGAAACTAATTAAGAACCTGTTAGCTAAGGATTTAAAGTTCTCCAATGCGGTTCCCTCTAGATGCTACAGATTACCCAAAATCCACAAAGAAAGTAACCCTGTTAGACCCATTGTATTCTATGTGGGCAGTCCGACCTACAATCTAGCATCCTTTTTTAGCACTACCATATCCAAAAACACCACCCCACCAAAATCAAAAATCATGAAATGTCTCGAATTAGTTCAAAAACTGAAAAATGTGAGCATCTCGAATAATTTTGTTCACGCTTCTTTGGATGTAGTCTTCCTCTTTACAAATATACTCAAGGAAACAACTATCTCTTCTGTAAAAAAGTAGATGAGAAGAGATTCGTCGCAAAGTATCAATGCCATGAAAAGAATTCTAACCTAGATTTTAAAGTACCTGTTTACTTTTGATACGTAGACGAAATTCCTATCGTTTATCTAAACACAGATGTTGACCACATTTTGCAAAACTTTAACACCAACCCCCTCAATATTGAATTCACCCTCGAAAAAGAGTTCGATGGTGCTATCAATTTTTTAGATGTCACTATCACCAGAAAACAAAATCAAAAACTTTTATTCGATTAGTATAGGAAACCGACTTGGTTGGACACATGGCTCAATTTCAATTCCCATCAACCCCTTAGATTAAAAAAGTGTAATAAACAACTTTGTAGACAAAGCTGTTTTACTTTCAAATAAAAAATTCCGAAAAAACAACCTTAAATTGATTATAGGTACACTAGAAGAAAATTATTATCCACATTCCTTCATACAAGAAATTATGAACCAACAGTGTTAGCAACCGTACGATAATTACATGTGAGCATACGATGTACGATCACGTAACAGTATCTTACGCAAATATACGATAATTTTGAGTATCGAGCAAGAAATAAAAATAAAATAAAATTTTGTATGGAAAACTTTTGAAAATTTCCAACTCCACGCGCGCTCATGAAATATTCCCGGTAGGTGTCTCTAGCTAAAGCGAACTAAGCCAATCCAATGTATTTTGTTGATATAGAATACCTCGATACTTTCGATGATATTAAAATGCCAAATGATTGAATGATTTTTGACTTTATATTTTATATTTATATAATTTTTGACTAATATTGTATATATAATTTAAAAATTGTATATATTATGTGTATAAATATACTATGGTTTACTAAAGTCACTGATTTATAAGAAAATAAGTATTCATTGCGATTGTAATATTAATCTCAATAAATAACTGATTAATTTAAATTGGATTTACTTTGATTTCATAAATTTTTTTAAATATGCTAGTTTGCGCTTCATGTTGGTGGCGTGACACGAGATGATCAGAAAACAATTTAAAAAACAGTAATGCGTGCAATATACGGTTACGATAATAACAATTAAAATTTTTTATATGTCATCAAAGGTATTTAGGTATAATTCGAAAATATGATAAATTTACGCCCCTGGTACGATAGGCGCCACCTTCAGGGTTGCTAACACTGTAAACCAATGACTTCTTACCCTTGAACGAAAGACACGACTAGGTAGCAATCAGTTCAACATAGACACAGGAAACAACCCCTACCTCAGCATTCCTTACGTTGAAGGTCTGTAGAGAAAATATCGGGAACAGGCCGTGCAAACGTAATGCATAGATGGTGGACGATTAGCAACTAGCGCCGCGTACAACTGTGCATGTGAATTATCATTATATGTGCACGTGTTAGTGCACATACATTCATACGAAAGTTCTTTAAATGTGTTGCAGAGAATATAATCAAAAAAAAATTGAAGATTTAATGCAAAATTGTGAAAATCTTGGTTTTGTCGTAATAAGTAAAAATCAAAAATATCTGTAAAATGTATTTTTATTTCCAGAATATATACAGAAAATTTTCCTATGAAATGAACTGCGAACCTTATAAAACCACGTTATACTTAGGAAATTAGCAAATTTTATTGTTTTAGGTTTCTACATGTTTGTGTCTAAAGTACATAAAATTTTGTTTCTAAAATTTGTGTAATGGTACAGAAAATAAAAACGGACGTAGATAGACTACTTTTAATTTCAAACTTGAAAAAAAATGCACATTAAAAGAAAGGCACCATTTCTTTTTTGTTAGAAATAATCTTCATTGAAATGTCAATGACAAGGTTTGCACGGCCTGACTTAGGACCTGGGACTCCACTACTCGGGTCTTGAATGTTTAATATAAAAAGAAGAGAAAAAATAATACGCGTGTTCAGAATTGTATATTGAACTGCGGTATCGTATAATAAATACAATACTTTTAAAAAAGTGTGTTTCACGCGTACTTGTACGATTATTACAATTTATAAAAACACAAATACTCTCAAAGAGTATTGTCTCCCGCGAATTCACACGGCCATCATAATTAATATAAAAACAAGGCTAATTTTTTACGCGTATATTATTCGTGTTAATTGAAAAATGTTATCCCCACGTTTTCAGGATTAGAAATTGAATTGCAAGATTTTTTTACGCGTATAATATTCGTGTTAATTAAAAAGTGTAATTCTTCGGGTTTTCAGGATCATAAATTGAACTACTGCATTAATTTACTATGAATACAATATTTTCAAAGAGTACTGTCTTCCGCGTATTCACGCGATTATTATAACTTATACATGAATGAGTTTAGTTTCATTACGCGTATAATGTTCGTGTTTATTGAAAAATGTAATTCTTCGCCTTTTCAGGATTATAAATTGAACTACTGCATTGATTTTATAATAAAAGTATCTCTGTTCCGTACATAAGCAACGATTTAGGTCTGCTAAATGATAAACTACTATCCATACAAAAACAAGTAAGTAATGAGCAATTGTTAAAAGTAGGTAGAACATTAAAAGAAATTGATAATGTTCTGAACAAAGTCGTAAATGAATGTAGAAAACGAAAATGCACTGAAACCACTACAGACACTTTCACGTACCTTGGATATATTGCGCTAGTTCTAGTAACATTATTATCAATGTGTGAATGTGGAGTCTGTAATTTAGTGCGGAAATGCCAAGCCCTCTAGGCTTTAGTAATCCTTGCGCTCTGTTTAGGAAGGGGTCTCTGCACCTTAAAACTAAACAAACTAGTGTTCAACAATTGGACACATTCAAGAAGTAAATCCATGAAGTTCAAGCGATAAAAACTTGAAATTCATGCTCAACACATACGGTATTGTCTATGCACTAGACACACTGCACTCACATGAGAATTATGTGAGCCTAAAGCATTAGCTATCAAGATCACAAGTTGTAAACACCAGAGGGCCATGTGTACTAAACGCTTGAATTTCAGGTGCGTCCCACGTGAAAGTCGTGCGTTAGAAATTGATTACGAAATTGAGCCTTTAGGACGCAGAAAATTCATGTGCGCCGCACTCGAATCTCAAGCGTTGATAGCACGAAGAACTCGAGCCTTACGCGCATGGCGCTCGTGTGATAAAACAACGAGCTGCTAGTGCTACGAGCACGTATGCCGTGTGTAACGAGTATGCACATTAGCTAGTTTGAAACACTCGAATTCATGTATTTCACACTCGTCATTTCACTTGTACTCAAAACTTGGTACCTTCCACGTGCTCGGCACTAGTTATTTCTCTCCGTGTATGTGAGTACTACCATACACGCATCGCGCAATATTTCCCTCATTATTTTTTTGTTTGGAAATTTCACGTATAATCTTGGTCACTTATTGCTAACTTTTTTTGTCAAATTCGCACTTGAATATTATTAAATAAAAGACAATTTTCAACAATGTTATCATTTTTAGGCACTGCTAGACTATATTGCATGAGTATATGTAATTTCAAATTAATTTAACAGAATTTGACCACTTTACTACGATATATATTTTGAAAACTCATTGATTTTGGGGAAATTTTTTGTTTAGTTTTTCCATTAGCCAAAAGTTTTAAATAAGCACAAGTTGCATCTCGTAATGGTCTCTGAGTCTGTATGAAAAAATGAATTTTTGGATTTTCAAAATTTTTGTGTCCTAAGACGTTTGAATAATACTTTTATGCGTCTCCGAGCCTCAAGCGAGTTTTCGATCTGGACCCTCAATTGATATAGTTCTATGATGTTTGCGGAAGAGCTTCTATACAAATATAAACTGACCGTTGTGGCGACGACCAGAAATAAAAACAGGCAAAAAATATGCTCGTGTAATACTGGAACGACCTCTTACTGAAGTTCAAAATGTGAAAAAAAAAATAATGAAACGTTGAAAGAAAAAAGTGTTTTCGAAAAATCATGGAACGAAATGTTTTTTACAGAATATAAGAAACCTAGATGATGAAAGGCTACAAAAAAATTGCATCCCTCTAGCTTACTCGTAAATTTCATGTTTCACGAAAACTGTGCTCATACAAATACGACTCGCAAATAACCATTATCAATGGACGTGGCCATGCTTTCTGGTAGCGGAGATCGCGGAAATTTCGCCGACGAGCCACATAAATCGTCCCATCCATCCTTTCCGTCACTTGAGCAAAAACATTCGAAATGTAATTGATATTCCAACTTTTTGCACACGCAATCGCAAAATCACCACACTTGTCAGTGACATACATTTATCTCACAGTTGGTAAACAACAACAAATACATTTGCGGGGCGTATTGCGGAAACAGCATTCTCCTGTGTTAGTTAGCGACTGTTCGACCACCGCTAGCGAGGTGCGAAAATAGAGTGCGTTCGTCCAAATTTGTTTATGCCTTTCTCTCGTCAAATGACCTTATATTCTGTTGAAACATTTTGTATCCCAAGGTTTGGATATTTTAAATGAATAAGTAATGATTTCTACAAAAGGGTTCTATATAAAGTTTTCCGAGGCGACTCGGAGTCGAAAATTTTTTCATGCTTTACTCTCTTCAAATGGCCTTATGTTCTGTTGAAACATTTTGGGTTCCAAGGTTTAAATATTTTGAGTGAATGTTCAAAGATTTCCACTTAAGGGGGTATTACATAGGATGGGGTGTCTGGAAAATCGTTTTCTTTTTGTATAAATCGCCAGTTTTATAACCCTATAAATGTGATAGAAATTCTTTTAAAGCCGAATCATGCCTCTATACCCATGTAATAAGCCCTTCGGTAAAGCCACCCAGCACACAGTGGTCCAAAATAGGAATCTAATTTTCTATAGCCTCCTCGTATCATGTCTGCATACTGAATACCAGTAGTGTATTAATATAATATAGTAGTTTTTGTTACCCGGTACTGTCCGAGTATAAATCGTTAATACAACAAAAAGATTTCTTGAAACCCTCCGACTCTCAGTGAAGTATAGGCTCCTATACCAAAACAAAAGGATTTTTTAAATCGGACATGTCGTTTTAGAAATTATCCCGAACAAACGAATGAACAAGCTTTACCTCTGTATACGTATAATAATGGTATAGATCAACTTAATATCTTTTTTACTGTAAAATGATTTATTTTTCTGATAAATATACAAAAATGTAAGAATTAGTAATAAAATTCATGTTTGACCTATTTTACCCGACCACTTTACTTTCACGTATTATGAAGTGGTTCGTTGTGCCCGACTTTCCCTTATTTTTTAACAGAGCGTTAAAATCATTCACTCATATGGGTAATTTTTTTACAAAACGTACACCCAATTTGACTTCACTATTTCCAACCAGTCAGAAGACATGGAACCAGTTAGCGTGCGACCTATACAAAATTAGTGTTGACTTTTAAAGGTGATATCGCCGTCCAGACCAACTATCAACATCAACATATATCTTCAATAGAGATAAAAAATTTGTAAAAAAAACCATTGGAAAGCTTATTAAATTGTGCGTTGAATGAGTCCTAGTTGAATATATTCAGTCTTCTTGGTATTGACTTATAACGTAAGAAAGAAAAAAAATTCCGATTTTGATGGGATTTCGTATCTTAACTTCAAGTATTAAAAGAATTAATTCATGACATGTTCCGGTACGTGTTTATTGTTTTATTGTCGTACAATAATAAATTCTAATAATTTATTTGGCATGGGGTCAGTATTACATTGAGTTATTTCCAATGTTGTGTCCTTGTGCTCGTGTTAAAACATTAGAATCGGACATTTTTTCCATTAGATTTTTCTCCTAAAAATCTAAGTGTGCTCTCGGGCGGTGTTTTGTTGTAAAATTTGATTATAGCCGTAAGGCAGTGCCGTCAGGCAATATAAAAAGGTCTTGTTGTGGACAAGGAGATGTCGGACGCCTGTGTAGCTCAGTTGAATAGAGCAGTTAACCGACAATCGAAAGACCCGGGCTCGAATTCCGACACAGTCGAATGCGTCTCTTTTTCTACAGAAAGTTTTCATATATATAATATGTGGTGCTAACATAGGCTTCATACGTGCGGGGCTATTTTTACAAGCTTATCTCCCTAGGCCCTTTGAGTTTAGCTATTTAAGAGTTTGAAATTGTCTCCGTGAACAACTGTCGGGAACGTATCCTATTTGATACGTGACTCCACCATCTATTAATTATTTTATTTGCCACCAGCGCGCAAACTCGCTTTTTCGCCACAGTTAACAGTAGCGCAATGTAGTATGTTGCGCTACAGAGGAATGAAATGTAAAAATTGAACTGCGCATGCGCCTATAGCCATGCAACGGAGCACAATCTTCTTCTTCGTACAGCGTTAGCACCTTACTGGCAAAGCCTTGTACATTTGAACTGTGCATGCGTCTATTAAAATCCATTACTACTACAAAAGATCGATAAAATCAAAATGGCCAGGACTAGTCGTGACATATCAAGTGTAATGACTAGCGCCGCAAACAACTACAATACTAGATTAGATTCGAGTGTACGCATAAAAACTCGTATACGCACCGAAGTCACATAAAATAGAATACGTGCCAATGCACACAATTCGGGAAATTACGAGACTCGCGACAATGCTCGCACGACTGATCGCGCCTCGGCTTCGATCTCGGCTTTGCCTCAGCTACGCCTCGACTATGCCTTGGCATCGATCTCCTGCGAGCATTGTCGCTCGTCGCGTAATAACCCTCATTATGCGCCTAGGTACATAATATACTAATTCACGACAGAAAAAAACTATACCGCAAAATAAAATCCTCTTTCACACTAAAATAGCTTAATGCAAGTAATTAAATTTACACAATGAATTTATACATTTTTATTTTACTAGTACACGTAGACAAGAAATTTTTAAAAGTACCATCAAGTTCTTCGATGAACAAGTTTATTTCGGAGTATTGTTGTATTAATGTTTCATGTAACTACATTTGAATAAACTTTGATTCATCGATGAAATTCAAGTTTTATCTAAAATAAGTTTAATATAAAATAAACTACAAAATTAATTTATCATTTGTAGTAATTTAACTTATAAGCTGTTAGATTAGCTGCTGCTGTTCGTTGTATCCCTGATCACATGTATAATGCGCATGAAAATTGCAGTACTTGGTGTAAAAAAAAATCTGACACGATATCTGATATATACGAGCAAAAATTTATTTTGAAAAATGAAAAGCTTCATAAAGAACTTGAACAAATGTTTTGAATATATGCTAATAATGCATCAAAATATTGTGTATCAGCTAGTAGTCAATCGAATGAATCTTTCAATAATATAGTTAGTCATAAGTTTCCGAAAAATAAAAGCTATAGTACAAGTCCTTCTGGTGATGTTCGAGTTGCAAGTGCTGTGCTATCAAAGAATGAAGGTAATAGCTATTTAGTAAATATAAAGCAATCTTTAAATGTGCCAATAAGAAGTAACTTAGAAAAATATTGTCAAATAACAGATAATAATAGACTGAAAAGAACTGACAAAGCAAAAAATGTTGAGACGAAAGTATGAAGGATAGAACTAGCGCAAAAAAGAGAACAGTTAAGGAAAAGTCTGGAAAGTAAGGAAGGAATAACTTACGCAAGCAATATAGCTTTTGAGTTAGATGCAAGCCTTCAAACATTTGATAACATTCCCTCATTATCCATCGACAATTGCAAAATAGTATATTTTGATTTGGAAACATCTAGTCGAGATAATTTTCCAGACATTTTACAAATTGCTGCTATTGTTGATGATAATATATTTACTATATAGGTCGAACCTACAAGGTACTTTGTGATACGTTAAAGCTATTCAGAGTCAAATTTCCACATAGAAAAGGAATGATGACTTTATCTAAATTATCCCAAGATTTATTGCCCTTTGATGCTGAAAGCGAAAATTTTCACGAAGCCACATACAATGTAATTATATTACAAAAGTTGGGAAAGGAAAATTTCACAAATGAAATGATGTTCGCAGGCGCTAAAAGTTTTAAAGAATCACTGAAAGGTGCAAGCAAAAAACGTACAAATAAGAATAATACTACTAAGTCAGACAAAAAATTAGTATGTAAGAAAAATGTTGAATCATGTAAATTATTAAAAGGTCAAATTTCAAATTACATGACAAGAAAACTTGTTACCTGGAATATTTCTTACGAAACTTTAGAAGAAATTTATAAAAAAGAAGGAGAAGAAGCTGCGATTAGATTTTTAGCTCACTTGAAAATAAAGCATCCCTTAAAAATATTATTAAATCATTTTAAAAGTATCCAATAATATATATTTATCTGTAAATTATAAGAGTTGTTTCTGTTATTTGCATATTTTATGTGCATGTAAGCCTCTGTTTTATATTTTTATAACAATTAGGAGAAAAAAAAATTATTATTAATATTGCAACAATTTTTATTGTTTGATTTATTTTATTAGTTCCTTTAAATGAAAAATGTAAACTGAAACGAAAAAAGTTTTAGTCCAAAATTGTGTCGAATATTAGCGCGCGAGACAAACTAACCTTTTCTCAATGTGCTACGTTGCCACGTTTCATTTGCGTGAGTAATTATAAGAAAACTTGAAAGTTTGAGTACGAATATCTTTAATCCTAGCTGGTCAATCCTCTAAAGATTTTCATACTTTTTCATCGTAACGACAACATTTTTCGAGACGGCCCCATTAAGCCTGTGCTAAGCATATCGAAAAGTAGTCAACTTCAATTAATCATAACTCGGAAACTATCTGGTAAAATGCGCTAAAATTCTGCAAGAGTATCTATCAGATGCATAATTAATTTTGCTGAAAGTTTTGTAATTATCTCGAATAATGTTCATTTAGGTGATAACTACCTTAAGTAATACGTAAAACATGCGATTTTTAAAAAATTCTTCCACTGAAGTAAATTATATTCAATTCGAATTTCTATATGTTTTAGGGTATGTAGCATGTGATGAATCAATTTGAATCGCGCTCATGCAAATCGTGTGCCGAGGGTGAATACTGCAATTAGATATTCCCGTTCCCTGTGCCTCATGTGACAATTTTTGTTTTGACAATAACTATCATTTGAATAGGCAGAGAGTTGAAGAATTTCATAGGAATTGCCAAAAAAGCAATTCTATAAAAACATTTTTAGAAAGCTTTAGTATTTGCAAGGCATTAGACACTTTGAATAATTGGCTTCTAAGAGAATCGAGTTAAGCAATTTATTTTTAAAAATTTCAAAATAGTAAATGTTTTTTAAAAAAATGGAAACTTACCACCTATTGTACTTTCTTGGTATTCGTGAAATTGCCCCTTGACGAACCTCAAAACAAGGCTAGACTTTCCCACGGCAGATTCACCCAATAAAACTAGTTTGAATTGGCAAATTTTCCCTTGTGTGCCGTTAGGCCTTTGTACTGTACCCCGATTCGCCATTGTGACCTGAAAAAATATAAATATCGTTACCTAATCAGGAAGCTGAAATCTATGTAAATAAATATTTAGAATAAAAAAATTAATTTCCTATTTGCATGAGATTAACAGCAAAATGTTATACACGCTTAATTTGACATCGGGTAAAAACGTAACTGTCAATAAATAAAATAAATAAGAGAAAATAAAAAAATATATTTTATGTTCGAGAATTCTGCGATAAGCAGAGCAATTAATATTACCCGCTGCTGGACTGGTGGTGCGTATAACTGAATCATTTTTTGCTGCTTACGATTGGGACATAACAGTAATTATAATTAAAAGAGCACGTAATTGTTCAAATTTATTTATTTCAAAAGAAAATCATTTGTTAAACGTTTTTTTCAGTAACCAAACAATTTGAGTCCTTTTATTTCATCAATCAATAAAATTTCTAACTGGTGATCTTTATCAATAAGAAGTTTTAACCACAAGCTTGAATTTTTTTAAAATAACTATTTCAAATAAATGGTTTAAAAATTCTTCTTCAAAAAGTAAGACGGCAACTCAAAACAAAAACCACATCTCGCAAGCAATTAGTGAAAGTGTGTAGTTTAAATAGCCAAAAGGTATTAAAATTAAATCTTCGATAAACTTTGAAGATTTAAGACAGTTACTGTACTTGAATCCCTTAACTAGAACAAACCAAAATAATCATACATCTTCTTCTCCATGCAAATAATTAAAATACATTTTCACATAAATTATGAGAATCTAAAAACTCAAATCAGTTCCTAGACCAATATGATAAAAAATGATTAGGATTAAAAACTACAGAAATTCATTGTTTTCCGTCAACATACAAAGCTCCAAAATTGTAATTGACAAAAGTAAAAACTAAAAATCCTTTTATCTGGAAGGTACAATGGTCACGAAGAGTTCAGACAAAACTGTGAGACTATATTTTGGAATAAAACGATTCTGAACATCTGAATAGATGCGGAAAATTTTTTACCCCCTACGTCATCAGCGGCGTTGACGTTCGTACAGCCCTGAACTTGTTACCGCCCGTGAAACGTCAGCAGTATTTTAACATTCGTCTCAATTCATCTCGTTCCAAAACGTTTGCGGCTTGCGGAAGCAATAAAGGCTCGTGACAGCTTGTCTATTCCCTGAGCTTTGCACGCGTCCGCCCCCACACATAAACAGCAACTACGCGTACTAAACTGCTATGAAAATTACCTGCATTCCAATTTTATAAACTCAAGACGGATTTTGTTTTCAAATTCAATGCAGTATCTAAATATTTTGTTTTTTCTATTATTTAATTTAACCTACTTTGAGCTTTGATCGGAGTCTGAACGATCTCTTTAAATAGAAGAGTTTTGACGATTATTGTCAATCCCCAGTATATGCTCACTGAAATCACTTATCTCAGACTAGTCGGACCACCAAGCATAGATCGCACAATCTATATAGAATGTGTACATTTATGACAGTTTGACGGATGCGGGCTAAATCTGAGTGAAGATGAAAATGAGGTCCTCTTATTCAGGAAATTGTGGAATCAGTCGATTGATATAATGGAGAGTTCGAAATTAAAACAAAAAAACCGAGAAAGACACAAAAGAAGTATGTCAACAAACTTTAAAAAATTTTAAAACTACAAAGAAACATATATCACCACGTTCAAGATCATTCTCTGCTGCGCCACTTACGTGCAATCTAATAGAGTATCTTGCATATGCAAAGAGCTTAATAAGGAGCGACCGATAATTAACACTTTACCACTTATTTTTCGACGGACGAAAAAGGGTGCGTCGAGTCCAACGGTGAATAAACTTACGAATCTAGAAAAATCACTTGAAACCGTTTTCCTCGGGCTTTCAATCAGCGCACCCACTGTACTGAACGTGGATTCCCGCTAACATGGCCGTCGTCAAATTCTTGCCAATAGAAAAATTAAGATGCGGCGCTGTTAGAGAACGATGAGTCAAGGAAGGAATAAGTAAAAAGGTATAAACTGGAATGAGATTTCTGAATTCAAGGTGCTTGTTGAAAGTGAAAAAAGACGATTGGAAAGTCAAGGGTGCACTTGACATCCAAAATATTTCGAAATAGAAACAATCTGTCTATTTTCACTTATCTCTAAATTATACTGGGTATGATCTAATAGATATTCTGCTCTTATAATAAACCATTTTTTGTGAGATAAAAAAGCCATTAAGGAAGGGCTGTCAATTAACTCTTGAATTTTTATACTTATAAAAAAATGTTGAAAAAAAAAATTTAATTCATAAAATCTGACAGTTCCTTAATGCTTTTTATTTGATCTCACAAATTTTTGACTTGATATCTTATTTGGCATGGACAAATGTTTACAGACAAAATTATCACCATATCGGTAATATGGTCTAGTTCCATGTCCTTTGATGTCCTTCGGAATCGAGATCATGAGGCTGGTACTCTGAAATAAAAATGTACTAAATGTTGACTGAAGCCGGGTGGTGACGCTGGCTGTACATTTGTAATTGAGGCTAGAGTCCCGTGAGGGAAATCAGTAGAATAGTGGAACAGTCATTAACCAATAATCTGATTGCTTTAGATTTTGAGAAATTTATTAAACTCTTGAGCAATCACACTATTGGTCAATGTCTAGTCCATGATTCTGCAAATTTCCCACATGGGACTCCACTACGGTAGTATAGACCACGAAGGAATAATAAGGAGTCCAAACTGGGTAGGTATACATTGTACCATAGTTTTAGTTGCCCAAAGTTTCAATTGCCCATAAAATCACCAGACGTCACTATATTTGAAAAGCAGTGTTAGACGAAGATTATGAAAGGAATGTGTTGGCAAAAACTGCGAGGATTGCAAAATGCAGGATTCCTGTACATTTCCCTGTAGCGCTCTCTAACGCCTATATTTGATATATACTTGCAATTTTTGCCAACGCATTCTTTTCATAATCTTCGTCAAACACTGCTTTTCAAATATAGTGACTTCTGGTGAATTTATGGGCAACTAAAACTATGTGAAAGTAGTGGAAAGGAGTGCGCAAGTGCGCAGTTGTCCTCTTCTTACTCACGGGAAAATGTGAGAGTGAGACGAACTTGTCAAATTGATCTAAGCCAGAGAGGTTATGCAACCCGGAACGCGACACGACATTGCTAAGAAAAAAATTTATTATATTACATGCGATGTTCAAAATCTTGAAAATTTCTCGAATTAAATTCCCTCATCTTTAAAGGAAAATACTATTCAACATTATTTAACACACGATTTACGAAGTAATAACAAATACCATGATTTACAATCTTATATTCGATATATACTTACCACTTTTATAACGCACTCCTTTAGCTTTATAGGAGTCCTGAGATAATTTTTTTTTTTTTTAAACTAAATTGAAATTGAAGAAATATCTGCCGCTTGCAAATAATCAAAAAATCAATCAACATAACCACTCTGGCTTAGATCAATTTGACAAATTCGTCTCACTCGCACATTTTATCATGAGTAAGAAGAGGACAACTGCGCACTTGCGCACTCCTTTCCACTACTTCCAACTTACAAGCCGGGCACTTACCGTGCCGTTGCTCCTGCCAAGTCGCTTACATGGAGATAGGTCTCTTTATTATTCCTTCGTGGTATAGGGACCGAGAAAAGCATGTCGCGCTATCTGGTGACTGAAACAGACGAACTAATGGAGTAAAGTTTTTGCAGCAATGCCAGGTAAATAGCATGAAAATAATTTGTATATCAAAAGAGAGCAGTTACAGAGCATCGATTGGAGTTCAATCGTATTAACAACATCGAGTGTCAATATATAAAAATTATAAACAGTAAGTATAACAGTGGAAAATTGTGATTTTACTAAGATAGACTCGATCATGTGAGGTTATGTTCGTGATATGTTTACACGACGATTGCAAGGTCGTGAGCTCGTACAGTACGGTCAGAATTGTCCGGCAACCTGTTTTTTGATAATTGCTTAAATTATCCTAATTTGAATTATATAAGTAAAAAAATTTGTTCTCTTGATTAAATTTAAAACTATCATAATTCTTTATGAAATGAGCCCAGCATAAATTCGTTTTGTTAAACTTTGAAGAAGTTATTGCAGAAATAGTCAAGATTTCAATGCTTTTTAAAATTTTAAATAACTTTCGAAGTAATCAAAATTTTTTAATGTTCTTGGGCTCATTTTAGAGCTAAGATTCTACAGAATCGTATTAAATTATCATTATAAATCTATAAATTTTTTCTTGCATAATGCAAGGAGTAAAATTGTAACAAAAAAGTAGGGAAATTTCGAAAACATTTCATCTGTAAGTAAATCATAATAAAGATCATATGAATATATATTTTAAGGGGATTCGATACAAAATTCATGATTATATGTTTTATATATCTTATAAAAATGTTTTTCTAAGCAAAAGCAAAATTGGAATTTTTCCAACTTTTTATTTGAACTTTAACCTTGTGAAGTACACTGTAAAAAATGATCTAGGGAAAATTATGGAAGATTCGTAAAATCACAGCGCCTCTCTGTAAATTTACTTAGTTCCGTAAATTTATATTGATGGAGGATGTGATTTTCCGACAAGTGTATAAAATTACTTCGATCAGCGTTGGACATCAAATGACCCTCGTTAAGCGATGTAAAATCGCATCGTCTCTCGTATGAATTTTCCAAACGTAAACTGAAATTTTGTTTAAGGTTTGCGTGAAATTACTGCGTAGCTGTAAATTTCCGGATGAGAATTTAATTTTCATTTCCCTGTTCGTAATTTCCAGTTCACATTCGGAATTTTACGTTTCCAAACTCTGCATTCGCTGTTCGGTTGTTTCTAATTCTTCATGTTCCACACTTCCATAAGTTTCATTTCGGTCGTGGCTGCGGACATGGCCGACGCCGGGCTGCTCCGCTTATGTACAGTCTGTGATTCTTTACTCGTTGTGCACTTATTTATTAAAAGAACAGTAAAGTTTGTAAGTGCTTTATTAGTATCCGAAAATACATTATATTATGATCTTCTGTAATGAAATCCATATTTTTGTCGACAGTTTTAAAAATTTTGTACGAGACGAAGTACGCTACAGCGTAAAGCTACCGTTCAGCCAGTTCGCTAGGGCATCTGCAAATCATCTTTTTCTAACATGGAATTACTAAATCATCACATGAAAATCTTAATTGCTTATATCCTGAAGGTTGTGAGTCTATTCACGAAATTACGTGAAATAAATTTTTCCTCAATACTTAGAGGTTTTAGAACTTGTTCTTAAAAAAACCAAATTTGTATTATTACAAAGTTTGTGATAAATAAATTATTTTATATTTCTGTTACTTATTCTTCTCATTTTTTAAAATTCTGGAATCTTTCATAATTACATCTTATATAACATATATATATATAAAATAATCCAGGATGTGGATGGGAAATTCCACCCATTAATTGAATTTTCCATCCAAAGCCGGAATTTTCGTTCCACGTTACGTATAATTACGGACAAGGTTAGGAATAATACAGGAGCAGTTCGTAAAATTCACAACTAGATGGAGTTTTACGATCAAGGATAGAAATTTACAAAATGTCTGTAATTTTCATTCCATCCGTAACTTTACACCGTCCAACGAGGGTCATTTTATGTCCCTCGTCTGGCGATGTAAAATTCCGCTGAAATTTTTTACAGTGTATGTAAGAAAATAATTACACATCAATTCCAAGAATTATGGTCGACTTTTTAGAAATTTAGTTTTAAAATTAGTCCAACAACATTAAAAAATGTTGATTACTTTGAAAGTTATTTAAAATTTAAGAAAGCATTGAAATCTTGACTATTTCTGCAATAACTTCTTCAAAATTTAACAAAAAGAATTCATGCTGGGCTCATTTTATAAAAAATTTTGATAGCTTTAAAATTAATTAAGAGAACAAATTTTTTCACTTACATAATTCAAATTAGGATAATTTAAGCAATTATCGGAAAACAGGTGGCTGGACAATTCTGACCGGCACTGTAATTATTTTCTGTATATGTATTTACATTCAGTAGGTAAGATTTATTTCTGTAAATCAAAAATATGACCAGATTTGAACAATTTAATTATGTATTTTAGGATTAGAATTCTTTCCACTAAATTTACAGTTATCTGATGGTATGAGTGTTCTTTCTAACAAAAAATCAAAAGTGCCATAACTAACTCCAGCTATGTCCAAAAGTTGTTCCTCTTTTTACAGTGACTCGTAGCCTTGAAAATAACGTCTTCATTTTTTGTAGTTTTATTTTTATGAAACCTTCACTATTGCAATTCATAGTGTTTGGAAATAAATTTACAATGTTATAAAGGTGCCATCCCATGACTGCAGAAAACGCAAAGCAGAAAACGAACATGCAATTACAGAACACCTTTAAGAAGAAAGAAATCTAAAGATCTTCTGTAATTGGCTGTCCGATTTCTGCTTTGCGTTTTCTGTTGTCATGGGATTTCACCTTAAGGTTTAATGATAAAGAAAATATTGGGGATGATAAAATTCTCTTAAATTCTCTGTAAATTCTCAAGTTGTCTTAAAATGACGGTCACAGTCACGAGAACGTGACCGGATTTTAAATTTCCGAGAAATTTAGAACTCTACACAGGCCATGTGGTAGGGACAGACTGTAGGTAAGGTTGGTCTTGGACGAAAGAAATATATGGGAATCGTTGATTATTTTGAGTACCTACTTTTCGCTTGTCATATTCTTTTAATTTTTTAATATAAAATAAAATGTCATAAATTTGTAGGTTATGATGATCGTTTGTTTTGACAGATTTGAAGAATGTATCGATAAGCATGTTCTCTTTTTCAACACATATTCTTCAAATCCTTCAAAACAAACGGTCATCATAACCTACAAATTTATGACATTTTATTTTATATTAAAAAATTAAAAGAATGACAAGCGACAAGTAGGTACTCCAAATAAGCGGAAATGAATTTTGCACTTGAAAAATATAATTATTAATAAATTCATGACTTACTTTTACCATGGAAAATTTTGTTTCATCAATTCCCCAACGATTCCCATATATTTATTTCGTCCAAGACCAACCTTACCTACAGTCTATCCCTACCACATGGCCTGTGACGTCAACTTGGTTATCTCAATTCAATAACATTCACATTTTTTACGTCATTGTTGCATAACGGTTCTTGTCCCATGCGTATCACAGTTACATAAAAAAATTGTTATGTGATGGTTATAGAACAACTATATATCGATTCTTATTATGTAACTGTGATACACATGGGACGACATTTTCACTGGGTCTTGCCTACTCTATGTATAATAAATCTTTTATTTTAATCGGTATTATATTTACATATATTGCGTTACATTCTTTATTCTACTTCCAGCCTTCGTCTACGTATATTAGATTATGTTGATTATTAAATTGAGCTGCCACGTCATAAAGGGCACAATTAATTAATTTTGTGGTTTTTTAAATTGATACTTTCCGTGCAAAATATTAATTTTTTTATGTTGTAAATTCAAAATGTATAAGATTTACCAGCGACAGACTCTAGTCGAACTGCATGCATGGACTAACGCCAGACGCAGTCAAGTGCCACATAGAGGCGGTTCGACTTCTCCATCAGCTTATCAAGTAGTCAAAAAGAATATTCCAAAAAATTTAGGTCAAACTTCTTGGAATATTCCATGATTTTTGATAATTTTGGTTGGCATATTCGTATACATAATAAACTTATTTCATAAAGGCTAAACAATCAACGCTTAATCGCCAGCAACATGAATAAATCAATATTTTCTGAGCTAGTAGAATACAAAATGAATCTTAATTTATTCATAATATTTTTATCCACTGCAGTTTCTTATCGTTTATCAAATGACCATGTTTTATGCTAGATATTAATTCCTCTATGTTATAAATTGTAAATAAATACGATTTACCAGCGATAGACTCTAGTCGAACTGCATGCATGGACTAACGCAAGACGCAGTCAAGTGCCACTTAGAGGCGGTTCGACTTCTCCATCAGCCTACCAAGTAGTCAAAAAGAATATTCCAAAAAGTTTAGGTCAAACTTCTCGGAATATTCCATGATTTTTGATAATTTTGAGTTGGCATATCTTTATATATAATCAACTTATTTCATAAAGGCTAAACAATCAACGCTTAATCGCCAGCAACATGAATAAATCAATATTTTCTGGACTATTAGGATACAAAATGAAGATTAATTTATATTAATTTTTTTCTATTATAAATGTTTAGTTAAATTTTTCTGAAATTTATAATTATATATATACATCTAATCCTCGGCCCTGCATACAATAACTTACCTGCAAACATTATTTGTTATTTATGAAATTTTACACTGAGAAAAATATATCTGAATTTTTCCTCTTTTTTATAGAAATTCTACCTCAGGAGGGAACAATAGGAATATTTGCTAGTTGAAAAGAAGTATATATTATTGCATAAGTAAAATAAGAGGATAATTTAAATTTCAATATATATTTGAACAATTTTTTGTGTGAAAAAAGGAACGCTTCCACTCCGCTGGGTATCGAGCCCAGGACCTTTCGATTGCCAGTCGAATGCTCTATCTTCTGAGCTACGGAGGTTCCACAAAACTTTTCTCACAGAATCTATTTACGTCAATTTGGCCACGGATATATCATGAACTATATACAAATTTTTCTAAATCATTTCAGTCGATTATGTCGACAATTAGAAGAGTGTATCATTCACCATGATAACCGAACTCTACCATATCGACCCTATCAACCTGTGATTTAGAATTAACGTCATTTAAGACCAGATGGAAATTTCAATATATATAGATAAATAGATTCTAAATAGTAAATAGATTCTGTGTGAAACGTTTTATGGAACCTCCGTAGCTCAGATGATAGAGCATTCGACCGGCAATCGAAAGGTCCTGGGATCGATACCCAGCGGACTGGAAGCGTTCCTTTTTTCACAGAAAAAATTGTTCAAATATATATTGAAATTTCCATCTGCTCTTAAATGACGTTAAATCTAAATCACAGGTTGATAGGGTCGATATGGTAGAGTTCGGTTATCATGGTGAATGATACCAAAGATATTATAAACCTAGATGCGGTGCAGGGCGTCAGAGTGGGGGAACGATATATATAGCTAACCACTTTTTCCGCCATATCGAAGTGCTGCCCTCATCGTACTACCAAGCCAAATCAAACCCAGCAAAGAAATGTCGATAACGTTTGGATAAAGCAGAGCCAAAAATTCTTTTCAAAGACTTTTAAGGTTAGGAATGTCAAATTTGACAGCTTGACAACATAATGTAAACAAAAGTTATGGCATGATGATTAATTAAGAATTACAATTACGAATAAAAAATAATTTCTAAATAAGTGTCGAACTTGTAAATTATATTAAATTAATAATTAAGATCCAAAATATTTTAATAGTGAATTTTTAAAAGTATTTTAATTGAAGATATGTGTTGTTGATACTTGACTCTAGGTTCCAAAGTAAATAAAAACTTAGATTTACGCAGTTATAGAAGTTTTTGTTCTGATCGAAACCCTCATCAGAGATTTATTTTTAAAATAAAAAATGCATAATAAAAAGTTATTAACTTAAGATTTCTTTGATGGAAATTTTTGAAAATCAACATTTGAGAAAGAAAACTTGTAAAAAGCTGCCTAAAATTATCATTAAGTCCTTTCATCGATATGAAACCAAATAATTATATCCCACAACATTATTTTCAATTTGAAGAATTTGAATTCTTTGTGTGGAAAAAAGACGCTTTCGACTACGCTGGAATTTGAGTCCAAATCTCAGTGGAAAAATTTCGAACTCAACCTATTAATTTAAAATTATTTACAATTATTAAACTATGTTGATTTTTAAAAATTTCCAACAAAGAAATCCTAAGTTAACAACTTTTTATTATGCATTTTTTATTTGAAAAATAAATCTCTGATGAGGGCTCCGATTAGAACCGAAACACATTTTGAAAAACTTAATAATATTTTTCAATTTCATACATATTCAATTATATGAATAGGTAATTTACAGATTCGAGATCTTGTACTTCGTTAAAGCATGATTTTTAGGACTTCTTTTAGGTGTGGAAATTTCATAATCTCCTGACACGATGGTCCCCCTCATGCTCCAGTCTGAGCGGTTCTGGACGCTCATCGAGTCATTCGTCACACTTGTGATGAAGACGAGAGAACTTGATGGGCGTCGGGAGCGAAACAACGGGGAGGGCCAGTAGAAATCGCATCATTGATTATTTCATCGAGAATTTCTGTATAATGAAATTTGTCACATAGATAATATTTGTTGCATTTTTGAGCGGGATATGGTTGTTAATAATTTCAAGTTCTGTTCTATACTCTATATATAATTTTGTTGTAAAAAAGGAAGTCTAAGAGCTATAAAGTCATAAACTTTCCAACTTCGGAAAATAAAATTGATATGCCTCGACTTCTTTGCTTAAATAATTTTATTTAAAGTTCAACAATTTTTAAATTTAAATAAAAAATAAGACATTTTATGCGAAAATTTTAAGTTGAAAGTATATCTGAATCTTGTTTTTTACAAATGTAAAAAAAGTCTATAATTTCTAAGATTATCGTCTTATTTCAATATTTTGATATCTCTTCTTAAATGCTGTTTTGAAATTGTCTGTAAAAGGGTTTAAAAAATATTTTTCTATTATTGTATTTTTTTTTAATTAATCGATTAATTTGAATACCATATTGAGATATAAATAGAAATTAATAGTAGTATATTTTTGGAAAAGATTTGCTTTGAGGTCCATAAATGATAAAATTAATATCAATCTGACATTTCAGCTTAGATCGGAACCCTCATCAGGGTTTTTTTTATTAAATTATGAAAATATACAGAAAAAGTCGGTTGTTAAATTGACGTAACTTTTTTATATGACAATTGTAATAGTTTGTTTTTGGGGTTTACTAAGTATACTTATTCCAAGAAATATAAATCATGTATTTTACACCCATACAATACATACTCAATTTGCCGTGCAAAAAATGTCACGTAAAGAATTTCTTTGAAATATTTTTCTTGAAAAAAATGTTTTTAGGATTGTTTTATATTCAAGCCTTTCGTTTTCAAATATATAATATATTTACCATGTAAAAAAGCTACGTCTTTTCAAATCTAAAATATTTCATTCCAAGAAAATCTCAATTCAGCTTCCCACTTTTTCTGTGTATTTTTAGGATTCAACAGGTTTTAATAAAAATCACTAATAAAGGCTCCGATCTGAGCCAAAATGTCAGATTCATATTAACTTCATCATTTTCGACCAGAAAGTCAATCTTTTCCAACAATAAACCAGTATTTAAGACCAAAGGTCAATACAACTAGCACTTTCAATTGATAGTATAGTACACAATAAAACTTTTTATATCAATTTTTACTAAAGTATTTTTCAATTTAGTGAAAAACGTATCACTCTAAGACTTTTTGTCAAAAAAAAATACTAAACTTTAGAAGAATGATATGAAACTTTAGTCTGAATTATATTAAAATTTGTTATGAACTATGCTATAGTTTCATATCATTCTCCTGAAGTTTAGTATTTTTTTTGACAAAAGGTCTTAGAGTGATACGTTTTTCCCTAAATTGAAAAATACTACAGTAGAAGTTGATATAAAGAGTTTCTCCGTGTACCTAAAGAAAATAGTATGTATAATGATAAAAATTGAATTAAAATATTATGAATTTTAAATAAAATTGTAATTATATTTAAAAATGTTATACTTAATTTTGTTCTGAATATTTTTAATTTACAAAAAATTTAAAAAGTTTAATTAGGAATTTCAAAGTGACATGTTTGATAACATGTCTACTATTATATTGACCCAAATTCATTTAAACTTATAGGTATGAATCACTATTATTTCAGTACAGGATTTTTTTCACGTAATCCTGTATTCTGTTCCGGATATATTTCTATGTACATAATACGAAAAAATGTAAATAATGAACAATAAATTCAATTCAATTTGAAGAAACATTATTACAAGTACTTATTTGCTGAGGAAATTGATTCTGATTGTAAATTAGAGTCAACATACAAACTAGACAATCCTTGTTATTTTTATTTTTTATAATTCCGAAATTCAGCTTTGTAAAAAGGGAGTCTAATGTGGATATATGTTTAAATATTATTTATATTAATTTATTAAAATGATTGATTAAAATTAAAATTTATTTATTCATTAAAATTTAATACTTAATTTTTAAATTTATTCATTTATTAATTAAAATGTAATAATGTATTATTAAATTATATTTAATTATAATATAATTATAATATAATATTTAATAATTAATTATAATTTAATATTATAATTAATTAATTAATGTTTAGTGACTACCAATAAGCTTCTGATATTAAAATCAATAAAAAATTCAAAATAAAACCTATCATATTATACGCCCAAATGTTCAACATCATATCTTGCGTTTTATCGCTGGACTTGAATATTTTCAATTTATACAGCTTAAGCAAATGTAAGCTTGTCGGTATTCGAGAGGATTGAGGGGTACGGGGAGAGTTGTGGACAGCGTTCCTAAGGTTTAGTTGGCGAACTACTTCGATTGGCCAAATCGGCGGGCAGAGGTGTACGGGGGACCTGAACATTTTCGCCGGACGCGCCGTCTACAATCTTCGCGGGGAACTAGGCCTGCACCGCATCTAGGCTTATAATATCTTTGATGATACACTCTTCTAATTGTCGACATAATCGAATGAAATGATTTAGAAAAATTTGTATATAGCTGACGTAATATCTCGCATTCCAAACATTCCTACACATGTTTTTAAATGTTTACGTAGTCGTAACATGTTATAAAGTCGCAATAAAAACAGATGAACTAATTTACCTATTGATATCTGCAGATTTAGCTTTACTTAAAACACATAAACGGTCTATCTGGCTACGTTGATTCTAACGTTGAGTGAAGATAGGTATAGAGGAGACATCCAGGGCGATTGAATGGTCCAAACCTTGCGGGGAAAGACGCCAGGGGTAGGTAAAGTTCCGGAACCAACCACGGGGATCGACACTTTCGAAAGTCAACAAAATCTCACGGATAAGAAGTAAGTTGTAGGAGTAAGGCCTAAACTTGTGTTGGTGAGTCTGCTGTATTCATGATGGGTCAGGTAGTCCTCGTCGATTCAACCCGAGCTTGTGGACAGAATTTCACAAAATAGCTTTTTACCTCTTTTCCTTCTACTTCGCTCTTTACTAGTCTTTTCCTAAAATTGGATATATATTTTTAAAAAATATATATATAAAATTAAAATAGTAGATTGTATTGACCCTTGATTTAATTCATAATACTTCTAAAGCCAATGCAAACGTACCAAGTATTATGAATTATATATATAAAATAATACATAAAAGAGTATATGTAAAATATTTTATATTATAATTTTTATAATATAATATATATATATATATATATATATATATATATAAGATTATATTTTATATTATAAATTTTATTATATAATATATATAAAATATTTTATATTTTAAATTTTGTATTATAATATATAAAAGAATATATATAAATATTAAATATATATAAATGAACCATGTATTAAAATTAACAATTTTTTGTTTTTGAAATTTATGACATATTTATTGACAAATTGTTTCCAATATTCTTTCATTATCTTGATTACAATACTGAAGACATATAGAAAATGGAAATAAATTATCAATGATGATATTTTGAAAGTTTAATTTTCATGCAATATAATTTTGTTTATACAATACGGTTACAAAGTTAATATTATTTTCTATAGGGATACAATAATAATTGCTTTTTTTAAAATTTACAATTCTTAGAAAAATTAAAATTAAAACAAAGTATTGCTTTTAATATATAATAATTTGTTAGAGAATGTTAGAGAAAAAGATTCTCTACAACTGGACTGTTTCCGATTTTTGAAAATGAATTCTTTAATGGCTGAAATTATGAAAAAACAGTTTTTCAAAACAAAATTATAAATATCAAATACACGCACTTGCAGGTGCAAAGTGTAGGCGTTATAAACGGATTTTTACAGAGGATCAATAAAATCCTGACTTAGTTTCTAGATCTACAGAATTATGACATGGAAGAATATTGTTATTTGTACGAATGCATCAATATTTTTCTTTGGATTTAAAAAAATTTGATTGCAAACTAGTTCCTGTAAATTATCTGCCTTAATTTAGTCGATTCAAAGGAATTTAATAAAAATAAATTATTAAATAAAAAATAAATTAATTTACTTCTACATAGTTCTTTGCTTGTGTTTTTGTAATATCGGATTTATATTTTTTAAAAAATAAAAATATTCACAATTTTTTTTTGGAAGTTATTACATATTACAAACCAAAAATAAAAAATGAATCATTTTAACTTTATTACTTCTTTACCATAGATTAATTGAAATGATTTTTCTCTGTTTAAGTAATAAAAAAACATTTTTAATCATAATTAAAAATTGCTGGGACTCAAATAATTGATTTACATAAATTCAGTCATTTATTTTTTATTGAATAAATTCTATTTATTAAATTCCATTGAATCGACTAAATTAAGGCAGATAATTTACAGGAACTAGTTTGCAATCAAATTTTTTTAAATCCAA